>OX336392.1:549966867-550566867 GCA_946902985.2 Meconema thalassinum
TAAATGGCCATTACCGTTCGGTCCACCTGCTGTCACTTTTCAAACTAAGAGCCCCTTCCCGTTCTACAAGGCTCAAAGATATTTTGCACATTTCACACACAAAACATTCCATAATACAAAGATCCTCCCAAATCCGCATATCATCCCTATACAATAGCATTGCAAGGAAACGCGAGTTGGACATATCCACAAACAAGAGGACGTTCCTGAAGCAGTCGTTTGTTTGTGCTTTGATTAATAAATTTCAAATCCCACACAAGACACGGCATAAACCTAGAATAATTGCTGAGTTTTAATATGCTTCCGATTTTACATTTAAAAGCTCCGGTCTCGTTCGTGGGTGGTTGTGGGGTGGGTAAAGTTTAGCGTAGGTAGGCTAACGGTCTTCTTAATACTATGAATCCTTTGATTAAAGTAGTTTTACGTACGATGGATATTTTCCTAGATATTTGGATGTCTTGAGATGCTCTTTCATGCTCCCTGGATCCTTGGTGGAACAAACCCGTATCATATCACCATATTTGATAGTTTTATTCACATGCATCCCTTGGGTGAACATCTATATAACGCGCTGTGACCTCAGGTGGAAGTCGCACTGTATTGATGCTGAGCTCCTAAAGAGTAGAAGATAAGACATTCATATTCAGAGGAGCGGACTCATTCATAAAAAGTTGTAGAGCGTTATCACTGAGTTAGCCGCTAAAAGTCACACGTGCTGGATGCAATGTGAATTAACAACAACGTGTGCATTTTAAACAAGTAGTCGTATTCCTCATTGACCGTGGAGTTGAGAAACTGCACTGGACATGTATACTATGTCACAAGTTTACAGTGAAGTGCCGCACTAATAATAATGATAGTTATAATACCCGATCTTCCTATGTGCATATCATTTGAGTAAAGGGCTGATATTTTTAGCCTATTTTAGCCTATTTTTATTTATGAAAAAAAAAAAGGCTTATGAGATCACCTTTTGTCTGTGTGTCTGTCTGTGTGTGTGTGTGTGTCCCTAATAACTTCTAAACGGCTGGAGCGATTTCAATGAAACTCGGTAAGTCCATAGCACTGTTCCGGACGACTTCGATCGTGCCTTTCAAATTTTGTTAGGTCTCACCAATCCAACATGGTGGCTGTGCGATATATTTCACCAGCATTCAATATCTCCGAAACTACTACAGATATCACCCTGAAATGTTTTACGGTGATAAGGGGAAATACTGGAAGTTCACCTATGTGACATTGGAAAACGTGGTGACTACAAAACAAACATGGCGGCCAAGCAAAGTTGTGTTTTTAAATAGACGTTTCTCGCGATTTAACCAACCAAACGCAATAAAACTTGGTACAGTAAATGTTTATACACATTGTAATGCACAGACATCTAACTTTGTTCAATTGTTTACATAACCTCAAAATGGCGGCTGTGCGAAATATTTCACCGGTATTCTATATCTCTGAAACTATTAGCGGTATCAGCCTGAAACTTTGTACGGAGATAAAGGGTACTACTGGAAGTTCATCTATAAGACTATCAAAAACCGTTTAACTACAAAACGAACATGGCGGTCAGGCGAAGTTGAAAATTTAAAAAAGACCTTTCTCGCGATTTAATGATCCAAACGCAATGCAACTTGGTACAGGAAATGTTTATACACATTGTAATGCACTGGTATCTAATTTAGTTCAATTGTTTACATAACCTCAAGATGGCGGCTGTGCGAATTTCGAAAATTACGTTTTAATTTCTTGTGTCGTAATCATGCGATCGAAGTGAAAGATTGAATAATGAACCTACGCAATAAGTTGCCTTTAATGGTACATGACTCTATGGCCTATACATATAACAATCCAACATGGCAACCATCCGAAATATTTAGACGGCTCTGAATATCTACGAATCTATTATAGCAATCAAACTGAAATGTTGCATGTTGATAGTGGCAATTAACGTAAGTAGGACATATGAAAATAGGCTGTATAGTTCTTCACGGAACTACTTGTTAATAACGAAAAAGTAGGCTTATGAGATCTCCTTTTGTCCGTGTGTGTATGCGCATGTGTGTGTAATAAAATTTAAACGGCTGGAGCGATTTCAATGAAACTCGGTGAACTCATAGCCGATCCCGACCGTACCCTTCAAATTTTATTACGTCTCACCAATCCAACAAGGCGGCTGTGAGAAATATTTCACCAGCATTCTATATCTCCGAAACTATTACTGATATACCGTGCAATTTTGTACAATGATAGAGGGAACTACTAGAAGGTCACATATGAAGATTTTCAAAAGCCTGTTATCTACAAAGCGAACATGGCGGCCAAGCGAAGTTGAAACATTTCAATATAATTTTCTCACGATGTAACCATCCAAACGCAGTGAAACTTGCTACAGTAAATGTTTATACACATTGTAATGCACTGGCATCTATTTTAGATCTATTGCTCACATATCCTCAACATGGCGGCTGTGCGAAATTTTAAATTTAAGTTTTTATTTATTGTGTTCTAATCATGGGATCGAAGTGAACGTTTGAATAATGAACCTACGCAATAATCTTCATCTAATAGTACATAACTCCATGGCCTACATATCTTGAAGTCCAACATGGTGACCATGCGAAATACAGTATTTAGACGGTTCTCAATATCTACGGATCTATTACAGCAATCAAACTGAAATCTTGTATGTTGATAGTGGCAATTAACAAGTAGGATATATGAAAATAGGCTGTATAGTTCTTCATGGAACTACTTGTATTATTTCTACAATGGAGGATGTGGCAAAATGTATCCAGATGGCAGAGGAAACAAGATCAAACCAAAGCAAAAGAACTCTTGCTATTGCTTGGACTATCAGAGACACACTTATTGACTGACATTACAGGGTAAAACTGTGTGGTTGTCAGCATCTACTGGTCGAAATCCATTTATAGATATTTCATTAAAATATACGAATCAAATTCGTGGATGTTCATCAGTGTGCCACATTAAATGTCACTCAGCCACTAAGATCTTTAATGTAAACTCGACTCTTCCAAACGAACGGAGAGTTCCTGCGGGTTGAATACCGACTGCAAGTGAATAACTGCAAGGAACGTCAAAGGGTTTCTTCGACAGTTCTTGTTTTTTATTTTTTTATTTGTGGAGTGGAACGCTGGAATCGCGATACACTTTCTTTTGAGTCCTCGCAGCGAATAAATAGCCTGTCTTCTCATATTTCTGAAGGAGAGAGGTTTATACAAATCGATCGAGCGGCACATAGATTCTGCCCGAGGATTTATGAGATATGACATATTCCGAGAGCTTTCTTTTCAACATCTCCAAGAAGCCCATGAAAAGTCAATCGCCGGTATTTATTTGTGTCCCGAAGAGAGGCTTGTTTACTCAACACGAAGCAAATCGTGCGTGAAAGTTTGTGGATGATGGATGTAGGAGTGAATCCAGGTCAAAGGCAGTCTGACTCTCAGTCTCGTGTCCAAGGTGATATTGATGTCTGGCGCATCCCGCGCGCCCTTTGTCTCACAGTCACAGCGTCTGTTGTGTTCCGTAACGATGGGAACATTGCCACAGAAGATATAACACAAATTATTTATATCATAGGCGTTAGATCAGTCCAACTGCTGATTCTGGGATAGCGTGTTTGATTCTCAACCGGGCATGTCGGATTAATAAACTCCGAGACTCCAAGTCATGCAATGTGGGATCATATCGCACCACATATGGTGATTGTATTAGACACTAATTGTTGCATGATTGTTTGTCATTTATTTATTTTTATTTTCCGTGTCCAAATCAAATTAGATTTTGCCAGTAAGTAGCAACAGTTATAGCATTAGCATTTGCAGCCAAAAGATCGTCTTTTGAACATATGTCCTCCATCAAGGGGCAGATCAGCAGGTGTTCTAGATCTTGTAACATGCTGCAGTCACAGAACTCATCATTGTTGACGAACATGTTCCATTTCTTGAGATTGTTCTTGCAGCGTGAAACCCCCGTCCTCAGCCTGTTCAATGATTTCCAAATTCCATATGGCAAGTTGTGACCAGGTGCCATTTTTTTCTGATAGAGGAATAGTTGGGTCTGTGATCTCTGTCTTCCATATCTTCACACGGGCAGCTTCTTGTGAGCCTTCGAGGGCTGTTACTCCCCTCAAAAAGCTGTTTCTGGACTTAAGTCTATGTCGGGCTGGTTGTTGGCCGAAAAGTGGATGCCTTGATTCGGTTTCTTGCCGTTTCTTCTCAGATGCTGCTGCTACCATTCTTCGGACATGAGGTGGAGAAATTCTAATAAGAGGGTAGATCTTCTGAAGTGGTGTTGGTCTAAGACACCCAGATACAATCCTGAAAGTCTCATTCAGAGCTATATCCACCTCTTTGGAATGTGGAGATGAAAGCCAAACTGGTGCTGCATATTCAGCAGCTGAGAAGCTCAGTCCAAGGGCTGAAGTTCTGAGAGTGGTGGGGTGAGCAACCCATGTCCTTCCTGTTAGGCATCTTAGTGTGTTATTTCGTGCAGATACTTTTCTGTTGGTGTTCAAGCAATGTTGCTTGAAAGACAGAGTTCGATCGAGGGTGACACGAAGATATTTTGGTGTAAAACAATGAACGATTGTTTCACCTTGCCACTTAATGTTCAGTGTCCTCTTTGCTTCTTTATTTCGCAAGTGGAAAACACAAACTTGCGTTTTGGCTGGATTTGTCTTCAAATTATTTCTGTGATAGTATCGACCAAGTTCTTCCAAAGCACAGGACAAAGAATGTTCTACTTCTTCAAAGCTACGACCTTGCAAGGCTACTGCAGTGTCATCTGCGTAGATAAATCGCCTGGTGCCTTCTGTTCTGTGCTGGTCATTGGTGTATACATTGTAAAGCAGTGGTGCTAAGAAGCTACCTTCAGGTAGTCCATTCTTCTGGAGGCGCCAACGACTATTTTCCCCAAGGAGAGACACGTAAAATCTTCTGTTCTCAAGGAAAGTTCTTATTGTGTGTCATGAATAACATGGTTATGTTTTGCATGTCACTGAATACGAACCTGGTGCTTCAGTCGTTATATTTGCTCCTGTTTATGAAATTAGCAAACAGTTTGCTATCTTAGTGGGGTCTTCAGGGCCCGCCCACATATTACGTAATCACTTCACAAATAACAAAATATAACACATTTTACGCTCTAAACGGGTTCAATCATTGATGGAAATGTAAAGGTATTTTTTTTACTTACAATATTAACAGAATATACCTTTTAAGTTGTAAAGCCCTTCTGGTTTAGAACAGTGCCATGGTGCCTTAGACTGGCTCCTGCGGCGCTCACAAGCGACTGATCGTCAAAAATGAGCATTCTAATGAAAGAGAATATACATTACCAGTGACGAATTGCACTCTAATTTCGTAAATATCAATAATTTCTTTAAAAAATGACTTTAAAAAAACTCTACGAAATGTGCGATTTGCAGACACTGTTGCTACAGGAAAATACGCTCCATAATTACTGTCCATTTCACATTTTGGCCGCTGTGACGCCGTTTCATGTCATTTTAACATTTTGAAATCTTTCCTTTATCATTTCACGTAGATTTCAGAAACAGTAATTTAAAGGAATGAGTAGGCTACTCAAATCGTATGACTTCATAAATATCGAATAACCGGTGAGTGTTACGGCTAAGCTGGCAATCAGTGGGCTCAGCACCCAAATGACATTAGCAGTGACAAATTGCATTCTATTTTATAAATATAATTTTTTGTAAAAAGTGTGCGATTTGCAAATACTGTTGCTGTAGGAAAATACGCTACATCATTGCTGTTCAGTTCGCATTTTGGCTGTAGGGACGCCTGAAACGTAAAAAGTGTTCTATAATAATTTGGTTCAAATAAAAACATAACAACCTTTCTCCTTAAGTCTCATATTATAAACCTATTGGGGAAAGTGTGGTTTATGAACATGCGAGATTTCTCGCACGGGTCCTCTAGTTATTATTAATTTATTATTATTATTATTACAGACAAAGAATACTTCCCAGTTGAGGATTGAAGAATCAGACTGCTACTTCCATCCACAAGGCATGAACTAGGCCTCCTCCTAACCTGACAGAGGAAACAGTCAGAGATTGATCCTAACGCAACAGACGCCATACTTAATAGATTGTCATTCGTAGCTGTTCAGTCGGTCGACACGACTGTGCCCAACGAATGGGCGGGGTACAAGATATAAATATGTAATACTGCTGGAAAAAAATACATGTATTAATTAAATTATCACAAATAAACGTGATCAGGATCTCGAGGGCCGAAACGCGTAGTCCTAAATTGCCACATTTAATTGTGATAATTTAATTAAAACGTGTAATTTTTTCCAGCAGTATTACATATTTATATCTTGTACCCCGCCCATTGCCGTCACCGTGGTGTAGCGGTTAGCGCGCTTAGCTGCCACTCTGGAGGTCCGAGGTTCGATTCCCGGCTCTGGCACGAAATTTGAAAAGTGGTATGAGGACTGAAACGGGGTCTACTCAGCTAAATGGCCATGATGTCCAAGCATCACAAATGAAACAACAACAACAACAGTTTGCTACCCAAATCCTTCCTCGAATAAAAGGGCGCACAATAGTAAGCCTACGGACATCACAGTGACAACTTCTACACACACCCAAGTACACGAGGCTACAAAACCCGTAAAGAATCAATCACAAAAACAACAACATCAACAATAGACTCTACCGCGGATCAAGGACAACGAACTTTATTCGCTCTAGTCGAGTGTTGAAATATCTGGTGTTATAAGTATTATGTAATATTTTGAATGCAAATACACACTATACGTGCATAATATTATAACGTGTGAGTAGTTATAAATCAATAAATAGTCCAATAAGAGGAATTAAAACGTTTGAACCTGCAGGATTTGATCCACAAACCTCCAGATTATAAGACCACTACGCCACACATGCCGTACACTAACACTTGGTTAACAACTGGTTAACAACTGGTTTAGTATAACTCCATGATATTTTGTCTTGCAATCAACGATTTCATTAGCGTTTCCTGTGGTTTCTATAAACCATTTGATACTAAATATGCATTATTGTGTTCAGTACATTCCTAAAAGGACATAAACCTACGAAGTTACGGAAATATATGAATTTACGAGCAAACAATAGTTTCCATTTTGACCCAACGGGACGGCACGGACCAGCTCGATATTGCACGGTCATTCTGAACTGTAAGTCACTTCTGCGGCTAAATATTTTATTATAATATGCTAATATCCTACCGGTCACCTCCTTGAGGACTGTTTAAACCCCCCTATGTACGATGAGCGAATTTGGTAAGACCACGCCTAGTTGAATCGCAAGTTACGGTTAGACTATAATACTTGCATGATTCATACAACACCATCTTAAACTACTTGGCTGACGACCTTGTAGTTTGGGGAAAAGACGCTTCCCACATTAAGGTATAATGTTGAAAAAGTTCAGAACATTTGGGAGGGCGCCATTCCTTCTTTTATGATGGCGGCGATGTACAGCATGACACTGAGTTGTCCCTTGCTAGTGCTACCTCTGTACCAAATGTGGCTCGATTTGGTTTCGTTGTGTTTGAATTGATTGCATACACGGCCGCCATCTTCAAATTATTGGGCTGATAATCTTCTAGTTTGATCAAAAGACGCTTCACACATGAAGGTATGTTGTTGCAAAATTTGGTAGGGATCAGATGATTAGGTTAGTCGTAATTTGATTTAAGCTTTGAACATTTGGGTGGCCGCCATTGTTTCCGTCAAGAGGGCGGCGATATAAAACATGACACTGAGGTGCCCTTTACCTCTGTACCAAATTTCGTTCAATTCGGTTTCACTGTGTTTGAAATGATAATCAGACATACCAATTCACACACACTCGCACACACACAGACAGACACAATAGTTTGGCCCTGTGTAGATCTCATAAGTCTACTTTCATTTTAAAAAATATCGAAAGTAGGCTAAAAAGAAAAAAAATATTAATATTAAAACAAAATAAGCAAGATGTTCAGTAGAGGACATATAGCCTACTTTCTCCTAAATGCATGGGTATTGATATGACTCTTTCTCCTTTTCAAGGAGTATAATTGAATGTTCGTTGTAGTAGCTTGTTGAAATACAACGTGTTATACGGATATTAAACATCAATATTGCTAGTGCTACCTCTGTAAAAATATTTCATTCAATTCGGTTTCATCGTGTTTGAATTGATATGGGGAATCGATTAGCACACACACATTGCCGCTATCTGCAAACTATTGGGCTGACGACCTTGTAGTTCAGTCAAAATTTGCTTCCCACAAAAAGGTATGTTGTTGCAAAATTTGGTAGAGATCAAATGATTAGGTTGGTCGTAATTTGATTTAAGCTTTTAACATTTGGGTGGCCGCCATTCCGTTTCCGTCAAGATGGCGGCGATATAAAACATGACACTGAGGTGGCCTTTGCTAGTGCTACCTCTGTACCAAACTTCGTTCAATTCGGTTTCACTGTGTTTGAAAAGATACGAGGAATCGATTTGCACACATACATGGCCGCCATCCGCACATTATTGGCCTGATGACCTTGTAGTTTGGTCAAAGAACGCTTCTCACTTAAAGATACGATGTTGCAGAATGTGGTAGAGATCAGATGATTAGGTTGGTCATAATTGGAGTTTAGCATTTTACATTTGGGTGGCCACCATTACGTTTCCGTCAAGATGGCGGCGATATAAAACATGACACTGAGGTGCCCTTTAAAAGTGCTTCATATGTACCATATTTCGTTCAATTCGGTTTCACCGTGTTTGAAAAGATAGGGTAAATCGATTTGCACCCATACATGGCCGCCATCCGCACATGATTGGGCTGATGACCTTGTAGTTTGGTCAAAACATTTTTTTTAATACACAAAGGTATAATGTTGCAAAATTTGGTAGAGATCAGATGATTAGATTGGTCGTAATTTGATTCAAGACTTTAACATTTGGGTGGCTGCCATTGCGTTTTATCAAGATGGCGGCGATAAAAAACATGGCACTAGAGTGCCCATTGCTAGTGCTACCTCTGTTCCAAATTTCGTTGAATTCGGTTTCACCGTGTTTCAATTGATGAGGATAATCGATTTGCACACATACATGGCCGCCATCTGAAAACTATTGGGCTGATGACCTTGTAGTTTGGTCAAAATACACTTGCCATATGACTATAATTAGTTGCAAAATGTGGTATATATCGGATGATTAGGTTAGTCGTAATATGAATTAAACTTTGAACATTTGGGTGGCCGCCATTACGTTTCCGTCAAGATGGCGGCAATATAAAAAAGTCACTGAAGTGCCCTTTGCTAGTGTTACCTCTGTACCAAATTTTGTTCAATTCGGTTTCACCGTGTTTGAATAGATAGGGGGAATCGATTTGCACACATACATGGCCGCCATACGCAATGTATAGGGCTGATGACCTTGGAGTTTAGTCAAAAGATTTTTCATACATAAAGGTATAATGTTGCAAAATTTGGTAGAGATCAGATGATAAGGTTGGTCGTAATTTGATTTAAGCTCTCAACATTTGGGTGGCCGCCATTACGTTTTCGTCAAGATGGCAGCAATATAAAACATGTCCCTGAGTTGCTCTTTGCTAGTGCTACCCCTGCACCAAAGTTCGTTCAATTAGGTTTCAACGTGTTTGAATTGATAAGGGTAATCGATTTGCACACATATCTGGCCGCCATCTGAAAACTATTGGACTGATGACCTTTTATTTTGGTCAAAAGACGCCTGCCAAGCGACTATATGTAGCTGCAAAATTTGGTAGATATCGGATGATTAGGTTAGTCGTAATTTGATTTAAGCTTTGAACATTTGGGTGGCCGCCATTACGTTTCCGTCAAGATGGCGGCGATATAAAACATGACGCTGAGGTGCTCTATGCTCGTTCTACCTCTGTACCAAATTTAGTTCAATTCGGTTTCACCGTATTCGAATTGATAGGGGGGACAGACATTCAGAGTACACACACCAACACAGACTCACACACACACAGAGTCAGACACACATTTTTTGGCCCTGTAGTGATCTCATATGTCTACTTTAATTTTTGCAAAAATCGAAAGTAGGCTAAAAATATATACGGAGGTCGACTTATAAGTCATGGCAACTACATTTTTAGCCTACTTTTCACATTTTGCAAAAATGAGGAAAGAGTAGACTTATGAGATCGATCCGGGAAAATGTGTGTCTGTCTGTCTGTGTATGTGTGTGTCCCACCCCCCTATCAACTCCTAAACGGCTGCAGCAATCGAAACCAAACTTAGTATGAGTAAAGATGTATACCGGAATATCTCACGTCCATATTTGAAAATAATGTCAGTGCTATCAACTGCTGAAGAAACGCACTAGAAATTTGAGCTCCATGTTGGATATCGTGGAAGGTATGCATGCGAGCTATTCCAAAATTGGCACACATGTAGATAACACTATTTCAGTTTAATTTCCAGGAGGCCATACATGAAAGTGCTACCAAAATAATTTTAAGCCTTCTGATAGGTCCAATTTTTAAATGCCTATTGTAACGGCTACCTTCGTCGTTGGATATCGCTCTACAAGTTGGGCGATCATTTATAACGTTTCTACAGATATTACACTCAAGACTCCTTAAAACCACCTCATCGTTCTTATTTAGCATTGGCCTGTCTAGACAGACGACATACACTTCATTAATTTAGATTTACTGGGCGCCAGTTATCGTAAAGATAACACATTAAAATTTTATTTAGCCACGGCCGCTCCCTTCCTTGAGCCAAGATCTATCATCGGAGCGTAGGGCAATAAACTTGCTCTATGAGATACTCTTTGCATTCCAACTATCCTATATATTCAACTCCCAATGAACAAGACATTTTAACTAATACTGGTTTATTTACAACAAAATTATTAACATTTGATCTGAGGTTTCGAGCTGTGTACAATATGTGCATTAATATTCCCTAATTGCGGGGCAATATTGACTGTCTTCTCGCTAGCGCTGATCTTCTGCGTTGATAATAACTCGGTCCACATACCTGGTGCCTTGTGGTTCAAAGTCCATCTCGTTGGTCTGCTTGCAGTCTAATTTGAGATCTTACGCCAACACACGTTTATTGACCTTTGAAAACATATGTTTTCTTCTTCTCGTTGTTGTTGTTGTTGTTGCTGCTGCTGCTGCTTGTTTCTGAGTTTGATCACCATGGTAAGCAAATTTGAACAAACCAGGCTAATTGAATTCACGAAGTCCCATCTTACTGAGGGACTGACAGAGTCTACGACTCACAAAGTCAGTGAGTGAGTGCGTGATCGAATATGTGAATGACAGAATAGAATCTATAGAATAGCCAGTGCTGAAGTCGCGCTGGGCTTTTATACACTCTGAATGGTCCCGATGTTTCGCGGCATAAATTTGCCCGCGACCCATCAGACCAATTATAGCAAAGCATTTCTCAGTCCTCAAGCGACGCTAAAACTTCTCCGAGCGGGAATACAGGCCCGCGTACTTCAAATATTCCACTCAGAACCCGCTATTCCTCTCGTTGCGCATATATATATATTCCGCCGAAATCTTTCTCCAAGCCCTTGTCTCCAGTCAGCGTGGCTTCGTTCCAGAAATACATTTTCTTGCAATATGTTGCTTCACCGTCCGTAACTTCTTCCAACCATGCCCGTCCTGTCTTTACAATTTAACTAATAAAACAGCCCTAGACCTCTATAAAAACCCTGTTTCTTAATCTAAGCACTTGACAATATTATATATGATTATGGTAATGACGTGAATATGGTATGGCCCCTCCCTTGATATTAATGGGTGAATAAAACGATATAACTTTGATATTTCAATAATAATAATAATAATAATAATAATAATAATAATTACACAATGACTTTACAAATAATAATAATAATAATAATAATAATAATTTGTACCGTAATCAAGATTACGTTACAAAACGTCCCCATGGTTTCATAAAGAATGTAATGAATGATGAAATCACAAATCTTCCCTTTAAAACTTAACAGGAAATACACTGAATATACCATATATGACCCTTCAAATTACATACATAATGATTATACCCTTTTCATTTTCCTTGATTGATCTGCACTCTTCTTGCAATGTTACATA
Organism: Meconema thalassinum; assembly: GCA_946902985.2. NCBI lineage: Eukaryota > Metazoa > Arthropoda > Insecta > Orthoptera > Tettigoniidae > Meconema > Meconema thalassinum. Next base: position 549,979,017 of record OX336392.1, read on the forward strand.
AACATTCTGATTGTCCTGTGCAGTCATACAGGATTTACATGCTACATTTGTTCTTGTAGTCCCTTACAATAACAGAACGCAATATATTGCTTCTTGTTTCACGCAACACAAGTGATTTATCTCACTTCCACCAATTCCTTAGAGCCACGACACGACTCTAATTATAAACACACGGCAGTCTGCCCTTCTTGCAGCACTTGCTCTTTTCTATGATATTTCCTCAGATTGTAAATGTTATATGTACCAATGACACAATTTTCCTGATCTTTCAATAAGTAGGCATTCTTTCCTATCCTCTTCGAAACGACATAAGGTCCAGTAAACAATAAAAACAGCTTTGACATTTTCCCTTCCAATGCACAAGATGGCAACGGCTTACGTAACAATCGTTGCTACAAACTTCCATGTACTTCCTACCTCTCAACAAAACACTGGCTAGCCTGAATAACGTCACATGAGTCAACAATACATACCTGAAATAACTACCTAGTGTCCTACCTAATTTCCTCACTAACGTTGAGCAACGACTACTAAAATCTACTGTTGAGAACCACTTCCGCCCCTGAAAACGTTGAACTAATTCCTCCACTGTTTCAGTTCTCAGCTGGTCGCTTTCGATTCTGGTATTTAACATTCTGGCGTCTATGCACAGTCTCACTGAATTGTCTTTCTTGGCTACTACAACTAATGGATTTAAACAATGGCTAGCTGAAGGCTCAATTATGTCGTTTTCCAACATTAATTCTATCTGTTCTTCGACGGCTTTCATATATTTAGTTGCGACAGGATACCTAGGCCCTACGAAACTACTTGTGTCTTTAACGACAAAACTATGCTCATATAAGTGTGTTGCTCCGGGTTTTGAGCTGAAAATTTCCTTATATTTTATTAATACCTCATGTAACTGATGACCTTGCACCTCATCCAGCTTACACTGTGACAATGCATCATGGATCTTACTCTCAAGTTCAGACTCCATTGCAACCTGACACACCTTAAAAACTTTGCTCTCACTAGCATCTCCGCGGTCTACCTCATTTACTTCAGGAATCTCATCACTCACAACCACGTTGCTTTCTTCCTCAAACATACACACTTTCATTTGTTTGTCAGTCTTAGACACCTTATACGCAACCTGAACTTCTTTATCCTGCCAAAATAAACATATCCTGCCAAAATGAAAATCTAATTTAACTTGATATAATGATAACCATTCCGCACCGAGAATCACCGGATATACTAAATTTGGAACTGCCAAACAGGGCTGAAATTTAACTAACTCACTAATGTTAATTGGAACTGCGACTTGCTTACATATTTTCTGAGACCTACTACCTACAGCTGTGACAATGAAAGTGGACTTAACTGGAATTATATCAACATGAATACCTTCTCTCATTACATCTTCCAAAAATCTTAAATTTATACAAGAGTTTTCGCTTCCACTGTCCAATAAAACATCAACTTCTTTACCCCACACATTAAGTTTAATTACTGGTGAAATAATCTCATTCTCAATATTATCTAAATTTCCACCATTTAGGTCATAAAGCAGTTCTTCTCTAACATCTATATTAAAATCTCCTAAATACTCAATATTCCTAGGACATTGAACTGCAATCACTTCGGGCTGTCTGTTGACCTCACTGCAACCCGTTATTCGTTTAAATTAGGCCTACCTGCCCCTGGTGTAGATTGTTGTTGTTGTTGACCTGTACGTCTGTCTGGCCTAGTACCTTCCCCTCCTCTGTTCAAATTCTCGTTCCTCGTATTTGCTGTGCGTCCCCCATTGTCAAGTCGTCTTTCGTAATTCGCATTCCTGCCTTGTTCTCTTCCCCTCTCTCTCTCACTTTGCACGAAATTATCTCCTCTACTTATTGGCTTGCGGTCGGTCCTACTATTTTCAAGAGAGTCAAAGTTTTCCAATAGCTTCTCGAACCCGTCAATAGTAGTAATATTCTGCATGAAGAATGCTTCTTTAATTATATCAGGAAAATGCCTTAATAATGTTTTAATTACCTGTGATTCAGTCTCTAAACCTTCTAAATTCTGGCATATAAGTACATGCGCTAAGAAATACTCTGTGTACGAAACACCATCTCTCCTTTGGTACTTTCCAAAAATAATGTTACATCTTTCTCTTTCTTGCACATTTTCATTCCAGTACTTGGCTATGAACTTCTCTTTAAATTTTCTAAAACTAGTCATCTGGTATTTATACACACTGAACCATGACCTTGAATCCCTAACAAAAGATTTATCTAGCATCTCAAGTACTTGTTCCCATTGAACGATCCCCTCTTCTAAATCTTTAGCGAACTTCTTTTCTACTGTTTTTAAGAATTCCATTGGGTTATATGCCTTGCCTGTGAATACTGGCAAATCTGCCTCTTTAGTTAGAAATCTACTTAAATTTCCTATTTGTACATTACCGCTATTTGTTGCTATTTGCTTCTGACATCTCTGCAATTTCTCCTCTATTTTATCTGTTTTACTCGCTACTTCTTCACTGAAACTGTTAAATTTACTGTTAACCTCTTCCCTAATTTCTTGATTATCGCTCTCTACTTTATTTTCTAAATGACCTATTTTAGCAATATTATTATCACACTTGACCTTCATGCTGTTGACTTCACCTTCTAAGTCAACCCTAACGTTACTACATTCAATTTTCACTTCCTCGTCAATTTTGTCAACTCGCTCCGACACTTGTTGCATTCTGGCGTCAACCTTAAGTGACCATGATTCCTCCACCTCACTAATCCTGTTTTCTAACTTATTGTGAAATTCTCGGCCTACTTCTTTAATTTGTCTATTGAAGTTTTCTGTGGCTTCATCAAACCTCTTACCTTGTTCATCTAGCTTCTTACTCTGCTCAGTGAACTTAAGATCTATTGCTTTTTCTAATTGATCACTACGCACGTCAAATTTCTTACTTTGTTCCTCTTGCTTCTTACTCTGCTCAGCTAACTTATGATCTATGTTTCTGTTCTGTTCTGTTATCAGCATCGTCAGGTTTCGAAGCCAGGAAGGATTCTCCCCCTCATTAATCTGGATGTTTGTAGCCCCGTCTTGTTTATTTTCCTCAGTTTCCTGATTTTCGCTTAATTTTGACATCTCATCATTGGTACCCTGCACATCTAATTTCGACATTTTAACTGATCTTATAATACTACGGTTTCTCAAATTTATGTTCCCCAAATTATCCCTGTTACTCATTACCCAAAAAACAACTCATCAAAAGAACACTCCTAATTTATAACCGTAGTTCCCTAACTTGATATATGCCTCTTTATTGAAAAACTCGGAATGAATGCAAAGAGTACTCGTTTATATCGCACATGAAAACAACTTTAAACTTTAACATACTTGAAATAAACTGGATTTATACATAATATCCATTCACTACAGTACGATATTTCGTAGCCCCACGTTGGGCGCCATTTGTAACGGCTACCTTCGTCGTTGGATATCGCTCTACAAGTTGGGCGATCATTTATAACGTTTCTACAGATATTACACTCAAGACTCCTTAAAACCACCTCATCGTTCTTATTTAGCATTGGCCTGTCTAGACAGACGACATACACTTCATTAATTTAGATTTACTGGGCGCCAGTTATCGTAAAGATAACACATTAAAATTTTATTTAGCCACGGCCGCTCCCTTCCTTGAGCCAAGATCTATCATCGGAGCGTAGGGCAATAAACTTGCTCTATGAGATACTCTTTGCATTCCAACTATCCTATATATTCAACTCCCAATGAACAAGACATTTTAACTAATACTGGTTTATTTACAACAAAATTATTAACATTTGATCTGAGGTTTCGAGCTGTGTACAATATGTGCATTAATATTCCCTAATTGCGGGGCAATATTGACTGTCTTCTCGCTAGCGCTGATCTTCTGTGTTGATAATAACTCGGTCCACATACCTGGTGCCTTGTGGTTCAAAGTCCATCTCGTTGGTCTGCTTGCAGTCTAATTTGAGATCTTACGCCAACACACGTTTATTGACCTTTGAAAACATATGTTTTCTTCTTCTCGTTGTTGTTGTTGTTGTTGCTGCTGCTGCTGCTTGTTTCTGAGTTTGATCACCATGGTAAGCAAATTTGAACAAACCAGGCTAATTGAATTCACTAAGTCCCATCTTACTGAGGGACTGACAGAGTCTACGACTCACAAAGTCAGTGAGTGAGTGCGTGATCGAATATGTGAATGACAGAATAGAATCTATAGAATAGCCAGTGCTGAAGTCGCGCTGGGCTTTTATACACTCTGAATGGTCCCGATGTTTCGCGGCATAAATTTGCCCGCGACCCATCAGACCAATTATAGCAAAGCATTTCTCAGTCCTCAAGCGACGCTAAAACTTCTCCGAGCGGGAATACAGGCCCGCGTACTTCAAATATTCCACTCAGAACCCGCTATTCCTCTCGTTGCGCATATATATATTCCGCCGAAATCTTTCTCCAAGCCCTTGTCTCCAGTCAGCGTGGCTTCGTTCCAGAAATACATTTTCTTGCAATATGTTGCTTCACCGTCCGTAACTTCTTCCAACCATGCCCGTCCTGTCTTTACAATTTAACTAATAAAACAGCCCTAGACCTCTATAAAAACCCTGTTTCTTAATCTAAGCACTTGACAATATTATATATGATTATGGTAATGACGTGAATATGGTATGGCCCCTCCCTTGATATTAATGGGTGAATAAAACGATATAACTTTGATATTTCAATAATAATAATAATAATAATAATAATAATAATTACACAATGACTTTACAAATAATAATAATAATAATAATAATAATAATTTGTACCGTAATCAAGATTACGTTACACTATAACTTCTACACTATCAATTGGATTTCAACCAAATTTTGTATGTAATATGTGTATATATACAGATATGACTGACCGTGTTCTTAAGAGCCACCAGCGCTGCCAACTGTTAATAATTGATCTCTCTATTCTTTTATCCAAATACCAATACATCGGAAAGAATGCAAGCCGACAGCTTTGAACTATGCACACATATAGTACCTGACATTTTAGATTAATTTTGGAGTAACTTATATACTTCAGTTCTACCAACATGATTCTAAGCCTGCTGATAGGACCAATATTTAAATACATGTAACTTCTATACTATGAGTTGGATTTCAACCAAATTTCGTATGTGCTATGTGTAACATAACAGATATGACTATAAGTATTCTTAAGAGCAATCAGGGCTGCCCACTGTTAATAAATGCTGTCTATATTTTTTACCCTAATATCAATATATCAGGAAGTATGCAAGCCAACAGCCCTATACATTGCACACGTATAGCAGCTGACATTCTAGATTAATATGGAATAATTAATATAAGTCTGTGCTGCCAACATGATTCTATGCCTGCTGATAGGACCAATTTTAAAATACATGCAACTTCTGTACTAATAAATGGATTTCATCCAAAATGGGCACAACAAGATATCATAATATTTCCGATTATTTCTAACCAGCACACGCATGACATTGTTGCCAACATGCTTTTACGCGTGCTGATAGATCCAATGTCTATGTGCATGTAACGTCCATTGGACTTCAACCAAATTTTGTATTCTGTACCTCAAGAGATGGAACTAAGAATATATTCAGTCACCAGGACTGAAAACTGTAGTGCTCTATTAGGCTACATTATGCCAGGAATATTTCGAACTAATTAGACATTTCGATATTACCAACTTAATTTCGTCATCATTCTAGATAGGTTCATATACTGGAGAATAATCATTGGCATGAAAAGTAGGCTCTTTAGTTCGTCACGGAACTTCTTGTTTTTCTCGCGAACAAGAGACAACACGGAAAATCTACGATATGCATTTGGAAACGTACGGTATGTACTTGCGTAGGATGCCACTAGATAGTGTATGTAAACAACAGTGTGCGTCTGAGCATGCCCCCAAGTTCAGTGTGTGAGTGAGAGCGTCACACAATGGAAGTCAACAAGCAGGAGCAACGATCGTATATTAAAATCGCAGTTCACCGCGGCAGAAATGCACGCCAATGCAATGCAGAGCTGCGGGAAGCATTAGGTGTGCATGCCATGCCCTATAGAACAGTGGCGAGGTGGGTGGATACCGTGGCCTACGTTATACTCAAGGCCTGGAAATAGAGCTGAGACTTGGTGTGCCAAACTGGTAGTTCCACTTTAGGCCACTAGGATCGCGGTTCGGCGCCCTAGTTGTCTGCTTTTGACTATGCGTTACATGCAACTCAAGTACATTTAACACATGTTTTTAGCACTTTTTACCTGTTTTCCTCCAGTTTCCCCCAAATGGTGAATACGGCTCACTGTTGACTGTACTTCACTTCACTTTAAGAATTTTTCTGTCAAGTGGATTTTTTCTTAAATTCAGAAACGTTGCACTACTGCCCGTGTGGTTCACACCAATATTCTTTGCCTCAAGAACTTTTGCAGAAGAACTACGGAGATAGAATTGTCAATACACACTTCACATTTTGTGTGCTCGGAAAACGTGTCAGTTAAAATATTTGTGAAATTTGACACTAAATATTTTCGAGACATGAAATTTACGGCTGTTGTGTCAAAGTGAGAAATTGTTTCCAACGGATACATAAAAGTAGCTTTAGGATATCTTAATCCCCCTCTGTCTTGAAAATGTATTAAACTAAATAGCAGGCTTGAATTTGCTGAAGCTGATTTTTTCTCTAAGCAACCTTCCTTCACAGTCTGTTCTCTCTTCTGCTACTCTTACAAGAAATCCCGCTACCATTGCAATTGAAATGGAAGATAGAGACGCTGGCTTTTCTGGAAACAAAAATAGAGATTTTAATGCTAAAATGTCAATCATAATGTTTTATTTCAATGAACTTAATATAGGTTATATGCCCCATATTCTTACCTTGAACGGGGCTTTCAAGAATCTCCAAGATATGTGCCGGAAGCTGAGGTGTTTCTTTAGCATTGGCTGGGTTTTGCACCTTCCGCGATTTTTTAGGCTTCAGAAACTTGGTCAAGGCGTCTGTTACGACTGCATTTTCCCTCAGCTCCGCATTCCCACTTCTAGAAGATGCGATAATTCCTGTGCTAAATGTTGACTCGATGGCATGCAGGCATGATCTCACGTCCATCATGTCATTGTTACCTCCCTCATTCCTCAGGTGACTGAAGAGCAGTTCTATACCGTCACTTGAGAGATTCCGCGTAAGCACATAATGGAAGCCGATACTGATTAGAAATCGTATGCAGGACACGGTTGATGAAGTTGTTAGCACCAAATCTTGATAAGTTTCCTTTGTAAGTCTCATATTTTTATCGGGATAACTTTGAATCTGTGTCAGGTAGGGCAGAAATTCATTGGTCAGCCATGAAAGTCTCTCATCATGAACTTCACTGAAAATAATCTTGTCCGTATTTCTGGAATGAAGTCCGTGTGTGGTATTGCAGATATCATGTATATTAAACCATTTTCTAAAAATTTCCAAGAATTTTGTTGTTTCATGTAGGCTGTCCTTATCTTCAACTTTCTCTGGGCACACGACTTCCATGCTTCCAGCTATTGTCTCTGGAGTAAACACCAATTTGACTCTTGTCACATTCATTTTTTCTAAATTGCTTGGATATACAACCTTCCTGCTTAATTTCCTAACTGGCTTTACTTCTAGCTTTTTTTCTGTAAGAGGTGATCACTAGTTATTAAATTGTCATCTACGTAGAAGTTCCTACTCAGATATTGTGATCGTACATTCTTAATGATGTGACTTGGATCGTAACTAAGAAAAAGTGGCCTCTGTTCGTGCTTCGAGTGACGAATTTCATGACACATCACCTGACAGTTGTCCATCACTATTCTGACGACCTTAAACCCGCATTCCTCAACCGCAGTCCAGTGTTATCATAGATAACTGTTGTCCTGTGAGTCCACGTGTAAAGTAGAACGAAACAGGTATCCTGTAGAAGGATGACAGGCACTTGAACAATATGCATAATAATTTATTAGCCAATTTATGTTCGATTCCAATTGCATCTTTCTCAATATCACTAATGCCGAGAAACATGTCTAAATTCTTGTCATACAATAGTCTAGACTTTATGGCCATTTCATCAGTGATTAATGAACCGACCTTCTCATTATCTTGAGTCAGTGACTTTTCTTCAGCTGTTAACCTAGCTTTTGCAAGTGACGTGACACCTGTCTCTCCGTTCGTATCTATACCCAATGTACGTTTTCAGTGTTCGTGGATGAGGAAGTTGTAATATATTTATATCTCTCAGTAAGCGGTAAGCCGACGGTGATTTATTAGAGAGCAATACACATATTTCTATTGTTGTTTCATTGTATTTACACTTTCGTTTCGTGAATGCTCGAATCTGTTCAAGTCCCCACGATCCACTTCATTCTTGAGCTTCGATATTTGAACATCGAGTTTGTCCTGACGTTACACTGAATGTAATTTTTGTTTCAATAAAATTGTCTTCTGATTCAATGACTTAATTGTAGCTCTGTATACTGTATTTTTTCTTAGTGCCCCCCTTAATTTTAATTTTCTTGACTTGCAATGAGCTTGTTTGATTGTAGAACATTGCGTTCCTACACTAACACGTGGTTGATCATGGTTTTCTTCAATTCGTTCATCACAATAGTATTCCGTAAAATTTAAATTACCGGCACATTTCCTTTTATTGTTGATATGTTTGTCTCTGACGACACGTGCTCTTTTGCGCGTATTTCTATTTATTTGTTCATTCTTATGTTCGGGGTAATCCTCAAAATCCGTCGGAAATGTGTTCGGTAAGAGCGTTCTCTTTGTAGTACTTATACTAAAATCAGAATCCTTGAAATGCTTGCTACAAATTGTAGAAGACTGTTTTGGTGTCCACAAAGATCCTGGCTTTACCCGCTCAGGTGAAACAGCTAGAACCCATTGTTTCAGTATGCCATTGTTCATTGGAAATTTATGAAACGAAAGTCCATTGCCTTTAACTTGACGAGATTTACAATACGGCACGCTACAGCACTACATTTTTGACGACCAAAATAATAACACTAATATTTACACATAAGTTACTCCATTAAAATCATTCAGTGAATTATATCTAAAGTATTTATCACACATACATGTCACATTTACGCAAGTGCGCTGGATTAAAACTTGCTTTCCACTACGTCTTGTTCATAAAGACCACTTAGCACCCATCTCAATATCAGTCAAACAGCAGTCTACTGCTCTTAACGAAAGCACAACTATAATACGGCACGCTTCGCCAGTCAATTTTAAACTCACCTTAGCTTTCTCACTCATTAGGACACCTTATTTACCGCCAAATACAGACACACTAATCACATTGTACTTAATGCAAACGGTGCGATTAAGGGCGCCAGACAGCGAACCTAGTGGCAAAATGCGGAACAAGTTCGAACCATCGCTCGCAATGTTGTCTGGCGCCACATTTCCAGGCCTTGTATATAACGTAGGCCACGGTGGAAACGTTCAAACGGGGTAGAGTATCAACTGCCGATTTGCCTCGCCCAGGCCGTTCAGTGTCCATGGACAAAGATGTACGGATAATGGTGATCGATCAGTGTTTACAGGAGGACAGGCGCTGGACTAGAGCGGAATTTCAAGAACATACAGCAATACCAGCGGCAACAATACGGCGCACTTTACACAAGAACCTACAGATGCGTAAGGTACAGAAGTGGACTCATTACGAAACATGTCGCATCAATCTGGAGAGGTTTCAGCAGGAAGGACAAGCGATGTTGAATCGCATTATTGCAGTCGATGAAACATGGGTACGTGCTTATGAACCTGAACTGAAGAGACTGTCAGGTTAAGGGCGTCGTCAGGGGTTCACCACGGAGACACAAGGTTCGACAAAATCCGTCGCCCAATAAGGTTACGGTCATCTTTGCATACGATGTTCAAGGTGTTCTTGTGTGTCATCCAGTGCGTGAGGGGCACACTGTCAATGCAGTGTATTACAATTCCTTTTTGTTGTACCAATTGCGCCGTGCAGTGCGAACCAAACGTTCTGATCGTTTGGACGACGTTATAATCCTACACGATAACGCGACAGCTCACACAGCAGCCATCGTTCAGCGTCGCTTACAACGATGGGCATGGGAGGTTCTTCCAAATCCGCCATATTCGCCTGATATGAACCTATGTGACTATGATCTAATCCCCAAAGTCAAGAAGCCACTAAATGGACGACGGTTTGCTAACAAAGAAGACATCGTAACAGCATTTCTGAGGGAGGTGTTACACGTTAGCGATACACATGCAGCGAATGGTATTCAGCGCCTGCCCTACCGCTGGCAACGCCCAGCAAACACCTTGGTTGATTATTTGGAAGGTCTGTAACCAGTGGAGACGTGTCCTTTGTAAGAAGTATTGTGTATTTGCTGTCTATACCATAATAAAACAATGTTTACCAAAGGCCTGTGTTCTGTAATTTTCCTACGAGCATCCCCTGACGTCAGAATTTATCTTCAGGTACTATTCATACGTGAGGAAAGCAATGGCAAACTACCTCACTCCTCTTCTTGCCTAGAACGCCTCGAAATAGTGCTGCCTTGGGTTTTTGTGGGTATCTACTCACATAACGTAACGGCGGTACTTTTTGAGGATCCAACCAGCCTTCGGGCTGACTACCTAACAGACAGACTATTCATACGTACATGCACTATATTTTGAAATGCATATCGTAGATTTTCCGTGTTGTCTCCGTTCGCGAGAGATTAAAAAGTACTTGCCATGACATATAACTAGACCTCCCTATAATTAAAATATATACGGTATAAATATTCAAATAATTGAAAAAGAAAGAAACATATACTCGTATTGTGCATGTACTCTTGTATTGAAATACAATCTGTATACTGTAGGCTATTGTTGTAATTAATAATTAATATGTCGCACAGATAATCTGTACTGGATTTTCCGTCAGATTCGTGAGACATGTCACAAATGTAATCAACATCATCTTCTTCCTAGCGTTTGTTCCCCTTTGGAGCAGGGTTCGCCACTTTACATGCCAATCTCCATTTCTGTCGGTTAAGGGCATCATGCGGACACAGATTAATTTGTCGCACGTCTTCTCTAAGGCGATCAAGTCACCTTTTCTTAGGTTGCCCACGAGGTCGTTGACCATCCGGGTTGAGACACAAGGCAGTTGTTGCCACTGATTGTTCGTGAATACGTAATATGTGGCCGTACCAGCGTAGACGAGCCTCCCGCATTTTATCCTGTATGGGCGCAACTCCCATCCTCCCTCGGACATCGCAATTCTTGATATGGTCAAGTCGCGTCAGACCAAGCACCGAACGAAGCATGCGCATGTCCATAACATGCAGGGCTTGCTCGTGTTTAACAGAGGCCGGCCAGCATTCAGAACCGTAGTGGGCGACTGGGCGGACGGCGGTCTTGTAAATCTTGGCCTTACGATAGGTGGGTATCCTGCGGTCGAAAGGACTCCAGTTACCTCCCTCCATTTGAACCAACTGGCACTCACATGAGCTCGGGCATCAGGGAGGGTGTCACCATCTGAACGAGTCAAGGAGCCAAGATACCTGAATGGGTCGACTCTTTGATATTGGCTACCTACAAGGATGGTGCCAGGCGTCGGTGACCCACACTCCATATACACGGTTTTCTGGACATTCAGCTTCAGTCCATTCTCAGCCAGCCTCGTATTCCACTCCTGCAGTTTCTCTTCAAGAACGTTGCGTTCTTTTGCAGCCAATAAGACATCATCGGCATACAGAAGCGTCCATGGATGTTGCGATTGGATATCTGATGCTATTGTATCCATGCAGAGAATAAACAGAAGTGGTGACAGGGATGATCCTTGAAGGACACTGTCTTGAATGGGGAAAGGAGATGTGATTCCCGCGGGACATCGCACTACACTATTGCACTTATGATAAAGAAGTTGTGTCCAGCGGACAATAGTACTGTAATTAATAATTAAATAAATGAAAATGAATTAAATTATTATTATTACCAATCTACTATTATTATGAATAATATTTTCCTTCTTCTTGTTTCGAATAGGCCATCTATGGACCACGACGTTCAACTGTTACATTTGGAGTGGGCTTTGATGTTTGCCCAGTAGTTACGCATCCTCTGGCTGTGTTGTTCCCTCCTCTCCTGGGTCCAGAGGGCACCTGTTTTCTTTCTTGGCGGTTTGTCCTGGAACCTCAATTGCTGAAGCATCTTCCTGAGAGATGTCCGGTCTTTTAAGACTCTTTCCGTCCCTCCAAGTTCTTGCAGATCTTTGCTCACTTCCCACAACCATGGTGACTTGGTCTTCCGCTTTTGCCAGTAACCGAGGAGCTGATTGGTCAACCTGGTAGGATGCATCCTGTAGACGTGTCCATAAAATGCTAGACGTCGTTTTCTAACAACATCCGTGATTCTTTCACAGTACGTGTAGAGCTCTTGATTAGGCCGCCTTCTGTATTCATTACCTTCCTTAACAGGTCCCAATATCTTCCTCATTATCTTTCTCTCCTGTACTTCGAGTTTGTCCGTGAGTCCCTTCCGGTTGAATACTAGACATTCTGATGCATATAAGGCTTCAGGACGTATAACTGTCTGGTAGTGTCTCATTTTAGTCTTTCGGGAGATACACTTCTTATTATATGTGTTCTTGGTTAGTTGATAAGCCATTTCTAACTTGTTAACTCGAGTTGATAATGCCCTTACTTCCGAGAGATTCGGTTCAAGCCATTCTCCTAGGTACTTATATCTGTCAGTTTTCTTGATCTCTCCCTGGTCCAAATGCAGTGTACAAGGAGATTCACTGATGTTTGTGATGTACTGTGTTTTTTCAAGTGACACATATAGTCCTACCTTAGCTGCTTGTTGCATGAGAACATTAAGTTGTTTCACAGATGTTTTTATTGAATGAGATAGAAGTGCAAGGTCGTCGGCAAATGCCAGGCAATCAACACTGAGCCCATTGCACTTGTGTCCCAAAGTGATACCACTTGGTACCCCCTGACTAGTTAGCTCCTTTCGCCACTCCCTTATCACCTTTTCCAGGGCACAGTTAAAGAGGAGAGGTGAGAGACCGTCTCCCTGTCTTACTCCTGACTTAATTTCAAAACTTTCAGAGAGGGTTCCTCTGAACTTCACTCGTGACATGGTGTTCTTTAAAGTCTGTTGGATAAGGTTATGTGTCTTCTAGTCTATTCCTAGTTCTTGCAGGATCTTCATGAGAGTAGGTCTGTCAACCGAATCATACGCCCTCTTAAAATCAACAAAAATGATGACATATTTCTTACTAGCCATTTTTGCTTGCCGTAGCACTGATTTCAAGTTCAGTATCTGTTCCGTACAAGAGCGTCCTTTTCTAAATCCTGCCTGGTATTCTCCTAGTCGAGGGTCTATCTGGGGTTCAGCTCTGTTTAATAAGGCCTTAGAAAAGATCTTGTATGTCACAGGTACTAACGAGATTCCTCGATAGTTGTTGATGTCGGTCAAGTCTCCTTTTTTATGTAGGGGATGAATCAAAGCAGAGGTCCAGTCACTAGGCAATGTTTCAGTCTCCCAAATGTCATGGAAGATTTCTGTCAACTTGCCTATAGTCCTATTCCCAGCTTGTTTCCATAGTTCCGCTACAATTGAGTCTTCACCTGATGCTTTGTTGTTTTTCAAGGACTTGATGATGTCTATCACTTCTTCTTTGGTTGGTGGTTGAGAGTTTGGTTGCCTGATGGTGTCTTGATAAGTGAAGAATGTGTCTGGTGATTCACAGTTAAGGAGATTCTCGAAGTACTTGGCCAGAAGGTGGCAATTGTCCATATCATTATAGGCTATCTGTCCATCCGGTCCTCTGAAGTGGAGGCTGGGAGGATTATAACGGCTGAGGTTCCGTTTAAAGCCTCTGTAGAAATTGCTGGTGTTGTTCTTCTTGAAATCGTCATCCAACTGAGTCAGTTGGTCCTTTGTGAACTGCCGTTTTACTTGTCGGATGATCCTGGCAGTTAACTTTCGTTGCTCTATGAACTTATCCCTGTTGTTTTGTGTCTTCTGTGAGTTCCACTTAAGCCAGGCTGCTTGTCTCTGTGTCACCGCTTCATCACAGGTAGTCGTCCACCAGGCATGCTTCTTCTGCTTCAGTAATGGCGCAATCTCCGTGGCAACTTTCACTAGGTTCTCCCTCACTTCATCCCAGGTTTTACATTCCAGGGTTTCCATTTTCTCCGTGAACTGGTTGCAATTTGAAAGTTTTTCTAAATCAAACTTAGTAAGTTTGTGTGACTTTGTTTTTTTAGTATTCCGAGGTAGAAATCTTAGCTTGACCTTGGAGAGATAGTGGTCGGAGTCCAAATTTGCTCCTCTTAACACTCGAACATTCTGGATCTCTCTATGGGACTTCTTTGAGATGGCAACATGGTCTATTTGGAATTCTCCCAAGAGACAGTTAGGTGATGTCCAAGTCTTTTGCTTCCTTGGCAGTCTCTTGAAAGCCGTTGATTTCATTACCAAGTTGAAGGCCTTACAAAGTCCTACTAGGCGCTCTCCATTCCTATTTGTCCTTGTGTGGGCCGGGAAATCTCCCACAATGTCTCTGTACTTTCGTTCTTTCCCTAGCTGGGCGTTGAAGTCACCGAGTAAGATGATTGTATGACGCTCTGGGACCTTGCATATGATGTCCTCTAGTTCTTCCCAAAACTTGTCAGTATTTTCAGGGTTACGCTTATTGTCCTCATTGATGGGTGCATGGACATTTACTACAGTGTAGACCTTGTTTGTGCACCGGAAGGTTATTAAAGACACTCGACTATTGTGAGAACTGAAGTCAATAACTGAATCCAGTATCTTATGGCTTACAATAAAACCAGTCCCCAGGTGTGGTACGTTCTTCATTCTCCTACGTCCTACCTTTCCTTTCAAAATACGGTAGCCTTGGGAGTCAAAGGCATGTTCATCAGTATATCTGGTTTCCTGTATTGCTGTGAGCAGTATCTTATGATTAGTCAAAGTGTCTGTTAAATGCTTCAGTTTGCCTATCTTAAGTAGCGAGTTGATGTTCAGTGTGGCGAAGTAGTTCTGTTGCTTATGTCTGATCTTGTTGTTAGTGGTTCCAGGACGCTCCGACCCGTCCTTAAAGCATGTTGGTGTGGGCTCCCCAGACTCCAAAGGCCCACTAACTCCGCCGACAGCGGAGGTGGATTTGATACCACCTGGGGTAGTTAATTCCCTGCGTTTACTTTCCATGTTTTAGTTGAAGATTGGTTAGGGGGATCAGAGGTTTAACCCCCTGATCAAGTTACTACTGAGGTTGTGAGCTCCAGTAGGTTTGAATTAGGGTTGTCTCCCGTAGATTGGTTGCCTTCCAAGGCTGAGGAGACCAATCTTCCCCATATTGGTTCTTCCGCCTTCCTTACCGTTGAGATGATGCCAACCATCTTCATCCGCCTCAGAAGCCGTTGTCCAGTTTTCCTTATTATTATCAACACCATTGTTCTAAGGGGAGAAGTATCGATGTCATTTGCAGCATTCGCAAAGTATGATCATTCACTATTCATGAATCGAAGATATTGTACGACACACTGCAAGGGGAAATATTACGAAAACAAAATGATCTTAACAATCCCTTGTAATGTTGTAAACAGTGGAGCAATATTTAGTAATGATCTCAGAACGGTATGCCATTTGCTCGCAATGCACACATCGAAACGCTATACACTCTCTCTGTCATATGTGATTCAGTCAAGAAGGCGAGGGATGATTTACTGCGGTACATTTAGTCCTCCTTGCTAAGACGTAAGCAGCTCGTCTGCTCCGACGTGACGCCCTATAGCTAAGATAGCTCATTATTTTCAATATTATTTCTTCAAGTTAAAGCTTGATTGCTGCAGATAAAGGTTAAATATAAACAATGCATAAACAATAAACAATGCTGAACTATGTCATTATGAAACTGTTCGGAAGTCAGTTTTTATGTTTACTGTACAGCCGAAACCCTATCCCTCATTGCTAATAAAGAACTCCTCAAAGATCTGGAGAAAAAGGCGCGCAAAATCGTTAGAGGTATAACGGGATCAAATTATAAGAATGGCATCCTTTACATAAAAAACCAACTAAGAAGTCTACAGTGAAATAGAGGAAATTACAGAAACGATCCGCAAGAGGCAGGCACAGTAATACGGTCATCTGAAACGAATGGACGGAAAAGGGCTGACTAAACAGATTTGTCATTTTTTGACTCCAAATCCAAAACCACCATACCCTGGTTTACGAATACAGGACACGACCTTTAAATGCTGCATCTAAGACCCGACGACGCCTTCAATAGAGATCTCTTCTGCAAAAAGATACTGACTAATGGGCTAACCCGAGACGAGACACTGAACCCGAAAAGAAGACAAGGTACCACTTGGACAGCGGAGCGCAAGATGGCCCACTCACAGAGAATGTGGGAATTCTGGGCTCAGAGGAAGGCGAAGCAAATTGCCAAGTCCAGCAACACCGTGGTCTCAACGAATTATATTACAGATATTGCATTGTATTTGATCCATACAGCATAGTTTGAATACCAACTTCTAAATTTATTCATAAATTATGAAGTTTGAATTTGCGCAGTTATTTATATTTTCACCAAGATTTCGGTCTGACAAAAAAAACAAGTAGTTCCGTGAAGAACTATACAGCCTATTTTCATAAATCCTACTTATGTTAATTGCCACTTTCAGTTTGATTGTAATAGATTCGTAGATATTGAGAACCGTCTAATATTTCGGATGGTCGCCCTGTTGGATTTTTATTAGGCATGTAGGTCTTAGAGTTATGTACTATTACATGAAGATTATTGTGTATGTGTAGTATTCAAACTTCAATCGCATGATTAGGATACAAGAAGTAAAAACACGATTTTTAAATTTCGCACAGCTGCCATCTTCTAGTTATGAAAACAATGGAAATAAATTGGATGCCTGTGGATTAACATTTGTATAAGCATTTACCGTACCGAGTTTCACTGCACTCGGATGGTTAAATCGCCAGAAACGTCTATTTAAATATTTATACTTCGCGTCGCCGCCATGTTGGATTAGTGTTCACCAGGTTATTGAAAGTCTTATAGGTGAACTTATGTTCATAGCCTCTATGAACATAAAGAATTTCAGTTTGATTGCAGTAAAAGATTCGTAGATATTGAGAACCATCTAAATATTTCGGATGGTCGCCATTTTGTATTGTTATATGTATAGGCCATAGAGTTATGTACCATTAAAGGAAAATTATTGCGTAGCTTCATTATGCAAACTGTCACTTCCATCGCATGATTAAGACACAAGAAATATAAACTTAATTTAAAAATTTCGCACAGCTGCCATCTTGAGGTTAGTCCATTGTTGCCATCACTGCCAATTGTTACCTGTTATTGTTGTTGTTTTTGTTAATATTATTTGAAATTGTTAAAATATTAATGTAAAATGACCTTTTCATGGTTGTATCTAATAATTATTATATAAATAAATAAATAAATAAATTGAACTAAATTAGATGCCAGTGCATCACAATATGTATAATAATTAAATGTACCACATTTCACACCGCTCAGTTGGTTAAATCGCGAGAAAAGTCTATTTAAAAGTCTCAACTTCGCCTGGCCGCCATGTTGGTTTTGTAGTTACCAGGTTTTTGGAAGCCACATACGAGTACTTGTAGTAGTGCCCTTTATCACCGTACAAAATTTCAGGGAGAAATCGGAGATATTGAATGCTGGTGAAATATTTTGAGCAGCCGCCATGTTGGATTGGTCAGACGTAATAAAATTTGATGGCCACGGTCGGGATCGTCCAAAATGGTGCTATGACCTTACCGAGTTTCATTGAAATCCCCCCAGCCGTTTAAAAGTTATTAGGGGAGGACCCACACACAGCCACACACACAGACATACACACATACGCGCGCACACACACACACGAACAAAAGGTGATCTCATAGGCCTATTTTTTTATGTATAACATCTTTCCGCTCGGCTTCTGGATAGTTTGTGGGAGTGATTTTGAAAATTGACGACTGAAGTGGATCGGAACGATTGAGCTGGCAGTGGTGGATCAAACGGAAGTATGCACTGCCCTCTCGATCGATCGAACGGAAGTGTACGAGCTGGCAGTGGTGGAAAACGGAAGTATGCACTGCCCGCTCGATCAATCGAACGGAAGTGTACTAGCTGGCAGTGGTGGAAAACGGAAGTATGCACTGCCCGCTCGATCGATCGAACGGAAGTGTAGTAGCTGGCAGTAGCGGAAAACGGAAGTATGCACTGCCCGCTCGATCGATCGATCCAGCGGGCAGTGGTACGAGAAACAATGAGCGCGCTGAGTCGGGAATTGATACAATGACGTACTCTCGGCCATGTGGAATGTATATGACATACTGAAGAAAACGCTCATGCGAACTCTGGTGTCAAGTGATTGAAACAAATGACATGGTACATGTCCAAAATCTTCATATCTGTATTTAAATGGTAAAATGTCTTAATATCAAACATTGTAAGTAGTCGGCATTGCCGGTATTATGTTTCTGCACAATGGCTATTCAAATATTAACCCACATAACGGTAATGCAGTCATCAATATAATATAATCGGTGTGGTTATACGAGAATTGAGCAAGCCTTCTTGAACTATTACTGAATACATACTGTGCAGGTGTATGGTTGAACAGCTCCCATTGCCAACTGGTTGATATTCAACTCCGGCAGACAATGCGGATTCTCTCTGGCACTCTTCATTGCACTCTCTCACAATGGCTACCTGTACTGTGTAATATTGTTCCTCCTCACATCAGGAGACAGCAAGTTCTTTCCCGCCTGTGGCGCAGAATTATGAATAATGAAGTTCTCCCAATCCACCAAGACGTCAATCAACCTTCCACATCCAGGTTGAAATCACGGATACCAGGCTACAAGACGGCTATGGAACTTACTTCAGCTCCATTCAACCCCCGAAATACATGGAAAGTTGAATGGTCTACCTCTCCACTTCGTGGCCTCATTGAAGTACTTGATCCTACCATCAAACTACCTTGGTTCCATCTCCCTCGAGCTGTCTGGTCCCGTCTGAACAGAATTCGATGTGGCACTGTTCGAACAAGAGCAGCCTTACATCAGTGGGGTTGGATAGACTCGCCTCTTTGTGATTGTGGATATGAAGTGCAAACCATCAAGCATGTCGTGCAGGAATGCCCACTATATATGTACTCTGGGTCCTTAGAAGAGCTCCATGCAGCCACTCCACAAGCTCTTGAATGGATTCAAGACCTGGCAGCCCATATATGAAGGGTCCTAATGCTGTAAATTGTTTATTTGAAAATTTATATTTATTAATTATAGTACTGTCTTTTAAGCATCATACGCTAAATAATAACTGAATACATTCTCTTTACTCACAAGAGGGCCTATTCATAAGGCATTTTAAACTCAATTTCACGCAGGAACATTATCGAAACAAGCAAAATATAAATGAAACTTAATTCCGTAATGCAGTATTATTGGAACGTGGAAATAAGACACCATCTTGTGCACAGCATTTTCGCAGTCGAAATAGCCGTGGGGTTAGTGTGAATTTCCGCCAGCACAAAGTTCCTCATTTCTCTACTAGAAAGCGCTATTGTGTTCAAGGAGATTAGATATCTAACATCTAACCTCCTTGACTTTCATAGTCAAGGAACTACGAAATTCGACATGCAAGCTACCCTCTGGGTGTCAAATAGCTAAGCTTGCACCAGGCACCCGAGGCCATACGATATTATTATTATTATTATAGTGTGAATCTAGAGATCTTGGTTTCGAATCCCGGACGGGGTGGATATTTTTGCTACCAGATTATCATTTTAAACGATATTTATCTTATCAATATGACTCATTTCAACATAATCCATATGAAATTACGTGTTGGTCTGTAAATCAAGAGGACCTGTTTATAAGGAATTTAGGGTTATGAGCGGTGTCGCGTCTATTAATCTAGTTGATTCATATCGTATTCTTTATTTAGGCTTGTGCAGGTGGAAGCTACAACTCATCTAATAAAAAGATTTCTGTATTATAAACTACAATATCTGTAAATCACTCCCTTTTACAATATATTAATATTTGTGCCAACAATAGTATAAAATACCGGTGTATCAACAATTTCACGTGAGGTTTCTTCTGTGACAAATGTTACACGTGATATGGGACTACTTTAAGGCTCGGTTTTTTTCCATAAAATGAAACAAGGCTAAAAAGCATAATATGTGGGCCTGAGCCAAACAATTATTGTAGGTAATGAATGAAACTTTATCAGAGAAGTTAAACGTACTGTATTATGCATCCAGTTGAGCGTTTCTGGATGTGGGATAGTTATTACTGTATTTGTAAACATTACATTTGTAACAAGTAGTTCCGTGAAGAACTAAATAGCCTATTTTCATATATCCTACTTATGTTAACCCTTTATAGGGAAAAAGACTGGGGGTATAAAATATTTGATTTTTTTTTGCACATTTGTAATTGGGGGTGATAGATGAGTAGGAATATGCAACAATTTTATGGGTGTGGATTCTATTTTATGAAATATGGGGTGGGAAATTATTATCCCACTGCCCACACCCGACAGTGTATTTTCTTAAATGAGCAATGAGGTAATAATCTCCCACCTCCAAATTATGATGATACTCTGTTTATCACTCAATAATAAGGTTTATTTAACAGGATATAATGTACAAATACACCCATCACGCTCTATAATTTAAGAAAAACCCGTAACTGCCACGGGAAACAAGGTCAGTGACCTATATCATCTTTGCCGAAAACTGCACAAAAAATATAAAAGTGATTTTGGAATGTTAAAAGTTAGTATATTCGAAATATAATTCAATAATTTCAAAATAGTATTGATTAAAAACTCAGAAAATTAATTTTAAAAATCTTCTATTCTATAATAATTCTATAATAATTCCCATTCTAGCTGAAATATATTTACTCAAGTGACCAAAACCATTATTAACATTGTATATTGAACCCTTCAGAATAGCAGTGTTTATATGCAAGAATCTTGATCAAGGGGTCGCGCTCAGTTCATAGTGTGATGTTTACGTTCGCCAAACAACATGCTCTACTGAGGTAAGGGTCATAGGTTAAAACTATAATTAAGAAAGAAAGGAGACAAGACGTAAAATAATAACATGATTTAATGACTAATAGTGCATAAAAAGAATATAAACAACAATAATAAAAAATCCTCCCTGAATTTTCCCATGACAGGAATATCTATCAATGTTGAGGAGTCAGACGGATCTCCCCCTTTATAAAAAAAAATGTGGATCCAAGTTCCACTAACTTGCATTGGATTTTATGTACGCGTAATGACTAACTACGAGAAATGAGTACTTGGATGATTGTTCGTTTACAGCGGGTTAACAGCCACGATGCTTACGAACAATCATCTCGTAAATCAACGTTTACGGATATGGGACATGACACTAATAAAACCCTTAAAAAATTAATGCTGACACACAATCAAAAAAAATCTACTATTTACAGGAATCTCCCTCGAGACCCTCCATTAGCGCGATGACGCACTTGACAAAATGAGCTGCCAACGCGGCCAATTGCTCAATACACAAACAAGGAAATGACAGCATCGCACGTGACGTCACGGTTCACTGATATGGAATATAAACATGGAATGAAACCAACCACAGCAAAAGCCTCACCGGCTAAGATTACCTTACATGAACAAAAAATCACGTTAAGCTAACGCTTCGGAGATTATAGTGATTCGTAGGCAACTCCCATCTATTTAAACAATTTTTATCATTGATCAGTCCTTAATTTTGTATTTAAAGTAATTACGGAGCCAACAAGCACTCCCCACTAATGACCTCGCTTGCAACCTTCAGTCCGCCTTGTGAAACAGCTCCCCCTTCCTCAATACCTGTCATTGCCCCAACTCCAGTGTGTAAAAATAACTGACCAGCTGTGCCGTTATCTCAAAGAATCAACAGCAACAAATCTCAACCACCGAAACATATGGTCAGACATTAATCAAAATAGCCACATATGCCCTCGCAAGGTAACAATATGGACATGGCACCAAGCTGACAGAAATCAGTCTACGCTGAAATTCCCGCTTGTAATGACCAATAAAATACACACACACACACACTGCTGGGAATGACATAACGTTTTTCACACAGGTCGGTTGAATAGATGCTCACAAACTATTAAAAAAAAATTAAAACCTACGATAGAGCTGACTGCCCTTCGCCACAACTCACATTGCTCCAAAGGCAATAATCTCACCGATTCTGATCAATAATAAACCTTAAGAAGATTAATTTACCCTCCAATCTACTGTATAATTATATTAATTCAGTCCTACTTCTGAAACACAACATATCTCCGAGAGACGTTTTTTAACCGCATTGCGTAACATATGCAAACACGGTCGTCCACATAGCTACGTTAGTTAAAACAAAACAAAAACAAGAACCTTCGACTAATAACATTTGTACGAGCTGTTTCCATGCAAAAGGTGTGTCAGACCAAAATTAAATATACTACGTTAATCAACACAAGCACAATATTTACAAACATCTGTGTCCCATATACCATAAGTTAATTTATCAGATAATAAGAATATTATTTAGTACTCATCCTCGGCCAGTCACCCGTCAAAGGACATCAGCTGCCATCTCCCAACTGAATGCTTCTTAGCTCATCTCAACCATCTGGACGGAGTGTTGATAGTTCCAAACTTCTTCCAGGATAAGCGATGTCATCTCTCGTGCTGATTCAAAAAGTTAGATTATTATACACTCGATATCTGACTAATAAATTCGCCGTTTCAGGTACTAATTTCCCCGGAACAGTCTGTTGGTGAATTGTCGATGATACTGTCCCTACAAAATATAGTACTGTGACTATCTATCACTGATTTTAACACATTTATTAATAATTTCTGTGTCCTCATGACACGCAAAAGTATAAGTGCCTACGTCCTTAGACGCGCAAAATGTAAAGTAACCTGTGTCCTCGACACACAAAATGTAATAAGCCTGTGTCTTCCGACACACGTAAGTATAATAGCAATGTCTTGGCTCTTCACGCCACTTATAAATGAACTGGCCTTAGGTATTGATAGAGGGGGAAATTATATAAAAATTTCTCAAAATAATAGTGGTACAGGAGTAAAATAAATATCACTGAACTCGTAAAATTGCGCAGGTCAAGAATATGCCCATTAATCCTAGAATCGATCGTAGAGATGTTGTCTAGCCGATCTCCCGCGTTAATGCTAGCCATAGCGTGCCCAAGCTAGACTTGGCGCGTTCGTAAGCATTCATATCTCATTGGTTCCACAATTTCAATAACTTGGCAGTTTTTATCAGACCTCGGCCTCGTAGGAGTGTCTAGTAGCACCATCAGCCACTCACGTTACTGCATTATATTTTTTCTAGGCGCGAATAGTACAATGAACATACCATAAGCGTGTCTCACTGCGCGTCCCTTCTATTTTGAGGTAGCCACCACCTGTCCTTCTGAAACATTGCTAGGCTCTATCTTTTCACAATCCTAAGTATTTAGCCTTTTGTCAAACTGCTGCAGGTATGTCCCCATTGTCTCCAACAAATGCTTGACATTTCCTCATCTCCGTCTGGCTATTTCGCGACGCTGGTGGAAATATTTATTAATTGAAGAAATAAAACATCGAATCATTTATCCATCAGAGGATAAAGGGTTCAATATCAACTATAAACCAGCGTTTACAAATCTCTTATCTTCAATAAAAACACCTTCTTCTGTAAAACAATGCATTTCTTTCACTCAACACAACCGAACTGGCGAGCACGTGTACTGTGGAGACCACTGGGATATATGCTTCCCACCTTCGGTTTCTTATGACAGTATACATCAAATTAATGGGTTTTCAATATATCTCTGCTTCTAGCTTGTGGATGCATGTGGAACTGCTTGAAAGGGAAGGGGTGGGAAGATTCTCTCCCTAACACCGTTCTATAAATACATGGTGGGATGATAATATCCCAAGGACCAATAAGGGTTGCCTCTACTGACATACAAAATTTCAGTTTGATTGCTGTAATAGATTCGTAGATATTGAGAACCGTCTAAATATTTCAGACGGTCACCATGTTGATTCCGATTATGTAGACAATAGAGTTATGTACTATCACATGAAGATTATTGCGTATGTTTATTCTATCGCATGAAATAAAAACGAGATTTTAAAATTTCGCACAGCCTCCATCTTGAGGTTATGAAAACAATTGAAATAATTACATATCAGTGGATTAAAATTTGTATAAGCATTTACCGTATCAAATTTCACTGCGCTCGGATGGTTAAATCGCGAGAAACGGCGATTTAAATACTCAAATTTCGCGTCGCCGCCATGTTGGATTTGTGTTCACCAGGTTATTATACGTCCCACAGGTGAACTTATGTTCATAGCCTTCACCAGCACATAAAATTTTAGTTTGATTGATGTCATAAATTAGTAGATATTGACAACCGTCTAAATAATTCGGATGGTCGCCATGTCAGACTTTAAAACATGTAAGCCATAGAGTTATGTACTATTAGATGACGATTATTACGTAGGTTCATTATTCTAACGTTGACTTCGATCGCATGATCAGGACACAAGAAATAAAAACTTAATTTTAAAATTTCGCACAGCCGCCATCTTGAGGTTATGTAAACAATTGAACTAAATTAGATGTCAGTGCGTTACAATGTGTATAAATATTTGCAGTACCATGTTTCACTGCGCTTGGATGGTTAAATCGCGAGAAACGTTTATTTAAATGCTTCAACTTCGCTTGGCCGCCATGTTCGTTTTGTAGTTAACAGGTCTTTGAAAAACTCATAGGTGAACGTCTAGTAGTGCCCTTTATCACTATACAAATTTTCAGGGTGCTATCAGTAATAGTTTTGGAGATATAGAATGCCGGTGAAATATTTCGCACAGCCGCCATGTTCGATTGAGACGTAATAAAATTTGAAGAGCACGGTCGGAGTCGGAAAAACTAGTACTATGACCTTAACGAGTTATATTGAAATCGCTCCAGCCGTTTAGAATTTATTAGGGGAACACACACACACACGCGCGCACATACACACACACACACACATGCACATGGACAAAATGTGATGTCATAAGCCAATTTTTAATAAATGAAAATAGGCTAAAAATACAAAGGTAAATCTATTTTTGTAAAAATTGGAAGGGGTAGTTATTATTTGTAAAACATACAACAGATAATTGGTATTTGTAAACATTACATTGGATGATTATTTGTAAAATTACAAGGACTACAGTAGTTATTATTTGTAACAATACACAGTATACATTTTTATTGTAAAAATCAAGGGGATAGTCATTATCAGGAAACATTTACCAGGGATAATATTTATTTATGAAAATTACAATTGGATAATTATTATTTGTAAATACTACAAAGGGATAATTATTATTTTTAAAACTTTCAAGTGGATAATTAGTATTTGTAAGACGTACAAGTGGGTAATTATTATTTGTATGACTTACAAGTGGATAATTATTATTTGTATGACTTACAAGTGGATAATTATTATTTGTAAGACTTACAAGTGGATAATTATTATTTGTAAGACTTACAAGTGGATAATTATTATTTGTAAGACTTACAAGTGGATAATTATTATTTGTATGACTTACAAGTGGATAATTAGTATTTGTAAGACTTACAAGTGGATAATTATTATTTGTATGACTTACAAGTGGATAATTATTATTTGTATGACTTACAAGTGGATAATTATTATTTGTAAGACTTACAAGTGGATAATTATTATTTGTAAGACTTACAAGTGGATAATTATTATTTGTATGACTTACAAGTGGATAATTATTATTTGTAAGACTTACAAGTGGATAATTATTATTTGTAAGACTTACAAGTGGATAATTATTATTTGTAAGACTTACAAGTGGATAATTATTATTTGTAAGACTTACAAGTGGATAATTAGTATTTGTAAGACTTACAAGTGGATAATTATTATTTGTAAGACTTACAAGTGGATAATTATTATTTGTATGACTTACAAGTGGATAATTATTATTTGTAAGACGTACAAGTGGATAATTATTATTTGTATGACTTACAAGTGGATAATTATTATTTGTAAGACTTACAAGTGGATAATTATTATTTGTAAGACTTACAAGTGGATAATTATTATTTGTAAGACTTACAAGTGGATAATTAGTATTTGTAAGACGTACAAGTGGATAATTATTATTTGTATGACTTACAAGTGGATAATTAGTATTTGTAAGACTTACAAGTGGATAATTAGTATTTGTAAGACTTACAAGTGGATAATTATTATTTGTAAGACTTACAAGTGGATAATTATTATTGATGTGTAACATCTTTCCACTCGGTATCTGTATATTTTTGTGGTGCTCGGTAGCTGGACATGTTTGTGGGAGTGATTTTGGAAAAGGGACGGATATGGATGGGACGGAAGTGCATGGGACGGACACAATAAACGCACGTGGTGGTGTAGATCGGTACAACGACGTACTGTAGGTCGTGTGGCTATGGGGAACGTATATCGCATACAGTTTAATTCAAGGTTTGGAGACCCCATTTAAGATATTCCTACATTAAATCATCTTCAAGTTGTCGTTCTTTGGTGTGAAAATATTAATTTTATCATATTTGCTGAAAACAATTACGATTTATTAAATCTTCATACATTTGCTATATTCTTATTTAATGTAAGCACTCGATGTACTGTCGGCCATGTGGCTATGTGGAATCTATATCGCATCAACAAACACTCCAAACAACGTAGGAATTCAGTATATTAACGCCGACTACTAACAATAATTGAAACTTCGTTGGTCTAAACATATCACTGGGAGAAACACATCTAATATACTTTCCGCACACCTAATTTTTAATCGCGCCTATACTTGGCACTGCGCTCTATCGGCTAAACGAGGCCATTTTCAATGACATCGCTGGCATGGGTTCACTAACTGACCGGTATAGAGCGCAGCTCGCATCAAGTAGGCAGTGGATTGTTTCCGCCACGGCAAATAACAATTATGATTCATTACGGTCAGGATTTGGCACTGGAGTTATACAAGTAGTTATTTCAATGACCAACTGAGTTCCCAGTCAACAAGGGATTTGCGCTCCCGAGACACACATAGTAGGATAACATGTCACATGTTACACATCATATGCGACTACTGTAAGGCTCGTATAATTTTTTATTTTTATTTGTAAAACTTACAAGTGGATAATTATTATTTGAAAAAGCTTACAAGTGGATAATTATTATTTGTAAAACTTACAAGTGGATAATTATTATTTGTAAAAGTAACAAGTGGATAATTATTATTTGTAAAACTTACAAGTGGATAATTATTATTTGTAAAAGTAACAAGTGGATAATTATTATTAGTATTATGTAGCGTATGCCTTTTAAGTACATTGCAAATTTTGTTCAGTCCCGACCATCGTAGGGGAGGGTTATGAAGCAACGAAATGAAATATTTCGGTATTTTGCAGCACTGAGGAAGCGGAACGAGCGACGCTGATAGCAGAGCTTTGCATGTGTGCGACACAAGTCTAAACAACAAACAGAGGGGAAGGGAATGTGATTCTATAAATTCGAGAGGGAAGAGAATGGAATAGGTCGTTGGATCCAGCTGTCCCATTGTAACGGAACTGCGTGCTCAGACAACGGCCGGCCCTGGAATAAAAGCTTCGACTTTATGAGACTTCCAAATGATGCACGCTATAAACTTCATGGAGCCGAATGAAAATTTCACAGTGCTACCTTTACGACAAGATTTAAGATACTTTCTTTTTTTTTTCACTTTAGATGTGACTAATTTTAAAAAGCGCTAGGAATATGCTGTGTTTATCTCACAGGATTCAAACATTTCATCAGAGAATTGCGCCGGGCCCGGATGGAATGAGGCATGCAAGGGTAATAACAGCGCTTATTTTCTGTCCACGTTAACATTTGGAATTAAAGTTTTTATGACAAGTTAAACTCTTGACGCAGAATAATATACTCTACTGTCAAATTAAGGCGCTATTCTGTTTTGCTTTCTCAGCTATTTACGCGAGATGGTGGGAAATATCGAGTTGGAGTTCCGCAAACTCCATGAAAGTTTATGCTGCTACAATAATACAGTTCCGCTGAAATAGATTTGCTAAATGCCAGAGTACCACGTTCCCAAAACCGGCAAAACCTGAGGGTCTTTTTCATGAGACACTGAACTATGTCTTCTTACTTAACCCTTTAAGTGCTGAGTTACCCAGTTAGCTATTTGATACCGCAGTGCTGAGGTATTTCATTTGCATTTTATAACTGTAGCAGTTGTAATTTTTAACTAATTGGCTTAAAATTTATCTAGGTTTTGGCTCTTTATTAATCTAAATGTCAACTAAAAACCATATATATATTAATTTTCAATTTGAGACATATCAATATTATTTTTTTGTGCCCAGGCTTGCAACATCTCCATACCAGGTATAATAATAATAATAATAATAATAATAATAATAATATAATAATAGAAGGCTGTGACTTGGTGAGACTGATCGGATCGAGCCTCCTCCTATTTATATAGTTTGTTTAGTTATTTAATGTCTACTTCAGTGTTTTATGGTTTGGAAGATGTTTTTGAGTGACTTACTGACAGTACACAGTGTTTAATAGTGATTGTACGAGGTTTTTATAGTGATATTTGGATATCATATGTCTGTGCATGAAACTTGTTTTTACCCTTCCGCGTTCTTCTAGGATGCCGACTCTTACTCGGGTAGTGCTCTGTTCGGGGTGGCTCTAACTTATTCTAAACATCCTAGGAATATTGTCACAGGATCACAGGAGGCTTATCTTAAAATCAGTAGGTCAGAGAACTCCTAATATAAAATAATTTATTTCACAAAAACATCATCTCCCTTTTCTCCCAACCATAGACATATAAAACAAAATCAACTCCCTTAAATTACTAAAAATCAACAATCTCAAAAAAAATGCAAAATTATGTTTCACACTGGCTGAAACCAGGAATAGAAAATAGTCTATTTTACTGCAGTCCACTGCTTCAAGTCCAAGAGTTATTGTCAACAGACTTAATTCAAATAACTATGGCTTAAATAAACCAGCCATTCCATCACAATAAATATTGCGCACTCATTTTTATAACTTGCAAAACTTGTTCTTTGGGAAATCGGACATGTCTACTCGTACAATCATCATCTTTTCTCACAAGAGTCAGATAATGAAGGCCATAGATTTATTCTAGGTTACGGGCATGTGTGTTTTTATAACTTTAAAACAATTACTTCACTCAGAGCTATAACTCCGTTAATTATGGTAAAATAAGCAAGTCAACATACATGAAGCACAAATAAATACTTCGGCGGCCGGTGCGCCGTGACTACTAATAAACAACAACATAATGAATGCACTCCAAAAATAATGACAAATAGAACACATCGCTTCCTGAAGCGGTACACAAAAGAAACCCCTGGAAGTTGGACTACCTCCCTTCATAGAATACAATGCCAAACTCGACCTTGTGACAGACGTACTTTCACCGTGCTAACCAGCCGGCCAGCACAACCCTCCTGGCTGCTTTGAGAATTCAGACGGCTAACCAATTTCTACCTGCTTCTTAAAGACTCCCTTTACCTGCCTTGGGCTCGAGCAATTCAACACCTTTCCGACGGAGCTAAAGTGGGCTCTCATCAAATAATGAATTCAATCATTTTACTTACCATTTATATATCGTCGAAGAATGCGGGAATATCACCTCCGCTATTATTTCACTCACCATTATATCATCGAAGAACGCGGGAATACCACCTCCGCTTTATTTCTGCTCGACCCAAGATCGACTCTTAGCCTTACCTGAATATATCTCATAATACCCTCCAGCCATTCTTGTCTTACCACTTTGTACCTTCGCGTGATAATCACTTACCATACTTATTACTCTCATAATTTCAGTGTCACTTACTGGTCTTGTCACACTATCGAGCGGTCTTCCCCATTTAGCTTTTACAATTACATTGTGCATAAGCACTATCAAACAAATATTCCCTTGACTGTGCATTCAACAAGATTAATGATATCCCAAAAACAAAACCATATTTAAAATAACACTTTGATGCTCATATACTTATTACGTTATAAAACGCACAAAATACTCATTACTGATAAACACACAAATCTACACAAACATGCCCGGTACGCCTAAAATATCTATTTTTATCATAACTGCTTATGATCGAGATAGACTTATCCGACCCCAATAATGGGAAACATTATGACCCTCATGCCCCATACAATATTTACTTATCTCTCATATTTCCTGATGCGGTTCTGGTCCTTGATATCAGTCTTCTTCATTAGTTGGTTCATCTTGATAGGAGGATAATTTACACACGGTTTTTCTCAAAATTTCACCAAAACAAAGGTCCACTGTGAATTATTACCATTAACACAATGCACGGTTCTCGCACATGAAGCTCCTATCTCATATAGCTATCATCACTTATTTAGTTCGGCCGACAGTTCATAGCTTCCTAGAATACTGGTCTAGCTGTTAATAGCTCGGGCGGCTATACCTATCATTACAACTGCGTCATACTGTTATGATATGCACTGTCCTACTTCGCACTCGCGAATACTTAGCGATGTTCAATTTCGGAGGTATGCTTGCTCCTACTTATAACTTGTAACAATGTTAATTATTCTTATGCCTCAACGCAAGCTCTCGCCTCTACAGCGTATATTAAAACTTTACAAAACTTGTAAAATGTTAATTTCTGAACGCTCAGGGCCAAGGCTTTCGCCTCTGACGATGCCCCAAAGTAGACTTATAG
Organism: Meconema thalassinum; assembly: GCA_946902985.2. Classification (NCBI taxonomy): domain Eukaryota; kingdom Metazoa; phylum Arthropoda; class Insecta; order Orthoptera; family Tettigoniidae; genus Meconema; species Meconema thalassinum. The sequence goes on from OX336392.1 coordinate 550,009,980, forward strand.
AACTTGTAAAGAAATCACCGTACTTTCTGAAGGCTCGAGGCACGGGCTTCCGCCGCTGACTTTGCCCCAAAGTAGACTAACTTCGCTGTGTTTCAATGCATTATTTATACGATTTCTCTTAAAGGGACGTGGAGTAGGGGGTTCTCAGAATTTATTTCCAAAATAACACTCATGTGAATATGTGAACTAGCTCCTTAGAACGTCCTCATTTCCAATGTCTCAATGACTCCTTTATATTCAAAATCCGATCGTAGGAACGTTAGATAATGAGCTCCGTAATTTGCTTCATTGTCCCTTAATTTCGGCGGGATTTGATCGCGTCTAGCGTCTCTCACTGCCATTGGTCGTTTCAAATCCACCCCCTGATTTCATTTTAATTCTGGCAAAAATCACAGAATAATCCGATTTAAATTTTGACGATATTTCTGAGAGGCTGGGATCATCCCCTATACGATGGTATAACTCCTGTTTCTGTATTCTAATTACTGCTCTAATTCCTTTCAAATGGGCGGGGTTTATTTGGTAGGTAATCGTTGAGTTTTCTGCGTTTACCCACGTAGTTGAACGACCTCCACGCGTTGTCTGGCGCATTTGGTGTCCAGATGTGGATTTTCTCTTTCCGGCTACCTTTGTTCGCGCTGGGAGAAAGCTTCTTCAAGTCACGTACGAACCGTCCTTTTGTCCTTCTAGTTTCACAAGCAACTTCCATTCTCACATCGGCTTTGAGACATGAATTAAATTTTGTTGGAATAATATGTAGACTTTATGCTATCAGATATGCATAAAGGTCACAATTTGGATATCATATGTCTGTGCATGAAACTTGTTTACGTGGTTGCCTAGGAATTGCTGGTACAGGTTAGGTTAACATTACCACAAATATTCCGTTTAAAATAGTTTAATCTATGCCCTGTATTGTTTGTTTATTACTCCGTTTACTCAATTAGCCAATTGGGCCCCTATAACAGATATTAATTGTGTAATGTCGTTTATTTCGTTAGAAACAGGGGTTAGGATTGAGTTAAATGACATCAGTTGGATCACATGTTTACAAAGAATCTGCGTCGATCAGTCAAAATAACACACTAGCATTCACAGGAGTGTTGTAAACCTTGCCATAGGTATCAAAGGCAATACCCAGGCAATACCTGGCTGAAGGTATAAAAAGCACACAGGAAAGGCAATAATAGTAATTTGCTTTAAGAAATGTCACTGCCTGTGATACGGCAGGTTACCTCTAGAACCACCGCTAGAGGTGACAATACGCAAACCGGTGGCAGTGGGATGACAAGCTGCTGTCCACTCACAAGTAGACCCGAAGAAGCTCCAGCAGCTCAAGACGATATTGGCGGTACACAAAATCTCGAGTCTCGCACCTCACCTGACGGTAGTGCCTTTGTAATAAATACAACCACTCTCGCAGGTAAGACCAGAAAACGCATGAAATGGGAAACTCATATGAATGAATATATCATGCGGGCATATTATCGAATAACTCGTCTTGAAACAGATATAACAAACTACCGCCAAGCACTGCACGCGGCTTTCAAGCAGCAGTATCCTCTGTTTAGCATCACTGAACAACGAGTCGCGGATCAAAGAAGAGCAATTGTAAAGAATCATTTAGTTCCCGACCCTGTTCTGGATCGAATCAGACAGGAGATATCTCATGAACTATATCCCTCAGCTGCAAGTGGTGAAACTAGCCAAATAAATACTGATAATGAGGTCTCCATGAATGAATCGACTCACGTAAATGAACCTCATAATGGGGAAACAAGTCATCATTCCAAGATCCATGACGAATTTAATTCAGCAATGCTTGAATATGCAGGTACTGACCCTACCCAACGTCCAATACTTCCGAGGCAGCAGTCTTCCCGCAAGTTTGCCATGGTATTGAAAGAACTGAACGAAACCGTACTTCCCAACTATTTAGAAGAGCACCAATCTTTCACGGAGGTTCATACTGCTATCTATTGAGCACTAGCTGCAGTACGAATTAATGGGGGTAGGCCACGCCCTCCAAACCAACAGTCTGCTGCACGGAAACCCAGCGGTCCACCATGGGCAAAACGTTTAAAACAACGCATTGAACAACTACGCCAGAATGTGAACAGACTGCAACAGTATAAGAATGGAGTGAGAAGTAGACGTCTGAACAACCGCATACGAAGGATCATGATGGACTCATCACTAGAAGAATTTCAGGTCCCAGAGGACGCAGTGATAACAGAAGTACTTGATACTTATAAACAAAAACTTGCAGCCCTCTCTAAGCGTCTTAAGAGATACCAGAACACTACCGAACGGAAGAAACAGAACAATGACTTCAAGAGAAATGAGAGAAAGTTCTATGAAGACCTGAAAAAGACACCAGAAGTTCAGAATGATTCTCCAGAAGGACCCAGTGCGGAGAGAGTTACCGACTACTGGTCATCAATATGGTCTAGGCCGGAAGAACACAACAATGAAGCTCCGTGGTTTAAGGAAATGGAGAATGCTACCAGACGAATAAATCAAATGGCACATACAGACGTTGATGTTGAGGAACTACACCAGGTCATCAGCAGCCTACAGAATTGGAAAGCACCTGGAATTGACCGAATCCATTATTACTACTATAAAAGGCTCACATGTACCCACCGTTTACTGGCTATTCACATACAATGTTTTTTTGGCAAATCCTGCTGCATTTCCAGTTTTCCTAGCCAGAGGGTTAACCTATCTCAAGCCAAAGGACTCGAAAATCACAAACCCATCAAAGTATCGCCCCATCACCTGCTTGCCAAACTTTTATAAGATCATTACATCCATTATTCCAAATCGAATTCGTGTGCATTGTGAGGAAAACGCCATTCTCGCAGAGGAGCAAAGGGGTTGCAGAAGGAATTCACAAGGATGTAAGGAACAGCTCACTATTGATGCCGTGGCATTAGAGCAGGCCTGCCGTAGATCACGAAACCTTTATGCCTGCTATATTGATTACCAAAAAGCTTTCGATTCCGTGCCTCATACATGGCTTTTACAGAGCTTAGAGATTTACAAGGTCAACCCTATTATAGTGAACTTCCTGAAGTGCGCAATGGTTTCATGGAGCACTGCCCTCCAAATTACAGTGGGTGGCACTCGTATAACATCTTCATTAATAGCGATTCGCCGAGGAATTTTCCAATGAGACTCGCTAAGCCCACTCTGGTTTTGTATGGCATTGAATCCTCTCTCGCAAATCCTGAACAGTAGTAACTACGGCTTTAGTATTAAGGGTAATCATGGTGAAGCGTACAAGATGAACCATCTTCTTTACATGGATGACATTAAACTGTATGCATCAACTAAAGTGCACCTACAATATCTCATCTCTACCACTCAGAGCTTTTCTTCAGATATCCATATGCAGTTTGGTTTTGATAAGTGCAGAACACAGACTGTTATTAGAGGCTCGCACTCTGCACAAGGAATACCTGTTGGAGAGGGACAGAGAAGTATTCAGCCGTTAGAGGAAGGCGCGTTGTACAAATATCTTGGGTTCGCCCAGAGTACCCATCTCAGACATGGTGATATCAAGAAGAACATAACTGAGCAGTATACTTCACGACTTCGCAGTGTTCTCTCTTCAAAACTTAGCGCTAAACATATCATTAAGGCAGTTAACACATTTGAAATGCCCGTAGTTACATACTCCTTTGGTATAATCAGGTGGACTCAAACTGAACTGCACGAACTGCAACGAAAAACATCGGTGCTTTTATCACGCCATCGTATGCACCATCCGAAATCAGCAACAGAGCGCCTGATTCTACCTCGGTCTGAAGGTGGTAGAGGACTGATCGACATCATGAACCTTCATACAAAACAAGTGACAACTCTGCGTGCATTTTTCCACAACAAAGGAGAAACATCCCCTCTCCATCACACTGTATCTTCAGCTGATGATGATTACACACCGCTCCATCTGTCATCTTTAGATCCACCACTAAAAGAAATGAAAACTACTGAATACAAGATCGGGAATAGGAAACAGAAGGCGCTTCATGGGAAGTTTCCACATGAGTTGGACCAGCCTCACATCGACAAGTTAGCGTCGCACGCATGACTGACCCACTCGGTCCTCTTTCCGGAAACAGAGGGATTTGTTGTAGCTATCCAAGACCAAGTTGTTGCTACTCGAAGCTATCGGAAATTTATCATAAAGGATCCAACAACAGAGAGTGAGAAGTGTCGCCGCTGTGGCAAATGTAGTGAGACCATTCAACACGTTATATCAGGTTGTTCCCACCTTGCCAACACTGACTACAAACATCGACACGATCAAGTTGCCAACATTATCCACCAGAAACTGGCCTTGAAGTACAAACTTCTTCAAAGCTCCGTCCCCTATTGGAAATACACATCATCTGCAGTACTCGAAAATGCCACACACAAGCTCTATTGGGACAGAGGAGTTGTGACAGATGTCGCAGTCAGTAACAACCGGCCAGATATCATTGTCATCAATAAAGTACACAAAGAGGTGTTACTGATAGATATCGCATGTCCCAACACTCGAAACATCCAAACAACAGCTGCTACTAAAATATCTATGTACACAGAGCTGGCAATTGAGATAAAGCAGATGTGGAAACTTGATTCGGTGACTACCATCCCAATAATTGTATCGTGTACTGGTGTCATTCCTAAAACTCTCCACAGTAGTCTATCAATATTGAATCTGCACCCGCAGTTATATATTGAACTTCAGAAGCCAGTTTTGTTAAACACCTGCCATATTGTCAGGAAGTTCCTTGGTGACAATGCCCTGGCCGAATACTCAGCAAAGCTCGATGCTCCAGATGGGAATTTAGCTCATCCTACAAATGAAGGAGACTCGTGAAGACTGCGGGCACGACATGGATGTGAAGTCTCTGGACTGTGTAATCGTAATTATCTCATTACAGATGGTTCCTTGCTAAGGCCGAACCAGGCTGTAACAGAAAATGTAGCCGGTATTTGCCGTGATAATGTTGTCAAACAATAAACTATAATAATAATACACAATAACATAAAATTATACAATCTCACTCAAGAAATCGACAGACAAAAAATTCTCATTCTTGCTCTTCAAGAAACTAGAATGACTGACAACGAAACTATGGACTATGGAAATTACCGCATTTTCAAGAGCAAAACATAACAGAGAGTCTCGAGAGGTGCACCAATCTTCGGAATGGCTTTTCTTGTCCACAAATCCATCATTAATTCTGTCAAAGAATTCACACCCGTTAATGATCGAATTATGGCTATGCGCATCCAGAGTGCCAACAAGAAATACACTCTTGTCAATGCTCATGCACTTACTAACATCGACAACAAGAAAAATCCTGAAAATGTTGAAAATTTTGGAAAAAACTGGAAAAAATTATGAGTAACATTCATCAAGATGACGTGAAAATCCTGATGGGAGATTTCAATGCCCAACTTGGCAAAGAAAAAAACTATCGAAAAATCATTGGCAAAAATTCTGCACGCCAAAATACAAACAGCAATGGCACACGATTGGTAAACATTTGTCATCAATCCAATCTCAAAGTTAAGTCTACGCATTTCAGGAAACCTGCACACAAACAGAAAACTTGGCGATCTCCCATTCAACATCTCGGTGAATACCAAATTGATCATGTTGCCATCTCCCATGCACACTATAGAACCATCCATGACGTTCAAGTCCGACGAGGGGCAAACATTGATTCAGACCATTATCTCACAAGGATCTAAATGAAATTTTCACCTAAGAGGATTCATAAAAAAATATATTACATCCCAAAATTTGACACATCCAAAATTCAAGAAACAAAAATCGCAGAAGAATGGGATAAAGAACCAGTGAACAATCGGACGGACTTCTGCAGCAAAATTATCAGAAAAGCCAAAGAACTGATTCCACTAAAAAAGAAAGCAAATCACCCCTGGTAGGTTTCCAACTGTGATCAAGTCATTATTGATCGCCGAATCGCATTCCAAAAATACAATAGCTAAAAATCTCCAGAAACTTTACAACACTTTCTCGGCGTCCGCAAACCGGCATCCAAAATTATCAGGACAACTAAACGTAATTTTATAACTAAGCAACTTCAGTCAATCGAGGATGACTTCAGGAATCACAACAGTCGAGATTTTTATAAAACCTTCGGGAACAGAATTAAAGGTTACACACCGCAAAATTTGACTTTCAAGAAACAAGACGGAAGTCTCGCACTCACTAACCAAGAAAACTGTGAAGAACTAGCACGTTATTTTTCTGACCTCCTCAATTGTCCTGAACCACCTGAGCAATTTATACACACAGTCCCAGAACGCATACGACCCGAAGTCAAACCACCAACGCAAGAAGAAATCCATCACCACATCAAAAAACTCCAGAACGGAAAGACATCAGGAGAAGACGGAATCATCGCAGAACTATTGAAAAATCTAGGATCACGATCACTACAGGAAATCACACAGATCATTCAGGACATTTGGCGAAGTGAAAAACTACCGGACGAATGGAAATGCGCACTCATCCACCCACTCCACAAGAAAGGAGATAAATCTGATGTAAATAACTACAGAGGAATTTCCCTCTTACCCATCGCTTATAAAATCCTCTCCGCCAGTCTTTTACAACACACGCAAGAACAACTCGAGCCACTCATCGGTGAATATCAGGCTGGCTTCAGACCAAACAGATCAGCCGTCGAACAAATCTTCAATCTGAAATCCACCTTGAAACTTCGAGCCACACAAAATCTCCCAACCATCTGTACATTTGTCGACTTTCAGGAGGCTTATGACTCCATTGATCGAAAATCTCTTCTTAATGTACTTGAAGAAAGCCATCTCGATCCGTAGACGAGACGACTCATCCAACAAACCTTAACCGGCACAATTTCCAAGGTCAAATTCATTGGAGAAATCTCCCAACCTTTTCCCATTAAAACTGGTGTTCGGCAGGGTGATGGACTTTCTCCATTGCTGTTCAACATCGTTCTCGATAAGGTCATCAAAGAATGGGAAAAAGAATTAAAGAATTAAAAAGTCGCAACATATGGAAACCTGTCGTGTTAGGAAGACAGAAGGATAATATCAATGTTTCATGCTTAGCTTTTGCTGATGATTTGGCAATCCTCTCCGGAGATGAACGAACGGCAATTCACCAGATTGAAGTCCTCAAAGAATGTGCTGGGAAAGTAGGGTTGCAAATCTCCTTCACAAAAACTGAATTCATGGCTACAAAACACATTGAAACCCAAACTTTGGTAACAAAATACGGTTCAATCAACAAGGTTAATCATTTCAAATACTTAGGTGAAATTATTGAACCTACAGGCACAGAAAGAATAGCACAAAGAACACGTGAACTCAAAATGCGGAAAGCATATGGGAAAACCGCAAACATCTACAACAAAAAATGCATGAGCATTAACACTACAATTCGACATTACGCGACGGTCATCAAACCCGAAACACTCTACGCCAGTGATACCTTAAACCTCAATTATAAAGGGGATCTTGAAAACATCAAGAAAGCTGAAAGGAAAATCATCCAAAATGATTTTGGCCCAAGACTTACAGATGAAGGATATCGTTTACAATCGCACAAGATCACAGAAAAATATTCAAATATTGAAACCGATTTCCGTAAACGACGCTTGAAATTTTATGGACACATTATGAGGCTAGATGACAACCGATTAACAAAGAAAATATTGATGTACTCACAAAAATTAAAGACGACAACGGTTTGGATTAAACAAGTCCAAACTGATCTCAATAAGGCCAACATCACACCCACAGATATCGAAGACCGCAAAACTTTCAGACATAAGATCTACACTAGGGAAGCTGCATCAGAAGATAAGGCCAACAGACCTGGGGGAAAATGGACTGACGAACGTCGAGCTAAACATAGCGACATGATTAAAGAATTCTGGAAGAACAAGAAAAATAACAGCAACAGATCATAACTTGCTTTATGTGATCCTGTATGAGTCGAAACACAGTAAATAAATAAATAATAATATCGTATGCAAGTGGCTTCTATGCCCAAGATAGTGGGTTCAAACCCGGCCGAAGTCATCGGATTTTTAAGAGCTTTAAAAATCCCTCGGTATGCCTTCCTTCGGAGGGGATGTAAAGCCGGCGGTCCCATGTCGTAGATTTATGGTATGTTCAATGAAGAACGAAGTGAGCGACCATCATTGATTAATGAAGACTTAGTTCGTGCAATTGAAGATCACTTATTCGTGAAAGTGTTGACAACACAGGCGGAAACGTTTCATGAAGGAGGCATACATCTGCACTCGCTTTCTATTTATTACCAAACGGGCGTACAACACACTATCCTATGTAATTTTAAGTGTCCAGAGAGTTTTAAGTGATTAATTTACACAATTTAAGTGAAACATTGAAGACACAAACTGGGTTCGGTTAAAGCTTAGAAATTGACCTGAGTCTGGGGCCTTTGGGGTAAAACTGACTGCGATTAGCGTTAAACTATTGTTCTGGCAATAGTATACATTTGGAAATTGTCGTATTATTTCTTCTAACAACAAGTCAATCAATCATGGGTCTTCAGGGCACGGTACAGATTATATTTCAGTACTGCAAAATATTCGGAGTGCGACGCACATCATTATGTGCACTAAATGTATAAATTGAATGTTGTGTGGATGGTTAGAATACTAACATTATTCAATTGATGCTTAATACCAATAATACGTTAAATTTACGTACGTAACGAACTTCGTGCTAAGGAACCAATTAGTTAAATGGTTGAAATTAATATACATTTCGTATGTAACACTATTTATACTGCTCAAAAAATTAAAGCACCACTTTTTTCAAAGGCCACCAAATTTGGAAAGTTGACTGCACAAGGTCGAAATCTCAGTAAGACGTTTGCCCTAACGCCCACCAAGCACATGCTTCAGCACAACTCCCCAACTTGTGTAGTTTCGGGATAGCGCCCCCAAAACCAGCCCATTTTTGAAAACCGTAAATTGAAGTTTGTGAAAAACGCTGTAGGACTTGTCGCAGGTTGCCAAAGCAGTCGAAAATTAATGAGTCTTGCTCTTAAGGTTCCACGAACACGTTGAAATCGTTACATTTGACGTTTGGGCATTTTCAACCCCCTTCATCATCCCCTAAACATGGACTACCATTGGGGGCGCCTGAGAAGGTACCGGACGTGTTTAACCACCTGAAAACCTGCACACCGTCCTCAGTTGCTGATTGCAGTAAGTTCTTAAGGCCTCCGGCAATGTTCACCCCTCCTAACACCCTCAACTGGCAAGGGACCAAACCACCCCGTCTTGATTCACCCCTAAGGAAGGTTTAAATCGAGATTTTTATCAGTGCTGCTAATGGGGGGGGGGGGGTCTTCCCCTAACGTTTCAAAAGAGGACCTGCGCCTGTGTCGCCACCCCTTCCCTTGCTACCCCCTTTTGTATGATTTTTCGAATCAGGCCCTTTTTAAGGGCTGAAATGAGGTCTTAATCGCTGAAAGGGCTGTAAAGGTCCTTAGAAGTAGTGGTGACACGAAATCAACCCCTTCCGATATTTGATTGACATTCCATCCCCCAAAGTTGACATTTATGCACCCTCAACCCTCCCTATCTGGACGCGTAACGCGTCATGGCAGAGTTTTCAGAGTTGGATCAAAATGAAGCTTATGGCCTGAAATGGAGCCCAAAACAGGAGGTTGGATGGAAATTCATCGGTAGGGTGGGAAACGGGACCAAAAAGTTTTCAAAAAGTTAACAGCCTCTAGTAAGTACACCAATGCATAGGCAACCCACATCACGTCATTTTTCTCCCATTGCCAAACTTTGTAACCTATTGCCGATCATAGGCAACCCACACACACGGACGTGATGTGGGTTGCCTATGCATGGGCGTACTTACTGTAGGCTGTACACTTTTTTGAAAAAAAAATGGTCCCGTTTCCCAACCTACCGATGAATTTCTATCCAGCCTGCTGTTTTGGGCTCCATTGCAGGCCATAAGCTTCATTTTGATCCAACTCTGAAAACTCTGCCATGACGCATTAGGCGTCCAGACAGGGTGGGTTGGGGGTTCAAAAATTTCGAATTTGGGGGACGGAATGTCAATCATCGATCGGAAGGGGTTGATTTCGTGTCACCACTACTTCTAAGGACCTTTACAGCACTTTCAGCGATTAAGACGTCGTTTCAGCCCTTAAAAAGGGCCTGATTCGAAAAATCATACAAACGGAGGTTGCAGGGGAAGGGGTGGAGACAAAGGCACAGTTCATTTTTTGAAACGTTAGGGGAAGACCCTCCCATTAGCAGCACTGATAAACATCTCGATTAAAACCTTCCTTAGGGGTGAATCGAGAAGGGGTGGTTTGGTCCCATGCCAGTTGAGGGTGTTAGGTGGTGTGGACATTGCCGGAGGCCTTAAGAACTTACTGCAATCAGCAACTGAGGACGGTGTACAGGTTTTCATGTGGTTAAACACACCCGGTACCTTCTCAGACGCCCCCAATGGTAGTCCATGTTTAGGAGACGATGAAGGGGGTTGAAAATGCCCAAACGTCAAATGTAACGATTTCAACGTGTTTGTGGAACCTTTAAGAGCAAGACTCATTCATTTTCGACTGCTTTGGCATCATGCGACAAGTCCTGCAGCGTTTTTCGCAAACTTCAATTTGTGGTTTTCGAAAATGGGCTGGTTTTCGGGGTGCTACCCCGAAACTACTCAAGTTGGGGAGTTGTGCTGAAGCATATGCTTGGTAGGCGTCAGGACAAACGTCATACTGAGATTTCGAGCTTGTAGGTCAACTTTTCAAAATTTGGTGGCCTTTGAAACAAGTGGTGCTTTAATTTTTTGAGCAGTATATATAAACTGAATCCTCTGTGGTCTTGGAAGTTTAATACGCTAAGTTCCATCTTAAATACAAAAAATACAGAAGTCGTTTACTTTGACGTAAATATCAGTACGTTATCTCTCCAGGCTCTTATACTGTCTCTGGTTTATGAGGTTGTTTTTATAATCCCTCTGAAGTGATGTGACATATCTACATCAAATTCCCCACCTCTTTGTTATTGCCATGGAGAAACCAATAAGTTGTGAAATTCAAGGATAGTTTCCAGGCAATTCTTTGCCCCATGATTATTCCTCTAGAACTGTTCGGCATTTATAACAAAAGCATTGATATCACCACCATAGACCAGTAGAAGCACTACTGGAAGATGATAGGCTGGGGACAGATATAGAGGGAATTCTAAGCAGTTAAATTATTCATACACGTACATCTTACATATGTTAGTGTTGTAGGGTTAAACAGCTTCAAGTTGAAAAACAGGACTCATGTTGATAGGCCTGAGGGCATATATCCTTTGATTTCAGGTTATTTACTTTCCATATTTGCACAATGTATTTCTTCATAGGTTGGCAACTCAACATGTTCTACGTCATGTCCAGATATTGAGGATTCTGCGTCATGACGTAGGCATAATGAAAGATATAGCTGAGATAATTACAAGGCAATCGTTGCTCATACTGGCTCCAAGCTAATGTGTGTGTTTGATGCTTGTAAGGTCCTTACTACTAGGGATCCAGTAGCTATACCGTAACATGCACCAAGGCTGCGAGGGCAGTTGCGGCAAGTCCGGAGATTGGAGGTTAGAACAGCGGCTATCCTGAGTGTGGGTTCCCCCGTGGTTTCACACATTCCCTCCAGGCAATTACCGAGCTAGTACCTCATCCCTGCCCCTAATACAGCTCCACACACTACTTCTGTCATCACAACATGATGATGATGATGATGATAATTGTTGTTTAAGGGGCCTAACTTCTAGGATATAATAATAATAATAATAATAATAATAATAATAATAAATAGCCTTACAAATACCATAAAGGTTATGGCCTCCTGCTTTGCAGGGAATTGCTCAGTTTTAACTCATCAGGTGATCAAGTCCTGAGGAGCATTCGGGGGTATTCTTTCTGATTGGGCCTTCTATATAGATGTGCAGCTGATTAAAGATTAAGTAAATTATATTACGCTGGCATAACATTCGCTACAACAATTTCTGAGTCTGGCGATATCAAGGCCTCAAGTATCCATTAGTATTACGGAAATCATAATAGCCATCAACCAATATCTGGGAGCTTCCCATTGCCACTAAGCATAAAGCTTACCCTGTCTAAGCACTTGAACAATGACAGGAACTGCCAAGTCTTCACTCTTCAGTAAAATCAACGTATATTGAACCGTTTCAAATAGAAGGTCTTTTTAAAATGCAATACAAAACCTTACCGGTGGTGTTTTAACATCTAGTTTGGATGCAGGTACCTATACACGTTCTTTAACATCCACAAATCATTCACTATGTTGTGCACAAGTGGTCCCGGAACGAATTAACAAGTGTTTCGCAAGATAGTCGAACCTTTTGAATTCCTTGTAACAGGTGATGCAGTAAGGTTATTTATTCCATAGTGAATACGATGATGTTTCCTCAAATTAGAGTGCGAGCTGAATCGCTTTGGGCGCAACAGACAATGCGGTCTCTTCCCTGAGTGAACGACAAAATATTCCATTAGCTCTGTCCGTCGTGCAAATGTCTTCTCACATGTGCCACAAGTGTATTACTTAACTCCAGTATGAACAACAGTGTGCTTCTTGAGGTCACCGCTCTGTGAGAAGCCTTTATTGCACACCCGAGATATGTACCGCTTTGCTGCATGTCCACTGAACGGTGTCTTTCTAGTTGATGCATTGTTTTATTGGTCACTGCATGCGAGTCTCCCTAGGTCATTCCACTCCTGTCTCATCTTCGCTGTTCTTGTCCATTGTTTTCCTCCCCATTTTACGAACCAGTCTGCCCATCTGATTCTTTGTCTCCCAACGTTTCGTCTTCCTGTTCTTGGGTCCCACATCGTCATTTTGTACGTCCATCGGTTAGGATCTAATCTCGCTACATGTCCACCCCATCTCCATTTGAGCTGGTCCGCTGATGTCATAGCGTCTTTCATGCCGGTTCTCCTTCTTAAATCTTCATTCCGTATTCTATCTCTCAATGAGACATGCAGTATCTTCCTTCCCATTTTCCGTTGACATCTCTGGATCATTTGTCTTTGTTTCGATGTTAATGCCCAAGTTTGGCAACCATATAGTAACACCGGTATCACGCATTTTTCCAGAACTTCAGCCTTTAAAGTGAGTTTTTGGGTCTTGTCCACCAGTATAAACTTTAGGGACCCAAAGCTCTTCCATGCTTGTCCTATTCTTCGTTTGACCTCTTTCTCTGAACGACTTGAAAATGACATGTTCTGACCGAGATACACATATTCTTCAACATATTCCAGTGTTTCTCCGTTCACATTAATTGGGGCTTCTAACGCATTGGTCATCAGATTCGTTTTCTTCGGGTTCATTGTAAGGCCCACTTTTATAGTTGTTTTGTCTAATTCTTTTATCATTTGTTCCAGCTCTTTCGCTGATTCAGCCACCAAAACAATGTCGTCTGCGAACCGTAAATGGGTTAGTCTTGTCCCATCGATTCTGATGCCATATTTTTCTTCCCAGTCTAGTTTTCTAAACTGATTTTCCAGCAAACAGGTGAATAATTTTGGTGAGAGGGAGGTCTCCCTGTTTTACTCCTCTTTCTATCATGATGTTACATCCTTCTCTTTCTGTCTTTATTCTGGCTTGGTTACCGTCGTAGAGTTTGCCTAGGAGTCTAACGAATTTGTTTGGGATGCCTTGTTTTTCCAGTGCTTCTAAGACGCTTTCCTGTTCTACGGAGTCAAATGCTTTGTTGTAATCCACAAATGCTATATACACCTCTAGATTAAAATCCTGAACTTTCTCCATGAGTTGATTTATTGTTTGCAAGTGGTCTGATGTACTGCAACTCTTTCTGAATCCTGCTTGCTCTATCGGTTGCTGTTCGTCCAGTGCCTTTGTCATTCTATTGGTTAGGATCTTCATAAAAAGCTTGTAGAGGCTTACAATTAGGTTGATCGGTCTGTAGTTGTTTATGTCGTCCTTGGCTCCCTTTTTGTGTAGAAGTATGATAATGCTTTGTTTCCACTAGGTTATCGGCCCCTAATGATCTGGGTGATAGGGAAAATGACAATGGACTGGAAACCATAACGAACATTAAGTGAGACTGAAAATACGGACAAAATGGAACTCAGATGTAAACGACTCACAATATGTTGAGTGGAAATACTAACAAAAGGTAATTGAGGTGGAAAATACTCAAAAAAGCAAGTCAGATTGAAAGATACGCACAAAATGTAGCTGAGGCTCAAAATACTTACACAATGCAAGTACATTCAATACTCAGACAAGTAGTTCCGTGAAGAACTAAATAGCCTATTTTCATATATCCTACTGATATCAATTGTTTCTATCAACATACAAATTGTCAGTTTGATTGCTATAACAGATTCATAGATATTGAGAACCGTCTAAATATTTTGGATGGTCACCATGTTGGATGTTTATATTATAGGCCTTAGATTTATGTACTATTACATGAAGATTATTGTGTAGGCGTTTTATTCAAACTTCAATCGCATGACTAGGACACAACATATAAAAGCGGGATTTTAAAAATTCGCTCTGCCGCCATCTTGTGGTTATGAAAATAATTTAAATGAATTAGATGCCAGTCGATTAAAATTTGTATAAACATATACTGTATCAAGTTTCACTGCGCTCGGATGGTTAAAACGCAAGAAACGTCCATTTGAATATTTAAATTTCGCGTCGCCGCCATGTTGGATTTGTGCTCGCCAGGTTATTGAATGTCCCATAGGTGAACTTATGCTTATAGTCTCTATACACTTACAAAATTTCAGTTTGATTGCTGTAGTAGATTAATAGATATTGAGAACTGTCTAAATATTTCGGATGGCGCCATGTTGGATTTGAATATATGTAGGCCATAGAGTTATATACTAATAGATGTTGATTATTGTGTACGTTCATTATGCAAATGTTGATTTCGATCGCATGATTAGAACACAAGAAATTGATACTTAATTTCGAAATTCGCACAGCCGCCATCTTGAGGTTCTATAAACAATTGAACTAAATTAGATACCAGTGCATTACAATGTGTATAAACATTTGCTGTACCAAGTTTCATTGAGTTTGGATCATTAAATCGCGAAAAAGTCTATTTTAAACTTTCAACTTCGCTTAGCCGCCATGTTTGGTAGTTAACCAGTTTATGAGTCTCATAGAAGAACTTCCAGTAGTGCCCTTTATCTCCGTACAAAATGTCATGCTGATACCGGTAATAGTTTCAGAGATATAGAATGCAGGTGAAATATTTCAGGGTGATATCGGTAATAGTTTCGGAGATATTGAATCCTGGTGAAATATTTCGCACAGCCGCCATGTTGGATTGGTGAGACGTAACAAAATTTGAAGGGCACGGTCGGGGTCGCCCGGAATATGGCTATGAACGTTCCGAGTTTCATTGAAATCGCTCCAGCCGTTTAGACGTTTTTAGGGGGGACACACAAAAATCCATCACACACACCATCACACACGCACACACAGACAGACACACGGACAAAAGGTGATCTCATAAGCCTATTTTTTCATAAATGAAAAGTGCAGTTGAAATTCAAAATTGAAAATGAAGAAACCTACTAAATGTAATTTAGATTCAAAATACTCCCAATATGTCAGCCCCCGTGTCAAAATACTTCCAGAATACAATTTAGTTTGAAAATACTTACAAAATGGAGTTTAGATCGAAAATGCGTACAGGATGCAATGTAGATTGAAAATACTCAGAAAAGATAATTTTTTAAAAAAACTTTCAAAATGTCATTTAGATGCACAGGGAGCCAATTCACAAAAACAGTGCGGGAATCTTGATGAGAAAAGGAAATATGATGAAAATAGAAAGAAGGCTGATCCCTCGAAGAATGGGGATAAGGAGAGATGAGAGAAGGGCAAAATAAGGCGGGAGAGGAAGAGACTCCCTAGGCCTCAGATACCCTAATACAGTTGACCAAGAGAGGTCGACAGGAAAGACGGAGAGGAGCCCGGCAGAAGTAAGTGGAAGCAATGCTGGGGTTCCGTGGTCGCCAACCCACGTCCAACATGTTGAGAGCCCCTGGGGGAAGTCATCACAACACTAATAAGCTCAACGCACACCCAACTACACGGGGCTGATGACCAAGATGTCCCAAGCCCCTTAAATGAATTACCCACAACACAAGAATATCTTAACTATTAAGGAAGCTGGCAGCGCAGTGGCTAATGTGGGTAAATCACGTCATTACTCAGAGCGCTAATCTATCAACGTCATCCTCTAATTGATTACTGTGCAAAGTGTTTCTCCATTCTTCTCGGCTCACTTTGTCATCGCGTGCCAACATTACCGAGACAAACCTCACATGTCAGAGGAGCCGCAATTATCCCTCACACCAGGCCAGAGTGGGGAATGGAACCCTGAACGTTGAGGCTGGAGCCTCAAGATGTACCGGTACAGTGAGACCACAGGAGGTTAGCAGGAAGATTGGTTTGTTGGTTCCTCAGTTTTGGGGCTGCGACAACGCGGTCATGTAGCCCGGTGTACTTGGGTGTGTATAGAATCTGTCTGATAAACTGTGTTAATTGTGATGGCTGTATTAGTGTGTATTATCTGTGATTCATGATGATGATGATTCTTGTCTTAAGGGGCCTAACATCTAGGTTATCGGCCCCTAATGGCTTGGGTGATCGTGAAGATGATAATAAAACGTAAACTATAACTAAAACGAACTACTAACATATATACTAGAAGAAGAAATGGAAAACATAAGGAGAATAAGGCAAATAAAGTACAGGAGGAAGAGAAATGCCCTCAACCCTCCAAGAATGCGGATTGAGGGTCTTGGAAGGAAAGAGAGCCATGAAAGGCAGATAGGAAAGTGAAAGAGGAGAGGGTCCGCCCCAGAGGTAATGGTAAAACAGAGAGAAAACCAGACCCAGCTCAGGAATCCCTCGGGGTCGCCAACTCCCAAACTCACCAGCCGTGAGCCCTGAGGGTTAGCAATATCCAGGGTGCACCAGAAGTGGTGGGGCTACATGCACCCTGCCTCCATGTAGACCTTTAGCAGAAGGCAGGAGATAACAGGAAAAGAAAAAGAAGGCTGACCCCTCGCAGAACGAGGGTATCAGAAAAGATGAGACAAGGGCGGGAAAGGACGAGACTCACTAGGCCTCGGATACTCTAATATCGTCGGAGTCGGAAGAGATCAAGAGTTGACCAAGTGAGGCCGACAGGAAAGAAACAGAGAGGAGCCCGGCACAAGGAAGTGGGAGCAATGCCGGACTCAGCTGGGGCCCCGTGGTCGCCAACCCATGTCCCACTACAAGTGAGCCCCTGGGGGGATCTGTGATTCAGGTAAGGACTGCAGACGATTATGTTTTTCAAGTAGTTCCTACTTTTGCTACCAAATGCTACCCTCCACGACGCCTAGCTGTGGACGTGGCCACTAAATGCCATCGCAGTCAGCACCTGGTGGCGAACTTTGGAACCAATATTGCGTTATCAAACTAACCTGCAAATTTTAGCTTCCACAAGTGTAGTTTGGTTGGTTGGTTCTTAAGTTTAGGGGCTGCGACAACGCGGTCATGTAGCCCCGTGTACTTTGGGTGTGTGTAGAATCTGTCTGATAACCGGTGTTAATTGTGATGACTGCATTAGTGTGTGTTATCTGTTTTTAGCCTACTTTCGATTTTTGCAAAAAATGAAAGTAGACTTATGAGATCAACACAGGGCGAAAAAAAGTGTGTCTGTCTGTGTGTGTGTGTGTGTGTGTCTCTGTGTGTGTGTAGGTACTCTGAATGTCTGTCCCCCCCTATCAATTCGGACACGGTGAACGCGATTTGAACGAAATTTGGTACAAAGGTAGCACTAGCAAATGACACCTCAGTGTCATGTTTTATATCGCCGCTATCTTGACGGAAACGTAATGGCGGCCACACAAATGTTCAAAGCTTAAATCAAATTACGACTAACATAATCATTCGATCTCTACCAAATTTTGCAACAACATACCATTATGGAGGAAGCATCCTTTGACAGATCCAATAGGTCATTAGCCTAATAGTTTGCGGATGGCGGCCATCTTTGTGTCAAAATCGATTCCCCCTATTAATTCGAACACGGTGAAACCGAATGGAACGACATTTGGTACAGAGGTAGCACTAGCAAAGGGCACCTCAGTGTCATGTTTTATATCGCCGCCATCTTGACAGAAACGTAATGGCGGCCACACAAATGTTCAAAGCTTAAATCAAATTACGACTAACATAATCATCCGATACCTACCATATTTTGCAACAACATACCATTCTGGAGGGAGCATCCTTTGACAAATCAAATAGGTCATTAGCCTAATAGTTTGCGGATGGTGGCCATCTTTGTGTTAAAATCGATTCCCCCTATTAATTTGAACACGGTGAAACCGAATGGAACGAGATTTGGTACAGAGGTAGCACTAGCAAAGGGCACCTCAGTGTCATGTTTTATATCGCCGCCATCTTGACGGAAACGTAATGGCGGCCACACAAATGTTCAAAGCTTAAATCAAATTACGATTAACCTAATCATCCAATCTCTACCAAATTTTGCAACATCATACCTTTATGGAGGGAGCATCCTTTGACCAACCTATTAGGTCATTAGCCTGATATTTTGCGGATGACGGCCATCTTTGTGTCAAAATCGATTCCCCCTATTAATTCGAACACGGTGAAACCGAATGGAAAGAAATTTGGTACAGAGGTAGCACTAGCAAAGGGCACCTCAGTGTCATGTTTTATGTCACCGCCATCTTGACGAAAATGTAATCGCTGCCACCCAAATGTTAAATGCTAAAATGTAATTACGACCAACCTAATAATCTAGTCTCTACCAAATTTTGCAACAACATATCTTTATGTGGGAAGCATATTCTGACCAAACTGCAAGATCATCAGCCCAATAGTTTGCAGATGGTGGCCAAGTATGTGTGCAAATCAATTCCCCCTATCAATTCAAACACGGTGAAACCGAATTGAACGACATTTCGTACAGAGGTAGCACTAGAAAAGGGCACCTCAGTGTCATGTTTTATATCGCCGCCATCTTGACGGAAACGGAATGACGGCCACCCAAATGTTAAAAGCTTAAATCAAATTACGACCATCCTAATAACTTGATCTCTACCAGATTTTGCAACAACATGCCTTTTTGTGGAAAGCATCTTATGACTGACTACAAGGTCATCAGCCAAATAGTTTGCAAATAGCGGCCATGTATGTGTGCAAATCCATTCCCCATATCAATTCAAACACGGTGAAACCGAATTGAATGATTTTTTTTACAGAGGTAGCACTAGCAAAGGGCACCTCATATTCATGTTTAATATCCCTATAGCACGTTGTATTTCAACAAGCTACTACAACCAACACTCAATTATACTCCTTGAAAAGGACAAAGAGTTATAACAATATCCATGCATTTAGAAGAAAGTAGGCTATATGTTCTTTTTGAACATCTTGTTTAATTTAAGTACAGACTGCAACTTAGAATTTTTCAAATAGTTCCTACTTTTGCCGCCAAGCGCCACCATCAACGAATACTATGCCATGTTCAGAACTTAGCTACTAGACGCCACCGCAGTCGGCTCTTGGCAACGAAAGTAGAAACCTAAGAGCGTTGTTTATATTTTTAGCCTATTTTCATTTTATGAAAAAAAAAAGGCTTATGAGATCACCTTTTGTCCTTGTGTGTGTGTGAGGTGTGTGTGTGTGTGTGTGTCCCTAATAACTTCTAAATGGCTGGAGCGATTACAATGAAACTCGGTAAGATCAAAGCACTGTTCTGGCCGACCCCGACCGTGTCCTTCAAATTTTATTGTGTCTCACCAATGCAAGATGGTGGCTGTGCGAAATATTTCACCATCATTCAGTAACTCCGAAACGATTACCGATATCGCCCTGAAATTGTGTACGGTAATAAAGGGCAATACTAAAAGTTTATCTATGAGACATTCAAAAAGCTGGTGACTACAAAGCCATAATGGCGGCCAAACGATTTTGAGACATTTAAATAGACTTTGCTCGCGATTTAACTATCCAAACGTAATGAAACTTGGAACAGCAAATGTTTATACACATTGTAATGCACCTGAGTCTAATTTAGTTCAATTGTTTACATAACCTCGAAATGGCGGCTATGCGAAATTTTTCACTGACATTCTATATCTCTGAAACTATTACAGATATCACCCTGGAATTTTGTACGGCGATAAAGGGTACTGGTACAAGTTTATCTATGTAACTTTCATAAATCTGTAAAGTACACAACGAACATGGCGGCCAGGCGAATTTGAAACATTTTAATAGACTTTTCTCGTTATTTTACTCTCTGAGCGCAGTGAAATGTGGTACAGTAAATGATTTTACACATTGTAATGCACTGGCATCTAATTTAGTTCAATTGTTTACGTAACCTCAATATGGCGGCTGTGCGAAATTTTAAAATTAAGTTTTTATTTCTTGTGTCGTAATCATGCGATCGAAGTGAAAGTTTGAATAATGAACCTAGGCAATAATTGTCCTTGAACGGTACATAATTCTATGGCCTATACATATAACAATCCAACATGGCGAGCATCCGAAATACTGTATTTAGACGGTTCTCAATATGTATGAATCTTTTACAGCTATCAAACTGAATTTTTTATGTTCATAGAGGCTATGAACATATATTCACCTAAAGGACTTTCAGTAACCTGGTGAGCACAAATCCAACATGGCGGCGACGCGAAGTATAAATATTTAAATGCACGTTTCTCGCGAATTAACTATCCGAGTGCAGTGAAACGTTGCACGTTAAATGCTTATACAAATGTGTATCCACTGGCATCTCATTTATTTCAATTGTTTGCATAATCTTGCGATTGAAGTCTGAATACCACACGTACACAACAATCTTCATGTAATAGTACATAAATAAAAATCCAGCCTGCAAATAATCTGAAATATTTAGACAGTTCTCAATATATACGAATCTATCACAACATTCAAACTGATTTTTTTTATGTTGATAGAGGCAATTGACTTGAGTAGGATATATGAAAATAGGCTGTATAGTTCTTCACGGAACTACTTGTTAACCTATCCAATTTAGCTTCACACAGGTGTAATTAGTGGAAGGTTCTTTAACATGCCATAAATCTATGACATGGGACCGCCGGCTTTACTTCCCCTCCAAAGGAAGGCATACTGAGGGATTTTTAACGCTCTTAAGAAAACCGACGACTTCGGCCGGGTTTGAACCCGCGATCTTGGGCATAGAAGCTCATCATGCTACCAACTACGCCACCGAAGCCGCTTAGCAGGAAGATTGATTCTACAGACCTATTGTTGTGTTTGAATGTGAGGGTGGTCCAGTTGCTATGGTTACTGGGCCGGTGGAGGACATTAATCTCCTATCAATCGAGGATGTAAGCAAGATCGACCGACCAATCGACCCACCTTCGAGACCGAAGGGGTTGCAACCCTTGCACAAGTGACAGGACACGCAGGTTGATGTACAAACTCGTCTGACACCTTGTCGTACCCTAAAGTAAAGTTAAGCACGTACCGCCAGAGCCGAAATAATTTCCATAGGTTCTATGCACGTTGGGATCACAACCACGACCTCGGATCATTAAAACCACCGGCCAATCCACTTACTGCTTGGGTCCAAGCTCTGTGAACTTACGGGGTGAGGGAAAGGAGCAGGCGAGAAGAGAAGGGTCTGTCAACAGCCCACTGTGTTATCTCGTATTACTGTCTATTCCAATACTGCTAACATAGGGCCCTTGCTCAAACCACTGTGGTGTTGTGATTGAGTGAATCACCGACCAATGTATTTGGTTCTGTTACTACGCACGGACCGGGAACCCAGCACTTCTGTCATCATATATCGTCATCGTCCGCTATCCTCATTCCTCTCAGCTCCACGGAGCTTGGACCCGAGCACCACGCTGTCAGATTCATAATCAGTATGAGCTGTCTGCAGAGCCATTCTGTATTGAGCAAATCAGACTACAAATGCAGCTTCCATCTAGCGCTGCCTATCAGGAACTTCTTGCAGAATTTCATTAAAAAAAGAAAGAAATATGGTTGGACTTCTATGGGACAGAAGCGATGTTATCGTCTGACTGGAAGAGAGCAGACTACGATTTACGACACACTGTGACGCGTTTCGCAGTCCATGGATTTCACTTCAGGTGTTCCGGAAGAAAAGACTTTCACACTCCAAATGCAGCTACATGCATATGTGTATTGTGTAGCGAGCCCTGTGACCGATATCATGCGGCATACTGTAAAAGAAGATTGACTTCCCTGACGCAATTTTGAAGCGACTGACAGTACATGCATTGTATTTTTTAGCCTATTTTCAATTTTCAAAAAAAAAAAAAAGGCTTATGAGATCACCTTTGAGATCACCTTTGGTGTGTGTGAGGAGTGTGTGTGTGTGTGTCCCCTAATAATATCTAAACGGCTGGAGCGATTTCAATGAATTTCGGTAAGTTCATAGCATTATTCCGGACGACCCCGACCGTGCCCTTCAAATGTTGTTACCTCTCACCAATCCAACATGGCGATTGTGCGAAATATTTCACCAGCATTCAATATCTCCGAAAATATTCGCGATATCACCCTGACATTTTTTGCGGTGATAAAGGGAACTACTCGAAGTTCGCCTATGTGACTTTTGAAAAACTGGTAACTACAAAACCAACATGGCGGCCACGCAAATTTGTGACATTTAAATAGACGTTCCTCGCGATTTAACCAACCAAACGCAATAAAACTTAGTACAGTATATGATTATACACATTGTAATGCTCCGACATCTAACTTGGTTCAATTGTTTACATAACCACTAGATGGCGGATGTGCGAAATATTTCACCGGCATTCTATATCTCTGAAACTGTTAGCGGTATCACCCTGAAATTATGTACGGAGATAAAGGGCACTACTGGATGTCCATCAATAAGACTTTGAAAAACCGGTTCACTACAAAACGAACATGGCGGGCAAGCGAATTTGAAAATTTTAAATAGACCTTTCTCGCGATTTAATGTTCCAAACGCAATGAAACCTGGTACAGGAAATGTTTATACACATTGTAATGCACTGGTATCTATTTTAGTTCAATTGTTTACATAAACTCAAGATGGCGGCTTTGCGAATTTTAAAATTAAGTTTTTATTTCTTGTGTCGTAATCATGCAATCGATGTGAAAGTTTGAATAATGAACCTACGCAATAATTTTCCTTTAATGATACATGACTCTATGGCCCATACATTTAACAATCCAGCATGGCGACCATCCGAAATATTTACACGGCTCTGAATATCTACGAATCTATTATAGCAATCAAACTGATTTTTTTAAATGTTCATAGGGGCTATGAACTTAAGTTCACCTATAGGACTTTAAATAACCTGGTGATCACAAATCCAACATGATGGCGACGCGAAATATAAATATTCACATGGACGTTTCTCGCAATTTAACCATCCGAGTGCAGTGAAACTTGGTACAGTAAATCCTTATACGAATGATAATCCACTGGCATCTAATTTGTTTCAATTGTTTCCATAACCACAAGATGGCAGCTGTGCGAAATTTTAAAATCTCCTTGTTACTTCTTGTGTCCTAATCATGCGATTGAAGATTGAATGCTACACGTACACGACAATCTTCATGTAACAATACATAACTCTAGGACCTACATTAAAAATATCCAACATGGTGACCATCCGAAATATTTAGTCGGTTCTCAATATCTACGAATCTATTACAGCAATCAAACTGAAATTTTGTATGTAGATAGAGGCAATTTTCATAAATAGGTTATATGAAAATAGGCTGTATATTTCTTCATGGAACTACTTGTTTACTTTTTCATTGGCCATTGGCTCCATTAAAACTATTATTATTATAATCTGAAAGTGGGACAAGACAGTCAGGTTACGATCTTCCTAGGTCAAGTGGTATCCCATCACTAGAGCCCTGACAGGCACAAACGGAGGACCGAAGATCTAAATGCAATTCACAAGGTGCATTGTTAATGAGTTAGCTAAGATGGAAATTAAGTACGGAATGACAACAAGATTTATAAGAGGGACGCAAACCTAAACATGAATATTTATTAATTGATCAAAATAACATAGCAGGTTTTTGAAATGTACACAAATGTTGCTGAAAGCAACGGGAAACTACAGCCGTAATGCTATTCCCGAGGATATGCACCTCTCTATGCATAAATACATGTGATGATGGCCTCCTCCCTTGTAAAATTTCAATCCGGAGGTAAACTAGTCCCCCGTTCGGATCTCCGGGTGGGGACTACTCGAGAGGGGGTTAACATCACAGAAGTGACAAAGAGGAAATCTGACATTCTACGGATCGGAGCGTGGAATGTTAGAAGTCTGCTAGGAAGTGGAAAGTTAGAAAACTTAGAAAGGGAAATGGATAGGTTGAGGTTGGATTTGGTTGGGATTAGTGAAATGCGCTGGCAGGAAGAACAGGACTTTTGGTCAGGAGACTATAGGGTCATTAGCACTAAATCAAACAATGGCCAAGCAGGAGTTGGTCTCATATTGAGTAGGAAACTTGGACAGCGGGTAGAATATTACGAGCAATACAGTGAACGGATTATTGTAGCAAAAATCAATACTAAACCTACGTGCACCACAGTGGTACAAGTCTATATGCCTACCAGTCAAGCTGATGATGAGGATGTTGAAAAGGTCTACGAAGAAATAGATGACATTCTGAGGTATATCAAAGGTGATGAAAATGTTATAGTAATGGGAGATTGGAATGCTGTGGTAGGAAAAGGGAGAGAAGGGAAGATAGTAGGAGATTTCGGATTAGGTGAAAGGAATGATCGAGGAAGCAGGCTGATGGAATTCTGCACGGAACATGAGTTGGTCATAGCTAACACCTTATTCAATAACCACAATAGAAGAATATACACATGGATGAGACCAGGAGATACAGGGCGTTACCAAATCGACTTCATTATGGTCAAGCAGAGGTTTCGAAACAAGATTTTGGATTGTAAAACATATCCTGGTGCTGACATAAACTCTGACCACAATCTGGTTGTAATGAAATGCAGATTAAAGTTGAAGAAACTGAAGAAAAGTCAAAAGCCAAAAAGGTGGGCAATAGACAGACTGAAAGTAAAGGATGTAAACGAAAGATTCAAGAAGAGTATAAAGGAAGGACTAATCAAAGCCCCTAAACAAACTTCAATTGCAGACGAATGGGCACTTTTGAAGAATGAAATAACAAAATCCGCAGAAGAAAACATTGGTAGGAAAGAAAGAATAGGTAGAAAACCGTGGATCACTCAGGATATACTAGAATTGATGGATGAAAGGCGGAAACACAAGAATCTAAGAGATGAAGAGGGGAAAGCAGAATACAGACGTCTGAGAAATGAGGTTAACAAGAAGTGCAAGGAAGCGAAAGAAGAATGGTTGAAAGAGAAATGTGCAGGTATAGAAAAGTGTCTGAAATTTGGAAAAGTAGACACAGCTTATCGAAGGATTAAGAATACTTTTGGGGAAAAGAAGACTAAGTGCTGTAACATTAGGGACACAAATGGAAAGCCTCTAACAGATAGGGAAGAAAGGCTTGAGAGATGGAAAGCTTACATAGAGTGCTTGTATAAGGGAAAGGAGATTGAGAATCATGTAATGGAAAGGGAGGAGGAAATTGATGAGGATGCAAAAGGAGATTTAATATTGAGATCAGAATTTGACAGAGCATTAGAGGACTTAGGCAGGAACAAAGCACCAGGCATAGATGATATACCGATTGAGTTGCTACGCTGCATAGGAGATGAAGGTCTGATCAGGTTATTTCACTTGGTGTGTAGGATTTATGAGACAGGTGAGGTACCCCCTGATTTCAAGAAGAATGTTATCATCCCTATACCAAAGAAAGTGGGAGCTGACAGATGTGAAGATTACCGTACAATCAGCTTGATTACTCATGCTTCAAAGATCCTGTCTAGAATAATTTACAAGAGGATTGAAAGCCAGATCGAAACGGAGTTGGGTGAAGACCAGTTTGGTTTCAGGAGAAATGTAGGAACAAGGGAAGCTGTACTAAGTCTTAGGCTGATTTTGGAAGGTAGAATAAGGAAAGATAAGAGAACGTTCATGGCATTTGTAGACTTAGAAAAGGCTTTTGATAACGTTGATTGGACTAAATTGTTTGACATTTTGAAATCAATTGGAATAAAGTACAGGGATAGGAGGGTGATATACAATCTATACAGAAACCAGACAGCAGTCATTCGAGCTGAAGGATATGAGAGAGAAGCTGGTATTCAGAAAGGTGTAAGGCAAGGCTGCAACTTATCACCCATACTTTTCAATCTTTACATGAAGGAAATTGGAGAAAAATTTAAAGTGGGAGTGAAGATTCAAGGAGAAATAATTTCAACTCTGAGATTTGCTGATGACATCGTCATCTTGGCCGACAAGCCTGAGGATTTGAATGAGTTTTTGAATGGTATGGATTCCGTCTTACGGAAGGACTTCATGATGAAAATTAATAAATGTAAAACAAAAATACTGGAATGCAGCCGAAATAAATCAGAAACCTCTATGGAGATCAAATTGGCAGGTGAAAAGCTGAAGGAAGAAGTAGGAGACTTCTGTTACTTAGGAAGCAGAATAACCAGTGAAGGACGAAGCAAAGAGGATATAAAAAGTAGGTTGGCTCAGGCAAGGAAAGCCTTTCTACAAAAAAGGAATCTGTTGACATCGAATATAGATTTAGGTATTAGGAAGTCATTTTTGAAAGCCTTTGTCTGGAGCGTGGCGCTCTATGGAAGTGAAACTTGGACTATTGGTGCAGCAGAAAAGAGGAGAATTGAGGCATTTGAAACGTGGTGTTACAGGAGAATGATGAAGATCAGATGGGTAGATAGGGTTACAAACGAAGAGGTATTAAGGCGAGTGGGAGAGGAGAGATGTTTCTGGCGACTGCTAATGAAGAGAAGAGATAGGTTGGTAGGACACATACTAAGACACCCAGGAATAACAAGCTTAGTTATGGAAGGAAGGGTCGAGGACAAGCACTGTAGGGGTAGACCAAGGTTAGAATATGTTAAACAGATTGCCTCGGATGTAGGGTGTGGTAGCTATGTAGAGATGAAACGATTAGCTCAGGACAGGGACGCATGGAGAGCTGCATCAAACCAGTCAAAAGACTGAAGACTCAAACAACAACAACAAAACATTCAAGTTGTAAATGTTCAGTTAATTAAATGGCATTAAAGAAAAAGTAGGCGATACGGTAAGCCGAAGACATTTATAGCGAAGGATACATACTACTGTTTGGCAAGCCTTTTCGACAATCACAAGGGTGAACAAACACTAACGCATGATAATAGAGTATGAAGATGAAGTACACTAAAGGGGGAGGACAGTCTTCCATTTAATGGGCATCCCTTAGATCCTTGTGGACGTTTGTCCATTATCATATGCTGAAAATAATCTGCAACAATTTAAATTCGTACAGATTACAATTACTCAGCAAGGTTGCAAAATACTACAGAAAATATCCAACACCCTGAAATATATGGGAGGATGCGCTGAACTGATTTGGTTGCGGAGAGATCGCATTTTTAGCCTATTTTCATTTATGAAAAAAAAAAAAGCTTATGAGATCACCTATCTGTGTGTGTGTGTGTGTGTGCGTATGTGCGCGATTCGCGTGTGAGTCTCCCCCTAATAAAATCTAAACGGATGGAGCGATTTCAATGAAACTCGTTAAGTTCATAGCACTGTTCCGGACGACCCCGACCGTGCCCTTCAAATTTTCTTATGTCTCACCAATCCAACATGGCGGCTGTGCGAAATATTTTACCAGCATTCAATATCTCCGAAACTGTTACCAATATCACCCGGGAACTTTGTACGGTCGTGAGGTGATAATCAGAGAGTTCTATCTGACTTAAGTTAATTTTTCAGGAGAGTTGTTTGAAGTTTGGAATTGCATAAAGTATGTAGTATTGAATCCAGCTCTTTTCGAAGTATTTCAAAATGATGATACAAGGTTCTACTTTAATGACTTAACACCAAATTTAACAATTACATAGAGAGCATAAGTATTTTAATGACTTATTCCGAAGTTTGCATGCAGATATAACTTTTTGGCTCTAAAATTTGCACAAGATGTTAGAGTCATAAGGTTCTTCATTTCAAAATTGTTTTGTAGAACTCTACATCTACAGTGGGCATCCATTCCATGGATGTATGTCTGTAGCCTTCTCCTTGGAAATTTCCCTCCTGATTTAGACACTTGTCCTTCTTTTAGTCGGGTTGATACTATGCTCTGTTGCTGATTGTTATCAGTCCTGTTGGATCTACACCTCGATATCTTGACCTTATTCCACTCCTGAATACCGTGACTTGTCTTAAAGAATACACTGGGCAGGTCGTCTGCACAAAATTTCAACTACGATACCTTGAGATACGGTATTTTACTATACCGCACTGAAACAGTTTCGTTTGAGTGTGGTAGTCACGGAAATCGGATGTTCTCATCTGAAGGGCATGACATGGTGACCTCCTGTTGCAAGAGAGATGAATTCTGGAGACCACACCTCTAATATCTGCGAAGACCACTCTATGTTTGAAAGGATGTTGTCAACCTCCTGAATGAAAGAATGCCCCGGTGTTGACAATTGCATGGTAATTTCCATTATGTGGTTATTTTCTTGAAGAAAGCTAGCCAAAGCAAAATAAATCAGTGAGTTTCTATTCTGAGGAATACAGTTATCACTCCAAAGAATATATTCCTTAATTTCCAGGTGAAACATTATTTAGTACTGAACCGTTTTTATCAGGTTCATTAATTTTTGTCATGTTATTATTATTATTATTATTATTATAGCTTGCCACGGTGGGTGAGTGGATAGCGTGTCGGTCTACTAACCCCAAGATTGCAGGTTCGCCCCTGACCGTGGTAAGTGATTTTTGAAAGGCGGCAAAAATACGATACGCATGTCATACGATGTTGGCATGTCAAAGAACCCATTTGAATTCAGTAGGCCGAGTTCATAATGGCAAAATTAATCTCGGGAGTTTCCGCCAGCACAAAGTTCCTCATTTCTCTACTAGAAAGCGCTATTGTGTTCAAGGAGATTAGATATCTAACATCTAACCTCCTTGACTTGCATAGTCAAGGAACTACGAAATTCGACACGCAAGCTACCCTCTGGGTGTCAAATAGCAAAGCTTGCACCAGGCACCCGAGGCCATACGATATTATTATTATTATTATTATTATTATTATTATTATTATTATTTTACACGTTACAGGCCTATTAGACCACGCGAAGCAATCATGACTTTTTGTTCTTCCTGTCTTTCCAGTACTCTTTCATTCGTGCACTAAAGGCCCTCTTCCTTTCTTCGGTCCACTTTGGTCTTTGGGATGTAAGTGCAGCTCTCTCTGACAACACTTCCCACTTGTATACTTTGTGTCTAAATACGCTTTTGTCTATGACGTCTTCTGGGTCGACCTGTGCTTTTACTAGATCAATTTTGACTTGCATCATCCAGGGTGTAGTAATCTTGAGCCGCTGTATGTATCTAAGAATTTTGTTGGTGAGTCTGGTTTGTGGGAGTCTGCTGATGTGGCCGTAAAATTTTAGGCGCCTCTTTCTGATGTCTGCTGCGAGGTTGGACAATTTCTCTGTGGTGTCTCTGGAGTGAAGCCTGTATCCTTCATCTGTGTGCTTTGGTCCAATTATTTTCCTTATTATTTTTCTTTCCTCTGTGAGGATTTTTCCCAAGTCGCCCTTAGTGTGTGACGTCAACGTCTCACTAGCATAAAGCACCTCAGGTTTAATAACCGTGTTGTAATGACGAAGTTTAGTGAATGTGGACAGACATACACTCTGTGTCTTGTATAAGGCTCTCTTCATTTTCATTAACCTAGTGTTCTGCGCGATTTTCTCTTTTCCCGTCGGTTCAAGCACTTCACCTAGGTATTTAAAGTGGGCGACTCTATTGATCTTGCCATATTTCGTGTTTAAATTCTGTATGTCGAATTTCGTACAGAAGAACTCTGTCTTTTGGAACGAGATCTGTAGTCCTACTTTTTCGGCGTACTCTTGGAGTACTTCTATCTGTCTGATTGATGTGGTTTCGTTATCTGAGAGTAGAGCCAGATCATCCACGAAGGCTAGACATCCAACCTCCAGTTCGTCCTTTGGTCGTCCTAGTCGCACTGGCCTCCAGTAACCTTGAAGTCTCAGCTCTTTCTCCCATTCCTTGATAACTTTGTTCAGCACTAGGTTGAAGAGGAACGGAGAGAGACCGTCACCTTGGCGAACACCTGTATTGATCTGAAATGGTTCTGAGATTTCCCCCATGAATTTCACTTTTGATGTCGTGTCTGTCAGTGTCTGTTTGATCAATCGCAAGGTCTTGCTATCCAAACCTTGCTCGTGTAAGATGTTGAACAATGACTGACGGTCAATGGAGTCATATGCCTTCTTGAAGTCAACGAAGGTACATATAACTGGAGTATTCCTGAGGGCTTTGATTTTCAATATACTTTTTAGGTTGAAGATTTGTTCCGCGCAGGAGCGACCAGGACGAAATCCCGCCTGGTACTCGCCAATCTTGTGTTCCAGCTGGTCCCGAGCCCTTTGGAGTAGGCACGCTGAGAGGATCTTGTACGTAACTTGTAATAGTGAAATGCCCCTGTAATTGTTTACGTCAGAGCGGTCGCCTTTTTTGTGTAATGGGTGGATCAATGCACATTTCCACTCATCTGGTAGCTTTTCTGATGTCCAGATGTCAGTGATAATCTGTGTGAGTTCTCTAAGTGAGTGTGGCCCTAGGTTTTTCAGTAGTTCGGCCACTATGCCGTCTTCACCAGATGTCCTGTTGTTCTTAAGTTTGATTATGTGCCTGTGAACTTCCTCTTGTGTCGGAGGTAATGAGTCTGCGTTCTTGACTGTAGGTTCTTCCTCTGAGAATCTCTCTATTGGTTCTGGACAGTTGAGAAGATCAGAGAAGTATTGTGCCATCACCTTGCAATTCTCCTTATTCGTTAGTGCTAATTTTCCATCACATTTTCTGAAGCAAAGGTTTGGTGGTGTGTACCCTCTGATGTGTCCTGCAAACGTTCTGTAGAAGTCCCTTACCTTGTAGTTACGGAAGTTGTCCTCAATGGAGTCCAACTGTTCTTTCAGGTATCTCCTCTTGGATTGTCTGATAATTTTTGCGGTTGCTTTTCGTGTTTCATGGAAAGTCTGTAAATTTTCTGGGGATTTTTTACTGTTGTATTTCTGATATGCCAATTTCCTGGTAATGAGTGCATTCTCACAATCAACATCCCACCAAGGATGTTTGGAATTCTTCTTCAAAGGAATGAGAGCTTGTGCTGTTTCTATGATTTTTCGGTGGAAATTTTGCCAGTCATTGGCATGTTCTTTTTCCCAGGCTTCCTTCACTCCAGAATCTGCGATCTTTTGTGTGTCAAATTTTGGTAGGGGGGTTTTCTTACAGAAAGTTCTCTT
Source organism: Meconema thalassinum (assembly GCA_946902985.2). Taxonomy (NCBI): domain Eukaryota; kingdom Metazoa; phylum Arthropoda; class Insecta; order Orthoptera; family Tettigoniidae; genus Meconema; species Meconema thalassinum. Next base: position 550,041,599 of record OX336392.1, read on the forward strand.
TGGGGTGAACTTGACCTTGACGTGGGTTAGGTAATGGTCAGAGTCAATGTTGGCTCCTCTGCGTACCTGTACATCATGAATCTCCTTCTGTACTGGATATGAGATTGCCACATGGTCGATTTGGAACTCACCTAACTGCTGGACTGGAGAACGCCAGGTTTTCTCTTTTCTAGGATGTTTTCTAAGAGATGTTGACATGAGCATGAGGTTATTCTGCTGGCAGAGTTCTATGAGTCGTGTGCCATTTTTATTTGTGAATTTATGTGCAGGATAGTTTCCGACTGTTTTCCTGTACATCTTTTCTCTACCGATCTGTGCATTGAAGTCGCCCATGAGGAGTTTGACGTCATCCCTGGAGACTTTGGACATCACTGTGTCAAGGGTCGACCAGAATTTTTCTGCGGACTTTGGATCGCTCTTGTTACTTTGGTTAGTGGGGGCGTGTGCGTTGATCAATGTGTACTTTTGTTGGCGCACCGGAAGCGCATGCTCATCAATCTGTTGTTTACTGGAGTAACTTCTTCTAAGGATTCTACTATGGTCTTGTGGACCATGAAGGCCATCCCCAGAAGTGGAGCGCCTTTGGCAACGCGCCTGTCAGTCTTGCTCTTGAACAAGCGGTAATTGCCGTAGTCCATAGTGTCTTCATCTGTGATACGTGTCTCCTGCAGCGCGAGGATTAGAAGCTTCTGTCTATCGAGTTCTGTCACTAGATTGTGCAACTTTCCAGGCTGTATGAGAGTGTTGATATTTAGAGTGCCTACGTATGTTGGTGTCTTATGTGGAAGTTTGCCAGAGAACTCCGATTTTCTCTGTGGCCGTGGTTGCCCGGGTCCCCCAGAGTCCGAACGCCCGGGTGCCGTCAGTTGACGGGTGGATTGGTTACCACCTGGGGTAATACTGTTATTATTTGCACGCGCCATGGTTACTTGTAAGAAATGGGGTCTAGTGGTTATCCACTAGGTTTCTTAGAACCAGGGATTGTTAGTTCCTGGAGCATGTTTACAGCCGCACCACTTGGTGAACAGACGCTGACCATAAGCCGCCCAATCTGGGAACAAACGCTTTTGGATATAGAGTTCTTTATTGGTGGGGAAACCACCTGGCTCTTCCGCTCCATCCATCGTTGGGAATCTTAGATTCCTCTTCCGCCATCAGGACCGTTGACCAATTTTCACCTAGTAACCCTAGGCAGGGGCCCTTACAGGGTGCTACCATCCGGAGCCAGATGGACCCAGGTTTTTTAACGAGGTGTTACTCCTCCCCCTCCTCCTTCCTCATCACTTACGAGATGAGGCCCCGGGCTTGGGACCGGCAGTGGCGGAGTTATTATTATTATTATTATTATTATCATTTCCTTCATGTCGCATTATTGTGACATACGTTTCTCTGTCACTCTTACTGCGATCAAACTTAGTAATTCTGCGTAGACGTTTCACCAGATGGTGAAACTTTTCATCCCTACTAACACAATGTTACCATTGGTTGAAGCACTACTTGTTGTCAGGATTTGCCTCCGCTATTGGACCCCCTCTACCCATGTATACGGAGAGGGGATGTTTGTCGTATCTACGACTTATTTTTCTCGGGCACGTTACTGCGTTCTTTAAGAGAAGGCTTCTTCCTTCAAATTTTGGGCCGTCATGTTGACGGACGTGTGTGCACGTGTCGGGCTTTTGCCCGCACCCAGAAAGCAACTAAATGTAAGTACGATTCAGTCATTGAATTTATCTAACTTGAGGTCATTTTAAATTTCTGTTTCTCCATATTTTTTCATTGTGTCTCCTTTGATTCACTTATAATTTCCCTTTCTTATGATGATGTGAATTCGATCCAAGAAACCAAGTCCCTTCGCCTTTGTTTACGTTAGTTTAGCGAAGTCTCTGTGTTTATTTGTCATCCCTCCCTTTCATGTAATCGGTTATATTTTTACGTAAATCTCTCAGGTCTGAAATATCTGCTATTTTTCAACGAGGCTTAATTATGCTCTGTATTGCGTCACCAGCTGGTTCGGCGTTATTTTGAGACGACCTCCGTTGGATAGTCGCATCAGAGCCTTGTTTTTTTGTGGATGGAATCAGCGAAGTTACGGAGCTGAGTCTCACGTCTTCAGCTCAATCCTCCCTCTGTTTTATTGAAATATATGTGAGCGATGGTCATCGTGCTAATCACTGTCCATGCGCCACATTACTTTCTTTGTTTCATCGTATGTCGTTGTGATTCGGCATTTCTACCTCTGTGTAAGCCTACATCTTCCTACGAAGCATATTTCTTAGCTGATTGATTTTTTTCTTTTATTTCCTGTCCCGGTAATGTCAAGTAATTTAATGTAATTTTCATTTAATTTATTTTTATGTGTTAATTTTGTGGTACTTCCTCTGACTTCGTTATATTACGTAACTCAGTGTCATCCCCCACCCCCCGTTTCCCTACATACGCACTCCTCCACTCCCCACCCTTTCACCCCCTACCCCATGATTTCACAACATCATGAGCGTCTGAGTTCTGTTTTTGGCGCTGGACATTCTAGTCCAGATCATGTCATCTCTGTAAGTAGTCGTTCTTGTAATCTATCCCACGAATTTCTTTAATTTCTTTAATTTTGCTTCATATTTTTTTTTAAGTTTTATTATTGAATCGCGTTTCCAATTAGTTGCTATTATGATTTGAATTTATTTCTAGATTCCTTTTATTTTACATTTAAGTTGCTCGTGTTTTATTTTCATTTCTAATTTGTAACCAGTACACATGTGTTTATTTTATTATTAATATATTTTTATTCAGTAAGTACAATATTTGCTTCTGTCTTATGATTTCTCGTATTTGAGTTCCTCGTTTGTCTTTCGATTCGACTTAGTCTTGGCTTCGCACTGTAGCGAAGTTACGACTAACACGGTCTCTGGGACCTTTGCTCTATTACTTAAGTTTAATTTTTCCTTTTGATTTTATCTTAAACATTTGTTCTGGCTTACTTTCTGTGGAAGTCATCTTTCTTTCGATTCGGAATCTTGGGCCCAGCACGCATCGAAAGAAGTATCCCTTCCTCGTTCCCTACGTGATCCTGTTTAGTTTTTGTTGTTTTTGCTTCCACTGTATTCCTCATACCTCTGCTATTTTGTTTAACGTAAAAGCACAAAGCGGTGCAGTACTTTACTTACAGCACTTGCATAGCCATTCCCAGATAGCACAATAGCCACGTTCATTCCTCGATACATGAGCGGTAAGATTGTAGATGATAAGTTTTCTTTTATAAAAGAAGCAACTAACATTTGCACGAGGTAAAGATGTCACATTTTGTAGACAAAGCATATCACAATAGCATCACTTCATCTGTCATGTCCTCCTTCCTGTTGAATGGATGATTTCTCTTCTAAATGGTTATCAAACTTCGTTGACAAACTCTCAGTGACTCTATTTTCCCTTTTCGCCATGATAAACTCCTCACAAAGGTCACACCGATCGGATTTTGGTACTAAGAAGTTCAGATTATATTCAGTGTTGAATATTGACCTGTACATTGACAGTGTTACTGATTTATAGCTATTCTGTATGCAAATTTCTTTATACATTTCAAACATTCTAGTTACATTTAAATCAGGACTTAAGTATTCCTTTTGTGTCACAGCCCTGCAGTAATGTGACTCTGCCCTTGGAAATGATTCAATGTGCTTTCTAAAAAAATCTTTACAAATTTTGGAAATCCCCTCTTGTTATCTTTCCTCTCTTATTGGATTTTGGAGTCCCTGATGTCTGATCTTTGTTAAAATGCACATTGTATATTACTTTTTTACTGACCAACAAGGTGTCATGCACACTCTCACCTGCAGGCCATTCACTTGCAAAAAGTAAGAGAAAGACTTACGTTTCCCAGAGTCAACTTTCATGGTCCTCTGAGAAGATTTACACTCTGAGTTTTGTAAAATATAATGGATTTTTTCTCATTTCTTGCAGTGAATAAAATGAAATCATTATGGAATTCCGCTCATCATTAGAAACCTTAATATGACACTTAAATTTGCACTTACAGTCTTTATGATTTATTCTCTTCGCAGCTACTTTTTACCCGCAGTGCTAATGTACTCGCCACCACACTTTTGAATATTCTTCCTCCATTGTTGGGGGTTACGCTTTCTCTTCCTGGACTTCTTACGAGTTATAGCCAAACAGATGAGATGAGATAGAAGTGAGCAACTCCAAACAGCTGATCCAGTGTGCATGGAGGAAAAATAGGAAGGAGATGCCTTCGCTGCGCAGCCTAGCGCAAGCTGTTGAAGCCAAACGGTACTCCACTTTGGTTAGCTAGAAAATGACTGTCCCTATGCTTAAATCCGTAAACCACTCCAACTAGTAATGTATTTTAGTGACATAAAACTGCAATGACAAGTCAAGATTTTTTATCCGATAGGCAGAATACACTCTGTACTTCACGGTACTTGGCACAAATAAGCTGCGTTATCGTTTTAAAAGCCAATTTAAATAGAAATATGAGAGCACCTTTGCGAGGCTAGTTTTGTAAGGAAGGCACGGCAAAACGTAATAATACGCTGAAACACTAATTAAATTGAATACAGGTGTCTGAAGATGCGAGTTATACCAAAGAAGGAACATCTTGGGAACTAATGATGCCGAACTAATTTCTGTAGGCTATTTACACCAAATTGATTTTTAAGTTCTTATTGGTGTTGAGGCATTCATCAGTTTTTAGGCCTAATTTCGAGCACAGCTACTTTCACTCATTGGTCGTACACATTTTGATATTCAAGAATACGAACATTAAAATTAATAAACAGAACTCTTAAAAAAGGACGCATATTTGCACAAAAGTACGGTAGCCTATAATTTTCAGTACCGTACGGTATTTTGTTTGTGGGGGTAGAAACTTGGCGATTAGCCTCGAATTGATTCATTACGTAGGTCTACCGTAATTATTGACCGACAGCTGTTTGAGAATTTGGGATTTGCAGAAGAATGGCTTTTTTTTGTATGTAGGGTAAACATGCTGAGATTAGAATTGAAGAGTTTTTATTTTTAATAACTTATCACTACTGCTGCAGCATGAGTTGATGTGATAAAAGGCTGGAAAGGTATTCTGCAAGGATAACTCTGCAAGCAACATGCACAATGCCTCATGCAAGTCACGGGACACCGAATACAAGATAAGGATACGCCCACTTTGGACCTAGCACTTGGCCTCACTCAAACGAGCTCAGAGCATCTCCTCTTATTCTTTCCTCCATGCCAGTGGGTACTGTCTACCAACATTCTGCAGATAGAACCATCTGGTTCTCAGCATTGCAAACTTTTGCAGATAGGACCAAATTTACCTGCTTAATGACCGGAAACGATAACTGATACGGATGTTGCCGTCATGCGTAACGAGAGTAAATATCACTCAGCACCATTTACAACGAAAATATCAAAATCCTCAAAAAGTGTATATAGAACCCTTTGGTTCTCTCCACACGCGGTGATAAAGGAAACTACTAGAAGTTCACCCATGTGAAGTTTGAAAACCTGGTAACTACAAAACCATCATAGCGGCCAAGCGAAGTTTTGACTTTTAAATAGACGTTTCTCGCGATTTAACCAACCAAACGCAATGGAACTTGGTACAGTATATGGTTATACACATTGTAATGCACCGACATCTAACTTCCCTTAATTATTTACATAAACTCAAGATGGCGGCTGTGTGAAATATTTCACCAGCATTCTATATCTCTGAAACCATTACCGGTATCATCTTGAAATTTTGTACGCAGATAAAGGGCACTACTGGAAGTTCATCTATGAGACTTTCAAAAGCCGGTTAACTACAAAACGAACATGGTTGCCAAGCGAAGTCGAACGTTTTAAATAAAATTGTCTCGCGATTTAATGATCCAAACACAATCAAACTTGGCAGAGCAAATGTTTATACACATTGTAATGCACTGGTATCTAATTTAGTTCAATTGTTTACATAACCTCAAGATGGCGGCTGTGCGAATTTTAAAATTAAGCTTTTATTTCTTGTGTCGTAATCATGCGATAGAAGTGAAAATTTGAATAATGAACCTACGCAATAATTTTCCTTTAATGGTACATGACTCTATGGCCTATACATATAACAATCCAACATGGTGACCATCCGAAATATTTAGACGGTTCTCAATATCTACGAATCTATTACAGCAATCAAACTGAATTTTGTATGTTCATAAGGGCTATGACATTAGTTCACCTATAGGACTTTCAATAACCTGGTGATCACAAATCCAACATGGCGGCGACGCGAAGTATAGATATTCACATGGACGTTTCTCGCAATATAACCATCCGAGTGCAGTGAAACTTGGTACAGTAAATCCTTATACGAATGTTAATCCACTGGCATCTAATTTATTTCAATTTTTTCCATAACCACAAGATGGCAGCTATGCGAAATTTTAAAATCTCGTTCTTGTGTCCTAATCATGCGATTGAAGTTTGAAAGCTACACGTACACAATAATCTTCATGTAACAGTACATAACTCTAGGACCTACATATATAAAAATCCAAAATGTGACCATCCGCAATATTTAGTCGGTTTTCAATATCTACGAATCTATTACTATAGGCCTCCGTGGCTTAGGCGGCAGCACGCCGGCCTCTCACCGCTGGGTCCGTGGTTCAAATCCCGGTCACCCCATGTGAGATCTGTGCTGGACAAAACGGAGGCAGACAGGTTTTTCTCCGGGTACTCCGGTTTTCCCTGTCAAAATTTAATTCCGGCAACACTCTCCACTATCATTTCATTTCATCTGACATTCATTTAATCATTGCCCCAGAGGAGTGCGTCAGGCCTCGGCAGCCGGCACAGTTCATATCCTCGCCGCTAGATGGGGGCTTCATCCATTCCATTCCTGACCCGGTCGGTGACTGGAAGCAGGCTGTGGATTTTCATTTTCACGAATCTATTACTGCAATCAAACTGAAATTTTGTATGTTGATAGTGGCAGTTAACATAAGTAGGATAAGTTATATGAAAATAGGCTTTAGTTCTTCACGATGATGATGATGATGATGATGATAATTGTTGTTTTAAGGGGCCTAACATCTAGGTTATCGGCCACTAAAGGTCTGGGTGATAGCGAAAATGACAATGACATGGAAACCATAACGAACATTAAGTGAGACTGAAAATACTGACAAAATGGAACTCAGATTGAAACAACTCACAAAATGGAGAGTGATAATACTTACAAAAGGGAATTTAGAATGAAAAACTCACAAAAGGAATAGACTGGAAAACACGCACAAAATATAGGTTAGGTTCAACACACGTACAAAATGCGATATTGAGTCGAAATACTTGCAAAATGCAAATGAGATCGAAAATACGTACAAAATGTAATTGAGATTCAAAATGCTTACAAAATGCAATTGAAATTGAAAATACTTACAAAATGCAATTGAAATTGAAAATGCTTACAAAATGAATGGTAGATTCTAACGACTCATTTAGATTGACAATACTTACAAAATGCAATTTAGATCGAAAAGACTTACAAAATGCAATTTAGATCGAAAGACTTACAAAATGCAACGGAGATTGAAAATACCTACAAAAAGGAGTGTAAATGCAACCAAATCGCTAAACGGAATTTAGATACACGAAGAGCCAATTAACAGAAACAGTGAGGGAATCTTAAAGAGAAAAGAAAACAAGAGGTCTGACCCCTCGAAGAAGGAGGGATCAGGAAAGATGAGACAAGGTCCAATTAAGGCGGGAAAGTGAAAGACTCCCTAGGCCTCGGATATCCTAATACCGTCGGGGTCGGAAACGAACAAGAGTTGACCAAGGGAGGCCAACAGGAAATAAGACGGAGAGGAGACCGGCACAATCAATGCCGGACTCAGCTGGGGTTCCGTGGTCGCCAACCCACGTCCCACTAGATATGAGCCCTTGGGGGAACTTCTTCACGGAACTACTTGTTGGATGTTACATTAAACTACAAGCTTCCTTTTTTCATAAATCTAATTTGCATATTAAGGCTTTCACGGCCCGGATTATTATATAAATAATTCATGTTTTTGGGTTAATGCCGTGTTTATTTTTAATTTAAACCATACGTTTCGGAGAAACCTTGCCTCCTTTTTCAATGGAAATAAACAATGTGGCCAAAGAAAGTATATCAATGAGATTACAAAAAATATAGATAAATTCCTCTGTTCCTCTGGTGACGAACAGAGGAATTTATCTATATTTTTTAGCCTACTTTTCACATTTTGCAAAAATGAGGAAAAAGTAGACTTATGAGATCGGGAAAATGTGTGTCTGTCTGTCTGTCTGTCTGTCTGTCTGTCCTTCTGTCTGTCTGTCTGGCTGTGTGTTTCCCCCCCTATCAACTCCTAAACGGCTGCAGCAATCAAAACCAAATTTAGTATGAGTAAAGATGTGTACCGGAATAGCTCACGTCCATATTTGAAAATGATGTCAGTGCTACCAACTGCTGAAAAAACGCACTAGAAATTTGAGCTCCATGTTGGATATCTTGCAAGGTATGCATGGGAGCTATTCCAAAATTGGCACACATGCAGATAATACTATTTCAGTTTAATTTCCAGGAGGCCAACAATGACAGTGTTGCCAAAATAATTTTAAGCCTTCTGATAGGTCCAATGTTTAAATGCATATAACTTCTACACTATCAATTGGATTTCAACCAAATTTTGTATGTAACATCTGTACATAAACATATATGAACGAGCATATTCTTACGAGCCAACAGGGCTACCAACTGTTAATAATTGCTCTCTCTATTTATTTATTTTATCCAAATACCAATATATCAGAATGTATGCAAGCCAACAGCTTTACACTATGCACACGTATATTCTGACATTTTAGATTAATTTGGAGTAACTTATATACGTCAGTTCTACCAACATGATTATAAGCCTGCTGATAGTACCAATTTTTAAATACATGTAACTTCTATACTATCAGTTGGATTTCAACCAAATTTCGTATGTGCTATGTGTACCATAACAGATATGACTATAAGTATTGTTGAGAGCAATCAGGGCTGCCAACTGTTAATAAATGCTGTCTATATTGTTTTTACCCGAATATCAATATACCAGAAAGTATGCAAGCCAACAGCTCTATACTTTGCACACGTATAGCACCTGACATTCTAGATTAATTTGGAGTAATTAATACAAGGCAGTGCTGCCAACATGATTCTATGCCTGCTGAAATGTCCAATTTTAAAATACATGTAATTTCTATACTAACAAATGGATTTCATCCATAATTGGCACAACAAGATATCATAATATTTCAGATTATTTCTGACCAGCACACGCATGGTATTGTTGGCAACATGCTTTTACGCGTGCTGATAGATCCAGTGTCTAACTGCATGTAACGTCCATTGGACTTCAACCAAATTTTGTATTCTGTACCTTAAGAGATTGAACTAAGAATATATTCAGTCACCAGGGCTGCCAACTGTAGTGCTCTATTAGGCTACATCATACCAGGTATATTTTGAACTAATTAGATATTTCGATATTACCAACTTAATTTTGTCATTATTCTAGAAAGGTTCATATACTGTAGAATAATCATTGGCATGAAAAGTAGGCTGTATAGTTCTTCACGGAACTTCTTGTTTTGTAATCTCATTGATATACTTTCTTTGGCCACATTGTTTATTTCCATTGAAAAAGGAGGCAAGGTTTCTCCGAAACGTATGGTTTAAATAAAAAATACACACGGCATTAACCCAAAAGCATGAATTATTTATATCATAAATCTAACTGAACAACAAGATAATTAACAAGAAGTTCCGTTAAGAACTATACAGCCTACTTTTCATGCCAATGATTATTCTACAGAATATGAACCTATCTAGAATAATGAAGAAATTAAGTTGTTAATATCGAAATATATAATTAGTTCAAACTATACCTGGTATAATGTAGCCTAATAGAGCACTAAAGTTGGCAGCCCTGGTGACTGAATATATTCTTAGTTCCATCTCTTAAGGTACAGAATACAAAATTTGGTTGAAGTCCAATGGACGTTACATGCAGTTAGACACTGGATCTATCAGCACGCGTAAAAGCATGTTGCCATCAATGTCATGCGTGTGCTGGTCAGAAATAATCTGAAATATTATGATATCTTGTTGTGCCAATTTTGGATGAAATCCATTTGTTAGTATAGAAGTTACATGTATTTTAAAATTGGACATATCAGCAGGCATGGAATCATGTTGGCAGCACTGCCTTGTATTAATTACTCCAAATTAATCTAGAATATCAGGTGCTATACGTGTGCAAAGTATAGAGCTGTTCGCTTGCATACTTTCTGATATATTGATATTAGGGTAAAAAAATATAGACAGCATTAATTAACAGTTGGCAGCCCTGTTTGCTCCTAACAATACCTATAGTCATACCTGTTATGGTACACATAGCACATACGAAATTTTGTTGAAATCCAACTGATAGTATAGAAGTTACATGTATTTAAAAATTGGTACTATCAGCAGGCTTATAATCATGTTGGTAGAACTGACGTATATAAGTTACTCCAAATTAATCTAAAATGTCAGAATATTCGTGTGCATAGTTTAAAGCTATTGGCTTACATACTTTCGGATATATTGGTATTTGGATTTTAAAAAATAGAGAGAGCAATTTTCAACAGTTGGCAGCCCTGGTGGCACTTAAGAATACGCTCAGTCATATCTATTTATGTACAGATGTTACATACAAAATTTGGTTGAAATCCAATTGATAGTGTAGAAGTTATATGCATTTAAACATTGGACCTATCAGAAGGCTTAAAATTATTTTGGCTACACTGTCATGGTTGGCCTCCTGGAAATTAAACTGAAATAGTCTTATCTACATGTGTGCCAATTTTGGAATAGCTCCCATGCATACCTTGCGAGATATCCAACATGGAGCTCAAATTTCTAGTGCGTTTTTTCAGCAGTTGGTAGCACTGACATCATTTTCTAATATGGACGTGAGATATTCCGGTGCACATCTTTACTCATACTAAATTTGGTTTTGATTGCTGCAGCCGTTTAGGAGTTGATAGGGGGGGACACACACACAGCCAGACAGACAGACAGAAGGACAGACAGACAGACAGACAGACAGACAGACGGACAGACAGACAGACAGACAGACAGACACACACACACACATTTTCCCGGATCGATCTCATAAGTCTACTTTTTCCTCATTTTTGCAAAATGTGAAAAGTAGGCTAATAAATCCACGCCAAAGGTTGACACAGTTCAGTGTGTCAGAAGAAATTATTGTTACCGCCCTTGAACTTTAGAAACACGGAAATCGTAACCAATCAACCCAACCTTAATTTCATCGCATTGACATCCTCACAGCAAACTCTAACCAAGACAAATAGATTCTGACAAGAACGAAACCAAGGGGTATAAGGCCTTGTTACTTCAAACTTACGTAATCACATATTAAGGACATGTCATGGCAACCCATTAAATAAAGAACTAACTCACAAGACGAGTTCCTGTTCTGTTTTCAAGACAGCAAACATCAATAAACATACAATACGGTAACCAAAGCAGAATCCCTGAAAATGAAATATCAGGTCTTCTTGAAAGGACGACTTCTTCCTGGATAATGTAGTAGCTGCGATCATGCTACTTCTGTGACATACACAGTAAAATATTTAAAACAAGAGCCCATCAAAATACCGGACAAACACTACTTAATACAAGACCAGAACAAATGACTTAAAAAAGAAAGGCATCTTCAAGTCCAGGAACGCTGCTCCCAATGTCAGACCTGAAGTGAAACGCAGTGAAACCTTCCTCCAACCATATTCGCTCAGACGATAAGAGCATTCCACGTCACCATGCGAGGGCATGACACATGCGGTTGCATCTCGTTTTACCCATCCATCATAACCCTCCTTAAACAATACAATAACAAGTAGTTCCGTGAAGAACTATACAGCCTATTTTCATATATCCTACTTATATTAATTGCCTCTATCAACATAGAAAATTTCAGTTTGATTGCTGTAATAGATTCGTAGATATTGAGAACCGACTAAATATTGTGGATTGTCGCCATGTTGGATTTTTATATCTGCAGGTCTTAGAGTTATGTACAGTTACATGAAGAGTATTGTGTACGTGTAGTATTCAAACTTCAATCGCATGTTTAGGCCACAAGAAGTAAAAACGAGATATAAAAATTTCGCACAGCTGCCATCTTGTGGTTATGTGGGGCCGATAACCTAGATGTTAGGCCCCTTAAAACAACAATTATCATCATCATCATTGTGGTTATGTAAACAATTGAACGAAGTTAGATGTCGGTGCATTACAATGTGTATAAACATATACTGTATCAAGTTTTATTGCGTTTGTTTCGTTAAATCGCGAGAAACGTCTATGTAAAAGACGCAACTTCGCTTGACGCCATGTTGGTTTTGTTGTTACCAAGTGGTGGAAAAGTTCTGCCCTAGAACTTCCCCATACGGGAGAACGAAACGCATCAGGCGAAAGCCTGGACAAAATAACTACTGTGGTCAAGAAAATTAGACTGAAGCGGTGCGGGGTAGTGGGCATGAAATACGTGACTAGAAAACCAATGTAGGGAGCAATACATTAACAATTTTTATTTCTAATAATAAATTTAAAATGAATAAACAAATTGCACTTAAGTGCTTATCACAGAAATGAACAATTATAAATGTAGCAAAGTGTGGGGGCCTGATGACAGAAACCCAGATTAAAGAAAGGTCCATGAAACAAGCTTGCTTGATTGGAGAGAAGTTGAGCTTAACATATAAAAATGCACTTTATAAAAAGAGAGAGAACCATAAAAAAATAATTAAGAGTGTAAAATAACTGGTATGATATAAACTCTTCATAAAATTAAACTTATCTTTGAAGAGCCAGCTCCATAAAAGTTCCAGCTAGCAAACGTTGATTTAAAAGTCCTCACGGTTTTCTCGGAAGGAGGCGTACATGGCCTAGAGATATGTGCACCAATGATAAAATGTCAACTCTCTCTTCTTTTCTTGCGAAGGAATGACATTTATAGCTTCCAAGTGATGATCCAGCAATATTTCGAAAGACGATTCCAAGTATCCTCTCTAAGGTGAAGGTGAAAAGTACAACAGCTGGCAATTATTCTTGCCATCTTGAGCAATACGTCATGGTGCAGATCTTGTGACGTAACTGCTAGGTAGCGTAGAGACTAGCGACGGTGTCATGAGATGCAGTAGCGGTGACCAGCAGGTTGAAGCAATCAGAAGTGATGATTGATCAGAAGTGGTGAAGAACGCCAGCAAGTGGCGTCTTAAATAGGGACCATGGAACTCTCTCGAAGTTGGAGATCGCCCGACCAGACAAAGACCTGCCATTGGTCGAACGAAAGTCAGGGTGACGTCAGTCGACACTACTCAGCGGACAGTGGATCAACCAGTAGAAGCCCTGTATGTCGGGAGTGAGGACGCCTGAGGTAGCGAGCGACTGTAACACTCGAGGTGAGAACTATAATATCTATGAATAAGTGATTGATAACAAGATTATGCATATGGTTTAAGCAATTAACATTTGTAAAGAAATAATTACCATTCGGGGATCTCGGTAACAATAAATAAAATTTGACCGACAAATGGGCCAAGCTAAACATTGAAAGTATCACAAAAGTGATCATGCTCCGAGAACTCCGAATGAAAACAAACAAAAGAATCAGTCAAAGCAAAACATGGATAACAGACGAGGAGAAACTAAGACTCGAAAGGCAAAACAGAGATAGTAGAGATGGGTCTAGTATAATGACCTTTACTAGTTAAAACATCAACAACTCTGACGCGTTTATCACGGCCAAAGTGGCAGTGAATAACTCTACCTAGGTACCACACGAGAGGCGGAGATGGGTCCCGAAGAAGAACCATGTCCCCCACTCGTACATCTGGTTGAGGAAGCCGCCATTTCTCACGCCTATTTAGCAAGCTGAGATATTCTAACTTCCATCGGCGCCAAAAAGAACAGTGCAAAGATTCCACTTTTCTCCAAAAGATAGGTAAGTTAGGATCACAGCGTCGAACCAGCAAAGGCGGAGTAGCAGCAAGCGAACAGCCAATCAGGAAGTGACTGGGTGTTAAAGGTAAAAGATCCTTAGGATCGTTTGAAAGAGGGGTGAGAGGTCTGGAATTTACAATACCTTCGACTTGAATAATTAAAGAGTTGAATACCTCATAAGAAAGTATGGTAGGACCAAGAGTTTTCTTAAGCTGTCTTTTAGTAAGTTTGATGCAGGATTCCCAACGGCCCCCATGATGGGGAGCATAAGGCGGGGTGAAATGCCATTTGAAACCTTTAGAATAGGAAAAGTTGGAAATTTTTTCTTTAGCAGAAGGGGAGCTTAACACTTTTTTCCAGAGATCGGAAGCGCTTACAAAAATTTTTGCATTATCTGAAAAAACTTCAAATGGAACACCCCGTCTAGCAGCAAATCTAGAAAAGGCGGCCAAAAAGTAGGATACAGAAGCGTTCGTAACCAACTCAAGGTGGATGGCTCCCGTCACCATACATACAAATAACGAGATGTAAAGTTTACCTAAGATTTTGCGCTTAGATGAAGAGGGATTGGTCTGATATACGTAAGGACCAGCGTAATCGATCCCAGTAAGAGCGAAGGGCTTACTAGGTTCTGAACGAAATGGAGGTAAATTACCCATAATCTGCGTGGCGGGCCGTGGTTTAACCTTAAAGCAAGGTATACACTTTTTGACAACAGAAGATACCTCATGAACGCCATTGATGATCCAGTAGAGTTCACGAATTAGACAGAGCAAGGTGCGAGTGCCAGCATGAAGGTGTTTATAATGAAACTTTTTTATTATAAGGGTAGTGATAGGATGCTTTGAAGGAAGGATGATGGGATGCTTTTTCCCATCCTCACAACTAGACATAGCTAATCTTCCACCCACACGTATTATGCCGTCCTGGTCTAGAAAAGGAGTGAGTGGTGAAAGCCTGCTAGACTTGGGTAAATCTTTACCACTTATAAGAGCTTGCTTTTCAGGAGCAAAGACTTCCTGCTGAACAAGTAACAAAATCTTGCAAGTAGCAAATTCTAACTCTACTCTGGAGAGGAAGGGTTGAGGCTTCAATGGTTGATCAATTACTAAATATTTCCATCGGAAGATATAAGACACTACACGAATCAATTTATCAAATGGAGAGTATCTATGAAAAAGGCTAGTAGAAGTAGAAGTAAGATGCGACGTGACAGGGTCATTACGGGCATCAGGTATTTATTCTGCAAATTGATTAGCTAAGCGAGGCCAGCAAGATGATTCCTGACTTAGCCAAGGAGGACCATTCCAGTACAGGTCTGAAGAAATCAATTTTTTAGGCGTGCAACCACGTGATATTATATCCGCGGGGTTTTCACGGCTAGGAACATGTCTCCATTGTTCAGAATGAGAGACTTCATGAATCTTAGAAACGCGATTTGCCACAAAGGTATTCCAATGAGAAGAAGGGTTGGAAATCCAAGCTAATACAATAGAAGAATCGCTCCAAAAAAATGTGCGGGAAAATTTTAACTTTAAACTGACATTTATTTTAGTAGCTAATTCTGTTGCCATTAAAGCAGAGCATAATTCTAATCTCGGCAATGATACTGTTTTAAGTGGAGCAACTTTTGATTTAGCGCACACTAAATTAGAAAATCCAGGGAAAGTGGCTGAGGAACGTCCTACTATGTAAGCACAACAGCCATAAGCCCGTTCTGAACTATCAGAAAATACATGCAGGTCATACTGCTGGTATAAGGGATTAGAAATTAAAGGGCGGGGTATAGAAACCTTGGAGAGATCCAGCAAACTGCTGCGATACTCTAACCATTCTTCTACAAGAGGAAGGGAGAGATTTTCATCCCAGTCTGATTTTAATGACCAAAGCTTTTGCAAGAACATTTTTGCAACAATAACTATAGGAGCAATATATTGCAAAGGATCAAAGATCTTTGCGATTTCTGACAGAACTTGTCTCTTAGTTACAGGGGGAGATTCTGACAGATGTACCTGATAAGAGAATGTATCAGAAGAAGGACACCAAAAAACACCCAATGCTTCATCAGTAGGAATGGCAACAAATTCCTCAACTGGGACCTCTGATGAAAATTTTGATATAAATTCAGTGGAATTTGAAGTCCATTTACGGAGCGGAAAACCACCTCCTAGGAGCAGGGACTTCAAATCTTCGCACACAAGGAGTGCTTCAGAAATATTAGGGAAAGAGCACAAGAAATCGTCGACATAAAATGCCGTTTTTAATGACTCAGAGGCCAAAGGATGATACAGATGACCATCTTGCTCGGCTAACATGTGGAGAGACCGAATCGCAAGAAAGGCTGAAGGCTTCAGGCCATATGTCACAGTCTTCAATCTAAATATCTTTATGGGTTTGGAACTCTCATCGCGCCACAATATTCTTTGCAGATCTTGCTGCTCAGAATTTACGAGAATCTGCCGGTACATCTGCTTAATATCTGAGATTACAGCAATAGGAAACCTTCGAAAATTAAGCAAAACAGAGGTGAGATCTGTTTGAATCGCGGGACCACATTGCAGGGTATCATTTAAAGAGATTCCATTGGAATCTGGTGATGAGCCATTGAAAACTACTCTTATATTGTCTTGTGTTAAGGAATTTTTCCATACCGGGTGATGATTTAGATAATCTATTTCATTTAAAGGATGGTCAATTTCTTCTGATTTAGAAATTACCTCCATGTGATTGGATGATTCGTATTCCTCCATAAAGGAAGCATACTGAGTTTTGACAGAAGCATCTTGTTTGAACCGATTTTCAATAGCAAATAGTGCCCTAAGTGCTCTGGAATGCGAGCCCGTAATGGCGGGAGGATTGGGAATACGTGGAAGAGTTACTATAAATCTGCCTTCAGCAGTACGGACAGTGGTTTCCTTATATAACTTTTCACAAATTTCGTTAGAAGAAGAAGAAGAAGTAGCCTGAACATTCTCAAGATCCCAGAACTTGGTTAGCTCTTGACTCAAATCGGTACCAACAAAATAACAATTCGATACAGTTTGAATAGGATTACGGTATATTTGGCCAGTAGCAATCCAACCAAAATCAGTTTCGCGGAAGAAAACATTGGGAGCAATTTTTACTTTATTGGAATGAAGACATTGCCAAAATACGCTTGAGCTGAAAAGAAGCTCTACGGGCGAAGCTCTGTTGAAATGAGGGTCAGCTAGCTGGACAAAATTCGGGATATTCCAACTTTGAATAGGATAAGAAGTGCCAGGAATATTGTTGCCTATAGACTTGATAATCAAACAATCTAATTGCAACTGCGTACCAAGATTATTAGAGTCCTTCAGATCCACTTTAGCAAAGCTTAAGGATTGCGATTTAGAACAGTTTATTCCTGTAACCTCTATTGAGGTAGGATGTTTTGGGAGGCCTAACTTTTGTACCAACGATTCATTAATAAAATTGTTGGTAGCGGCATTGTCCAATAATCCCCTGACAGATACCCATTTTCCGTGAGAATTTTTCAATAGAACCTGCACGGTAGATAATAAAACCTGGACTTTGCCAAGCGAGGTAGAACTTTGAGCATACGACTGCGCACTATTTTGAGAAGTCTCAGAATTAGACTTAGTATTGGAACTGCTTGGTCCTGATAACCGTGATCTTTCATGTCTGTGCAAAAGGGAATGGTGTCTAGCCTTACAATGAAAGCATAAACGTTGTGAACGGCAATTGTTTAACATATGCGTTCCTGACAAACAGTTGAAACAATGTTTTTTGTTCGTAATGAACTTTCGTCTTTCATCTACTGATAAAGATTTAAATTCATCACAATTGTATAAAGTATGCGACTGCTGACACAGACCGCACGTTTGCATTTGGTTAGGTGACCGAGCATCAACAGGAAGAGCCTGTGATCTTAAAATTCTTTGATTAGAACTGCTAACCTTATGTTTTGAGAAGGCTTTTGAATCTGAACTACTAGTTTTTTGATTAGCTATGGCGGAAAAGACTTGGCTTCTGGCCTTCAAAAAGTTAATAATCGCCTCATAAGTGCATTGCAAATTCTGGGAAAGTTCTGTTTCCCAGGACTTTTAATGTATTTGCATCCAATCTTGCAGAAATGAGGTGAACTAGAAATAAATCCCAGTGATTTACAGGTTGGTTTAAATTGGACAATGCTCTGACGTGTAGCTCTGCAGTGTCAATCAACTTACGAAGTGATAAACTGTTATCTGCTTGCACGTTAGGTAACTCGAATAAGCTTTGTATATGGCGTTGAATAGATAAACGAATGTTCCCATATCTATCCTTAAGAAGATTCAGAGCAACTTCATAATTATCACTGGTCAAAGAAAGTGCTTGAATCAGGTTAAGTGCGTTGCCTTGAACTGCCAGACGCAAGTAGTGAAATTTTTGTATTACTGGTATAGAAGTATTCTCATGTACTAAAGAATTGAATAATTCAAAAAATGGTTCCCATTCTATGTCTTTACCAGTGAATTTGGGTATTTCTAATTTGGGTAATATAATGCGTGAAGAAGATGTAGAAGATGCTGCAGAAGTTTGATCTTCTTGTTTTTCTTTTAAAGTTAAAGCCCTAATAAGCTGTTTAGCTTCAGCAAATCCCTGATAGTATAATTTTTCAACTTCCAACCTATTACTTTGCTGGTCCGGATGCTGAGTTTCTATACTGCATTGTATCTCATCATATTTCTCAAAGGCTTGTTCATAATTCTTAAGCCTCTGCGAAATTATGTCAAGATTACGCTCTTGGGGTTCGAGCTCCGTTAAGAAAGTACGAAACCGTGTGAGCTTGCCCTTACAAGAGGCTCTGGCGTTGCTGAGTTTTTCATCAAGGTTAGGCATGTCAAAAGTTGTTTGTTACTCACGTCAATATTGTGACTTCGAGTACTGGAAGTCAGAGGATGACAGCTTGCTAGGTAGTAAGGTTTAGTCTGATGCGGAAGAAACCGGCTTAGCTTACGTTTCTCTCCTCTGCTGAACATGCGCCTCAAGCTGAAACGTACAATGTGAATTAGTGTTGAAACACAATGAACAAAAATTGTTAATGTAAAATCCACAATATTAAACTTGTATAGGGATCCAGGGTGCAACAGATATGTTTCCCGGGGGTGAGGCACCAAAAATATGCAAGAAAATTAGACTGAAGCGGTGCGGGGTAGTGGGCATGAAATACGTGACTAGAAAACCAATGTAGGGAGCAATACATTAACAATTTTTATTTCTAATAATAAATTTATAATGAATAAACAAATTGCACTTAAGTGCTTATCACAGAAATGAACAATTATAAATGTAGCAAAGTGTGGGGGCCTGATGACAGAAACCCAGATTAAAGAAAGGTCCATGAAACAAGCTTGCTTGATTGGAGAGAAGTTGAGCTTAACATATAAAAATGCACTTTATAAAAAGAGAGAGAACCATAAAAAAATAATTAAGAGTGTAAAATAACTGGTATGATATAAACTCTTCATAAAATTAAACTTATCTCCATAAAAGTTCCAGCTAGCAAACGTTGATTTAAAAGTCCTCACGGTTTTCTCGGAAGGAGGCGTACATGGCCTAGAGATATGTGCACCATTGATAAAATGTCAACTCTCTCTTCTTTTCTTGCGAAGGAATGACATTTATAGCTTCCAAGTGATGATCCAGCAATATTTCGAAAGACGATTCCAAGTATCCTCTCTAAGGTGAAGGTGAAAACTACAACAGCTGGCAATTATTCTTGCCATCTTGAGCAATACCTCATGGTGCAGATCTCGTGACGTAACTGCTAGGTAGCGTAGAGACTAGCGATGGTGTCATGAGATGCAGTAGCGGTGACCAGCAGGTTGAAGCAATCAGAAGTGATGATTGATCAGAAGTGGTGAAGAACGCCAGCAAGTGGCGTCTTAAATAGGGACCATGGAACCCTCTCGAAGTTGGAGATCGCCCGACCAGACAAAGACCTGCCATTGGTCGAACAAAAGTCAGGGTGACGGCAGTCGACACTACTCAGCGGACAGTGGATCAACCAGTAGAAGCCCTGTATGTCGGGAGTGGGGACGCCTGAGGTAGGGAGCGACTGTAACACTCGAGGTGAGTACTATGATATCTATGAATAAGTGATTGATAACAAGATTATGCATATGGTTTAAGCAATTAACATTTGTAAAGAAATAATTACCATTCGGGGATCTCGGTAACAATAAATAAAATTTGACCGACAAATGGGCCAAGCTAAACATTGAAAGTATCACAAAAGTGATCACAAAGTTTTCAAAAGTCACATAGGTGAAGTTCCCTTTATCACCGTAAAATATTCCAGGGTGATATCGATAATAGTTTCGGAGATATTGAATGCTGGTGAAATATTTCGCACAGCCACCATGTTGGATTGGTGAGACGTAGCAAAATTTGAAGGACACGGTCGGGGTGGTCCGGAATAGTGCTATGAACTTACCGAGTTTCATTGACATCGCTCGAGCCGTTTATAAGTTATTAGGGGGGGGGGCACACACCATCACACACACGCACACACAGACAGACACACGGACAAAAGGTGATCTCCTAAGCCTATTTTTTCATAAATGAAAATTGGCTAAAAATTTCCCAGAATTGAATCACGATAAATGCAATGCTTAACCACAAACGAGGTAAGGATCGGTTCGCTACCTATTCGAGACGATAGGGAATACCGAGTTCGTACTCGACTGCAGGTCAAAACAAGATCAATAAAACGAAAGGCGTCAAGTGGATGCAACTGACAATAATATCCCAACTTTCCTGCTGGCGACACTATCAAAATAGCATTTACCCACCCGCGATAATAACAACAGGAAACCCAAGCGCACTCTGACACATGATTAAACACTAAAAGTACTCGTACGTTGTCCCTTTCCCAGGCATAGCAGAGGCGATCCAGAGGGAATGCATGGACACAGACAATTACAGGCGCAACGATCCGACTCGAGAACTATACTCCACATAACTCAAAACATGGCACGCAAAAATAAAATATTTATCAAGGACTTGCTGATCCCGTAGCATACCATAACTGCAGCGAGGGTAAAATCTCGGTAGAAATTCTATGCCAATACTAATTAAATTCCACTGCTATCCCAAAAAATTAACAAGAAGTTCCGTGACGAACTAAAGAGCCTACTTTTCTTAAAATTTGAGATTCATGCCAATGATTAATCTATATGGATCTATTTAGAATAATGACGAAATTAAGTTGGTAATATCAAAATTTTTAATCAGTTCGAAATACTGTATACCTGGCATAATGTAGCCTAATAGAGAACTGGAGTTGGCAGCCCTGGTGACTGAATATATTCTTAGTTCCATCTCTTAAGGTACAGAATACAAAATTTGGTTGAAGTCCAATGGATAGCATGGACGTTACATGCAGTTAAACATTGGATCTAACAGCACGCGTAAAATCATGTTGGTAACAATGACATATATGTATTGGTCAAAAATAATCTGAAATAATATGATCTATTGTTGTGTCAATTTTGAATGAAATCCATTAGTATAGAAGTTTCATACATTTTAAAATTGGACCTACCAGCAGGTTTAGAATCATGTTGGCAGCACTGGCATAGGCCTATATTACTTACTCCAAATTAATCTAGAATGCCAGGTACTATTCGTGTGCAAAGTTTAGAGCTATTGGCTTGCATACTTTCTGATATATTGATATTAGGGTAACAAAAATAGAGACAGCATTTATTAACAGTTGGCAGCCCTGGTTACTCTTAAGAAACGGCATAGTCATGTATATTGTTGTACCCCTAGGGTACGCTACCCTCATCCCCTAAATAAAATCCCCGACAAATCCAAATTCCAAGGAAATACTTTAAAAACCTACAAATAAAATTACAAAATTACAAGACTAATAAGATATCGCCCATATGAACTCAAGTAGCCTCGTGTCCCAGGCAACGACCCTAGAAAGGACTACGACTTAGAAGGAATGCACGGATTCCGCAGACGTAGCACGAGAAACCTATAAAAACCCCGGAGGTCATGCACCCGGGATCAGTCTGTCTAAGTGCTACCAACGTGACGAACCGCTGCTGTTAGCTGAAAGGGTAAGTGACTCAAGCGATCACTACACGCACAATCACACTACACTCCCATCACCCTATGCTTGGACTGTAATAATTCTTTATTTTTATTATTTGAACTGCTATTTGCAAGCGTACCTCAAAATCGAGGTACACATTAAATTTAAAAGTAATAGAAGTCACTGGTCTTGTCCTTTATTTAGTTAGCTGATAAGATCCTACCCTCTTAGCTTCCCCATCAGGTAGGATCTAGAATTAGCTTTACTGTCTACTGTTTAATTGTTTCGTAACTTCAGCCGAGTGCTACCACACAGCGCTGACACAAGCAGGCTATCAGCTCGCCTGCGTACGACTTGCAGTAGACCACGTGACGCAGTTGTCGCGCACCGCATAATAATTAAATTACCTCTCCAAACAACCCCTTACCCGGAACTACCCCGTCAAGCAGTACATTGGGGAGTTCTCCTTGCTGATCGCACTTACGATCGCAAATCACTAAATAATTCCTACCTCTTACAGCAATTGCCAAGCTCGCCCCCTAATCACACTAATTTCATCCCTTAGGTTAATTCTTTGTACAGGCCACACTCACAGGTACCTTACAATATTATGGTACACATAGCACACACGAAATTTGGTTGAAATCCAAATGATAGTATAAAAGTTACATGTATTTAAAGTTGGACCTCTGAGCACGCTTTGAATCATGTTGGTAGCACTGACGTATATAAGTTACTCCAAATAATTATAGAATGTCAGGTACTATACGTGTGCATAGTTTAAAGCTGTCAGCTTGCATACTTTCTGATATATGGGTATTTGGATTTAAAAAAATTGAGAGCATTTATTAACAGTTGGCAGCCCTGGTGGCTCTTAAGAATACGCTCAGTCATATGTATTTATGTACACATAGCGCATACGGAATTTGGTTGAATTACAATTGATAGTGTTAAAGTTATTTGCACTTAAAAATTGGACCTATCAGCGGGCGTATAATCATTTTGGCAAAACTGCCATGTATGGCCTCCTGGAAATTAAACTGCAAAATTATTATCTATACGTGTGATAATTTTTAAATAGCTCCCATTCATACCTTCCAAGATATCCAACATGGAGCTCAAATTTCAATTGCGATTTTGCATCGGTTGGTAGCACTGACATCATTTACAAATATGGCTGTGAGATATTCAGGTATAGATCTTTACTCCTACCAAATTTTGTTTCGATTGCTGCAGCCGTTTAGGAGTTGATAGGGGGGGGGGGGGGGGGAGACACACACACAGCCAGACAGACAGAAGGACAGACAGACACACATTTGCCCGATCTCATAAGTCTACTTTTTCCTCATTTTTGCAAAATGTGAAAAGTAGGCTGAAAACCGTCAGGAATAAATATACCAATCACGATTACCTAATATGAACATAACCACTCAAGGAAAAGCAAAGCAAGGAGAATGCAGTAATGCCCCATAAACTAAATACACTAAATTACACGCTCCTTGTCGTGAGAGGCGCGAGGGAGGGGGTGTTATCGGTATTGAGCCTCATTGGACACGTGCGTGCGAGGCGGACTGGCTAATTGCGTGTCACTACATTTGAGCAGTAATCTCCACCCCTGCTGAGCTACGCACTTTCATAATCAGAAGCTCTATCAGCGATTTTAACTGGCCGATACTGCACCTGGGCGATAATACAGCGTCAAGCGATCGATTCCCATTCTCTGCGAGAGTAAAGAAGGAGCTGGGTCAGGACCATCCTTCATGTTGGGAATGATCTGTCAATGCTTTACACCCATGTGTGTATTTGGAGTCAAACATACATATACAGTACGGTAATTAATTTTCTTAAGAGTATCATAACGCACACTAAACCTCAAATATTGTACATTATTGTCTAAACGATGGCTGTTTTTTATGTGTAACATCTTTCCACTCCGTATCTGGATATGTTTGTGGCACTCGTTAGCTGGACATTTTTGTGGGAGTGATTTTGGAAAAGGGACGGAAGTGGATGGGACGGAAGTGCATGGGACGGAAACAATGAGCGCGCGCGGTGGCGGAGATCGGTACAACGACATACTGTAGGCCATGTGACTATGTGGAATGTAAATCGCATACGGTTTACCTCAAGGTTTGGAGGCCCCATTAAAGAAATTCCTACAATAAATCATCTTCAAGTTGTCGTTCTTCGGTGTGAAAATATTCATTATATCATATTTGCTGAAAACAATACGATTTATTAAATCTTCATAATTTTGCTGTATTCTTATTTAATGTAAGCACTCGATATCTCGAGTGCTATATCGCATCAACCAACACTCCAAACAACGTAGGAATTCAGTATATTAACACCGACTTCTAACAATAATTGAAACTTCGTTAGTCCAAACGTATCACTGGGAGAAACACATTTAATATACCTATTGCACACCTAATTTTTATCGCGCCTATACTTGAGTAGTCCGTTTGCAAAGGCCTCTAAGTGCATTATAAACGAAACCGAGTAAATAACAAAAACTGCTACGACCAAACTCTTTAAGCTAATACCATAATTTTTACCCCTGAAAATCAACATAAAAACATTTATTATTCAGTTAAAATCTGTGAAATCTACGGTTGGATCTTCTGTCCCGAAACATAAATTAAAATATTGACTTACCGGTTTTTGCACCCGTTTTGTGCAGTTAACGACATTTGCACCCGTGACAATGAGAGTCGTTAATGAAACTTAGGTTGAAAAACCCGCTATTTTATTGTTTTACGAATGTCATTTGGATGAGATTTTTAATAAATAACTATTTTAGTTTCAATTTGGTTTATCAGGAAAAATATATTTTGAAAAATAGACCACGTCGGGTGCGATAAAAGGATTTTTCCTTTCTAAATACATCTTAAACACTGTGCAACGTCATTTAGACAGCATAAAAATTTACAAATTAAGAAAGTGCACAAAAGAAGAAAAAATTGCACTTAAGTTATGTCAGGTCATCCTCGACACCGTTCATCAGCTCAAAATCTGCTGGTTCTTAGTCTTCTTCCGCTTGAGGTCGGACGATATTGTTGCGAATGGTTTCTAGTTCCTGGAAGACCTCACAGAAGAATTTTAGGTTGCCGTTCGCTGGCCAGTTTTCGCCGAAGTACAACTCTAAAAGCCGTCAGACGTCTTGTAGTTTAGTTTCTTTGAGTGCAACACCTTCTTGAATTGGTGAGGGACCAGGATGTTTTGTTAAAATTCGTACCACCTCAAAATTGTAGAACGGCTCCCCTCAGACCAGACATGTTATTTTTTTGTTTTGCTAATTGTGAACACGATTTTCTTCGCTTTTTGGAATTGGAAATGCTTACTACCCAGATTTGTTTTACCATGCCATCCATATACGCTTTCCAATCCCTAACAGGACATTCATCTTGTACCAGGCGAACTACTGTCGCAAATTTCTCAATGTGCTTGATGAATCCGGAAGGATTTTCAAAGACACTCACTTTGCGAAGTTGCCGTTCAATATTTCCAAAAACTCTGTCAGGTGGGATAAATGAGCGGCCCACAATTATTGGGAACCATAACTGTAGACATGCGGGAGCTTCTAGCAGTAACCAGTGAGATAGCATGCTGATCATAGTTTTGTTTTTGTTCTGACCCCCACAGCCATCAGAGAAGAACCGAAATATTTTCCATCTTAAAAATTTATGCTGGCCAGTTTGTGAAGAAGTGTCGACGCTATTTGGTTTGATGCTTTGGCATGTTGATGATATTCTAACCAGACGTAAGAAGTTGTTCTCAACTCCCGATATCAACGCGTTCAACTACTTCAATTTGCACTATTTCTCCCACTACTTCTGCCGTTTCTGTTCTTCTCTCCGTATTTGGAACATCAACAATAGTATTACAGTCCACAAATGCAATAACTGCTTCACTTAAATCAACAAGATCACTCATTTTTCTTGCTTGAAATGCCCACAACCAAGAAACCACCTGTCAATCAAATGTGCTTTTACACGGTGTATTTCGACAAGGCAGCATGTCATTGTTGCGTACGCTTCCTCGATAGTGCAGCCAACTGTAATCTGAAACACAAAACTATCCTTCCCGATCGAAATAAATAATTATTTATTGTAAAGAAATTCTGTGGGAGGAATATTGGCAGTTCTTGTACCAGTTAGCGTGTTTTGCAGCCGTATGTGGCAAGGCAGGCGCCATACTTACGGAACTTAGCGGTCTTTGGACACGTGGAATATTAAACTGGCTTTGCAACCGTAGCCAACATGCATTTAGCGGTTTATGCAAACGAATGCGATTTTTGTTGGCCTTTTTCAATGGTTTTGAGAGGGATATGCACCCTGAAACTTATTCCATCGTGTAGCCAGTTAAAAGACGAACGTGACGATATGCCCAACTCAAAATCGACAAAAAGTGCACTTAGCGGCCTTTGCATTTGGGCTACTCACTTGGTAGTGCGCTATATCGGCAAAATGTGGCCATTTTCAATAACATCGCTGGCATGGATTCACTAACTGTCCGGTATATAGCGCATCAAGTAGGCAGTGGAATGCTCCCGCATACCGTAGTTCAACTAGTTGAAGGCAGATGTCACTACTGCAGATCCATTGGAGAACTTTGTTTTAATTAATAATAATAATAATATTTAATGCTGCCAAATGCAGTATACATATATGCACATTTCACAACGTCTACAACGTCTTAGCAAATAACAACTATGATTTATTACGGTCGAGATTTGTCACTGGATTTTTACAAGTAGTTATTTCAATGACCAACAGAGCTCACTGTTAACAAGGGACTTGCACTCCCAGCAGGCACATAGTAGGATAACATGTCACATGATACACATCATATGCGACTACTGTAAGGCTCGTATAATTTTTTTTTGCAAGTTCCGATGGACTGTATAAAAATAACAGATTGACAAACTAAATGTTTGCTTGTTTTATTCTTATGTCTCAACATAATCGCCAAAACGATTGAAAGATTTGTCGTATCGTTTCAACAGCTTTCCAATGCCCTCAGCAAAACATTATGTCGCCACTGAGGTGGGTACATCTGGACAGTCTCCTATTTTTTTTGTCTTTGGCGAGGCGTTGCCGCCCTACCATAACTTCAATTCTCGAAAAAGGGGAAAATCATTCAGTGCCAACGTTACGATAGACTTTTTCAAAGCATTCAAGTGTGAAGTTTTGAACCATGTGCCGTTTAGTTCAAACCAGCACTGAATGATTTTCACCTTATTAGAGTTATTAACCAAATCCAGAATCATATTCCAGTTTACCCCAAATGATGTTACTTTAAGCCAATGTTATTTGAAGCCATGACCAAGGATGAGTATTATAGCACACGAAGGTGGCGCTGCCCGAGAAGATAAACAGTGTGTTGTAGAAACTAGCGCGCGAGTTTTATCTCCTGCTTACCTTAAAGCGCGGGGAGAGATTTACATAAGATTGTGGAGCAACACGGGATTTATGGTAATCGCGTGCGAGAGGGCTCCTCAATCTTCATCACCCCGTAGTCTTATCGCAGCTTCCGTCATCGCACCTCCCACATGTTCATATACACGGGAGTGTTGCCAACCTTCACAGGGTGCAGCAGAAGTAAGATACCTCCCTCCCGAATTTTAAATGTGAATAACAAAGCGTGGTTGGTCTTTCACGCAAACAAATTCCATTGGGCGCCACTCATTTCCACAATGAGAGAGAAATACAGAACACATAGACTGTCCTCCCGGGCAGCAGGACAATAAGCTTGCTTATGGCAAAACACTCTCCCTCCCTCTCGTAGAAATAATATATGTAAAGGGTAAATATAACCACAACTGAGTATAATCATAGGAAGGAAAGTATAATATTTAATGAATCACTCTATATCTTACTAACCGGGAAGTGCCGTGCATTACATATCCATTTAGCTACCTAGGGCTTACTTGTGATTTGGGGTATAACGTGTATTCAGGTGTTCTTTATTTACCGCAAACTTGCGATATATCTGGTTCATCTTATAAAGGATCATTTCACGGATACTTCTCCGTTATTTAAAGATATGAATGTTCTCTATTAAACAATTACATTCACTAGGACATGTAGAATCTCGTCGTATTTTATAACAACCGCATCCATTCGATACCAAATAATAATATAATAAAATCATTTTTTTACCAAAGCGTGTATACATCCAGTCACCGCCACCTAGATCCTTGTCAGTTTCTATCAATGCGTTAGTTCGACGTTATACCGTGTCGCTCCTAAGTAGGTTACGCAGGGGCAGATGACCTCGTAGTTCCGCCCCCAAAAACAACAATAACTAACTAAGCTTCAAGGTCAAGGTCAAGGTCAATCGTCTAAACCATACGTCCGGCTTGTATCCTTGCCACCCAGGTCTACCAACGTGCAAGCACTGCCTTTTCAAATTGTGAAATACATTTATGTTGTTTTTATTGTTAATTCATTTCAGGGGCTCGGGACATCTTAGTCATCAGCTCCGTTTACTTGGGTGTGTGATGAACCTCTCTGATAACCTGTGTTTCTGTAATGACTGAACTGACAGAGATCGGGTAGATGCCTCAGGATTTGAACTAAGGTACTATCCCAGCATTTTCCTGAAGTGAGTGTGAAAACACTCGAAGAACACTCAGAATGGCCGCTGTCAGCGTCGCGGTTCAAACCTCCGATACCAGACTTGCTGCAGTTCTCCATCTCACAATGTGCCCAAGGTGGCGGGATTGAATCCCGGTGGAGTCAGTTGGTATTTGAGGGCGCTTAAATCCGAGGGAGCTGTGTCGGTAGAATTACAGGCACGTTAAAGATCCGTGTGAGAACAAAATTCTGACGCCCTGGCGTCGCTAAGATCCGCAGTAGGTAAAAGGGTCACGACTCATATAGGCCTATTACGATTATGACGACTGTTTTGTTATGACTGTATTATTACTGAATTGTTGTTATTGTTATTGATAATATTATTATTTTCCCCAATCCCGTGGCTCCACAGTCCATGAAGGGCCTCGGCCTACCAAGCGACCGTTCCCCAGCAATTTATTTTCCAGATTGTGGAGTAACGCGTGGTTAGCACGTCTGGTTCCCTCAGCCGTTAGTCTTGGTTTTCGTGACCGGTGCGCTGCCTCACTGTCAGACGGCTACTGAATTGTCCTAGCGATGATGAGTGCACCTGCACATCTGGTGGAATCCAGCGCCTAGAAGGTAAGAGGCAATCGCTACTCCATACACTGAAGCACTGCCATCGCTATGTACAGGCCATCAGGCAGCGCCCATTACCAAGTGATCAGCTGATCGCTAGGGGTGGATGGGTAACGACCATTATGCTTAACTGTGAGTGGTTTGTGCTGTGTTGTTTATACATTTTCATTAGTGTCCGAGTTAGCAATACGTAAGAACGCTACTACTTACGTCATCCAGAATGAGGATTACGGTACTCCGTTTGTTTTCTGAGGCAAATGTTCATTATGTAGGTAGGTAATTATCCTATATCTATAAAATGTTTGAGTTGCATGTTTGCCACCACACTTATTAAGGTTATGGTTCAGTTAGGATCTTTATATCGCTTATTTTCGACTAATGCAGGTTTATTGGATGGTAATACAATTATATTAATGTTCATTGAAACAATTATTCCTTCCCAGGTCCCTGGTATGCCAAAACGTAGTTGTGTTACCGGGTGCAAAAACAACTATTATGATATAGATGATTAGGTTATATGCCTTGTTTTTCTATCCCCACCGACGAAAATTTAAGAAAGCAATGGATACTTAAAAGTCCCAGAAAAGATTTGCACATTACAGGGAAGACGAGAGTGTGTGTTAAACATTTCCCTGAAAGTAAGATACTTCGGGAGATAAGAGCTACCGTTAGGCCTACTCGTCTTGATGGTAATTTATAAGTTAATAATATGGTTTCAATATTATAGTATGAAGTTCTAAATGTCAGCCTATGCTAGGACTGGAAAGATTTCTAACATGTAAATGCTGAGGTTACTGGAGTGATGTTGGGTTTTCTCAGGCAGTTAACCTTAAAGTGGTGAATAGTGACGATCAGAATTGATCAGATAAAAAATGATAAACTTGTGAATTACAAATTAAAAGTAGTATCCCTTGAGATCATATATACATAGGTCTAAATTTAGGACAGATTTTTTGGTGATTACCTGTGAATAATATTGTAAGTTGAATCTCATTAGATTATCATTCACACCTAACTTGGTACGAGACTACATTAGTTATTAACTTTCTGCACTGTAGCTTACACCATAAGAGGTTAACATGTATCACAACAGTAGCTTAATACTGACTGAAATTATGACACAGACTAGGATATTCTAAATGGTTCCTCACTTTATACATGTGTTAAGATATTCATTCGAGAAAGTGCTATAGAGACAGCAGCTTTTCAGTTTTAAAGTTGTGTATAACAAAAATGTTCTGAGCTGCGCAGATTAGATTTTTGAGCTGCGCATTGACATTTGAGCTGCACAGATTAGTTTTTTGTGGTGTGCATTGACGTTTTGAGCTGCTCTGATTAGTTATTGAAAAGAGAAGATCCTTTGTTAAGTAGCCTTGATTATTGGTCCTCATACCATATATTTTTCTGGTGGTCAAGTAGGACCGCAGTGAATTGGTACATACAATTTTATGCGAAGAAGTGGATCTTGAACCTTATTTTTCTGACAGGAGACCGAGGTGTTTTTATACTTAATTATGTTTATTCGAAGAATATCCTGTTTTTTGAACGTCATTCATTTTTGTGAGAAGAAATGACGTTGGACAACAGTGATTTTTACATTAGTTTTTTGTGGGATCCTCAGTAAGGTGACATTGACTTTTTGAAATTTAACCATTTTTCTGACAGGTCAAGGGGGAAAACTGTTATATTGTACAAGAGATACTTATTTGAAGAAGATCCTCATTAAAGTAACAGTGGCTTTTGGCCCCAATTACTTTGTTTAGGGCATAAATATACAAAAATTCAAAAGTATATTTTTATATCTGGATTTTGCTGATATTGTTTAGAGAGGAGGAATAATTTTCGTAACTTTGTTTTACTGATTGTCAAGAATGGCAGATTTCTTACTTAGCCTTTCTTCTCATGCAAGTCCAGAAGTGAATAGCTAGTATTTTTGTAATGTTATTCTGTTTTACTGGTGAGTAAGGATACTGGCAGTTTTTGTGCATGAGATCCTGAAAGGAAGTTAACATCTCTGTTGATTTATTTCTGGTAAACAAGGTCTAGAAATAAATATTTCTGTTGCTACCGTATATAATGATTTTTGAGGTCATAGTGTTCAGGAAGACAGTAGGAGGAGGGGGGGGGGGGCTGTTTATCTAAAAGAAAGGAAAATAAAATACAGAGTTAGAGATGAACATAATTTGGTATCTTATCCTTGCATGAGATTCTGAAGTTTTGTCGAATTTCATAACTTAAGCTTAGTTCGAGGGTTTTCCTGGCAGTAGGCACAGAAAAGTGTACCTTTCTATGTATTGTTTCTGTGGGTACATAGATTTATTTTATTAACTAACTGTTCCTGCAAATTGTTGTGTGTATTAAAATATTCGAATATTTCCTTCCTTCAATCCCGAGTTTAGCCATAGTCTATGCGATTTAACGACGTTGTAGTACATCTTGAGTAACTGTTTCAATGCCTCCTTTTATTGATATAACATTTACAGGACATCAAAATGCTGCATTTTGCCCTATCTGTGTGCGTCAACGTCCTAGTAAGTTCACAGACGATGTACTATTTTGTTCACTCGTAAAATACCCGCTACGACGGCAGGATTCGAACTAGCCGAGCGATAAATTGGGCCTATTTAGTGGTAACTTATCTAACTGCCAGTGAACTCCAAATAGGATTAACATTTTCCTATAAATATGAATTTATATTCGGTTTGGAGTGACTGCGTGTGAAAGGAGTCGTCTGACTTGCTGCGGCGACTGTACCTGCCCTAAGCGTGACGTCACTACAGGAACATTGCGGCCTAGACATTACGATGGCAGTGACTGAAGGAAATGAACCCCAACACATAGCAAGTCCAATTTGACGTCAAACTAACTTATATCCAGACAAATGCAGGAATTTATTCCCATCGATTAGCTATATGCACTTTTCCTACTGAGCAGACATTTCCAATATTATAACTATCCGTCGGTCAATACGCTTTTGTCCAATTAGAAAAGGCTGGTTAACCATATGTATACATATAAACATCTCTCTCCATATAAAATGAAAGTTTGTCTGCTTTTTCTGAATTTCTACGGAGATTTGCGTTATTTACGCGTTTCAGACTGTTTTATGACGGATACGCGCGATTTTTTTTCTGTCTGTCTGTTTGTCTGTTTGTGGACAAAGTGGTTGTTCCCTTATAACTCGAGAACGGCTGGGTGGATCAACGTAAAATTTGGTACAGATATCTTTCAGAGGCACGACACTAATCATTGATGTAACTCTTCTCTGTACCTCTCATAAAACGGGGCCTATCCCTTAAAATACTTGCTGAAATAGGCGAAGAAGGGCGAGACAAAGATCATTTTCAGCCCCTCAATGTGAGAAACGAGACTCGGGACCCCGAAAACCACATTTTAAGGCCATAAAACAAACAGTTTTTGAGATATTACCAGAAAACTAATTTCATTTAATACAATAAGGAAATAATGCAAGCCGGTAACCATGGCAACGGTATATCACAGGTCCATCTATTGCTGTAAGACGCAATACAATTACACTTATTACATCACTGAGATAGATTGCAAACGGATATAAGGTTATAACGGAACTAAATTAAGCTGTAAAATTCATCAATGTCATATAATGCGCTTTAGGGGGTCAAGGGGTACTCTAGATTTTTTTCACGCGATTTACACGTGCGGGTGTGGTACGGAAGGTCTATTATATCCCTATAGTGTTATATTATTATTAAAATTATTATTATTATTATACTACGGCCAACAACGACGAGACAAAGCTTATTTTCAGCCCCTTGGTGTCAGAAACAAAACTCGGTGCCCCTAAATAGCCGTAAAGGGTCCTCAAAAACTACATTTTAAGGCTCTAAAACCAACAGTTTCTGAGATATTCCCAGAAAACTAATTTCATTTAATAAACTGATGAAGGGATGCAAGCCAGTAGCCATGACAACAGTATCTCAAAAGGTGACATCCAACAGTAGTGTATTTGTAACAGTTCCTCAGCCACCTCCACCTCCCCACCTCACAAGATGGCGGCAGTGCGATATCTCTCGAACTTATGGTCGGATTTTGACAAATGAGGTGTTGTTGAACTCGGGCAGACACCCCCTTTCCAATGGACAACATATATCAACCCCAAAAATAAAACCTACCCTACTAGAGGGTGAAATTAAATTTTTAGAGAATCTCTCTTTCCAATTGCAACATGTGAGAGTTTGAATGTCGATATGGAATGTAACGTTGTTCTGCAAACCAATAATCAAAGAGGGGCAAGTTAGGCCTTGAGGTGAGAGCCCCTGTTATTGTTGACGAGCCCCCTGCTGTCGGGCCCCTGTTGATGGGTTATTGTTGACAGGTCCTTGTGGACGAGTCCTGGTGGGC
Organism: Meconema thalassinum; assembly: GCA_946902985.2. Classification (NCBI taxonomy): domain Eukaryota; kingdom Metazoa; phylum Arthropoda; class Insecta; order Orthoptera; family Tettigoniidae; genus Meconema; species Meconema thalassinum. The sequence goes on from OX336392.1 coordinate 550,075,314, forward strand.
AGGTCCTTGTGGACAAGTCCTTGTGGACAAGTCCTTGTGGACAGGTCCTTGTGGACAAGTCTGTGTGGACAGGTCCTTGTGGACAAGTCCTTGTGGACGAGTCCTTGTCCCTTTGGACGGGTCCCTTTGGCCTGGTTCCTACAGACTAGCCCATGAATTTATTTAAATTATGTCAAAGGGCCTAACTACATTTTGTGTGTGTTGAATTGACGTTGTTCACCACTACTATAATGGAATAACGATATGAAAGGAAAGTGACGAAATACATGTGAACATACAAGGGATCTAACTTGGTGGATGGATGTGTTCTAACGAGTCATTTGTAGTTGAAAGAGAATAATACATGTTCTTAAGATGTTAAAACTGAGGAGATGACACGTGCAATAAGACGTCTTGTTACTTCCTGTGTCATATTACAGACATGGCAGAGAGCTCGCAGATCTGTTGCTATGACTAACACTGCAGTAATTTGAAACCGCAAGTGTTCATTAAGACAATGGATGATGATCATGCAAAGTTAGCAGTTATTGGATATTACACAGGTGTTCCTTCCGGTGTCATGTTGCTGACATACCAGAGAGCGCACACTGCTGTTGCTATGACTGACGCTGCAGTAATTTGAAACCCCATATGTTGATTAAGACAATGGGTGATGATCATGCAAAGTCAGCAGTCATTGGATACCGCACAGGTGTTCCTAGTGTACTTTGGACTCTCAACTGTATTGGGAAAGGAATTGCAATGATCTGCAAAAAACTGCTGACACGAGCGATGAGAGTTTATATAAGAGGGGTGTCATATATCTTCCTACTGTCAGTCTATATTACTCGCTTTGAGTGAACAGTGCTCTATTACTGCTCAAGAGTTGTAAAAATAGCCGCTTTGGTAGAAAATCATTAAATTATTTTGCAAGGTAAGTACTTATTATTAATGGATTGTAATCTTTTATTACTAATTGATGTTGAAGTTATTGATTGGAATGTATTGATTGATTGATTGATTGATTTGTTTACAGATAATTGGGTACCTGTAGGTTACCAGATTCCTTTAATCTGTTCATTCAGTGACAGTAGTTGATCAATTATAAAAAGGTAAGTGCCCCCCCCTCTAATAACTTTTAAACAGTTAGAGTGATATTTTCCAATGTTCACCACTACATGTTAGTGAAAATGGTATATTTGACAGTAAAAAGTTGGAACTACTTGACCATGGTGTGTAAAGCTAATTTTGTAGGTTAGATTTTGATTACCGCTCTATTAAGTTTGAATGTTCATTGCTAGGTGTCAGTGACAGAGGGAATATTTAAAGACTTAACCTCAGTTCACTTAACTTTACCTAACTTAACCTTGTCATGTGACATGTTTTACAAGTTTAAACTTGTTTTAAGACTGGCTATGACATTACACTTAGCTCACTTAACTGGCGATCGCTGGTTTTTATCACGTGACATGTTCTACAAGTTTAGACTTGTTTTAAGACTGGCTATGACGTCACACTTAGCTCACTTAACTGGTGATCGCTGGTTTCTATCACGTGACATGTTCTACAAGTTTAGACTTGTTTTAAGACTGGCTATGACGCCACACTTAGCTCACTTAACTGACGACCGCTGGTTTCTACCACTATATCATGTTCCAATGTTCACCGCTAGGTGTCAGTGACAGTGGTATACAGTAACCCCCAGTTAGAACTACATTAAGTTAGACTTGCTAGGAGTTCACAGATCGATTAAAATACCCTGCTATAACCATTGACTGGAATATAATTAAACTATTTATATTGTACTTTTTGTTTTATCTTTTATTAACATTGATGATTTATTTCTTTTATAGATAACTTGGAAAGTAATCATCATGTTCAAGTGTGGTGACTGTAAGAAACAGTTCACAAGACCTGACAGCCTTCAACGACACGCAAATGTTAAACATGACATTAAAATGTTTGTGTGCAGTCATTGTGCTACAACATTTAACAGACAAGATAATCTTGCACGTCATGTAAATTTAATGCATGTCAGTTCAGCACCATTTTCGTGTTCAGTTTGCGAACTTGGTTTTTCTGCTGTAAAGCGATATCAATTCCACATGGTTGAAGTGCATGGAGAACAACAGGAATTAAAAACTGTAAAACCATCAACTAGCACGGAACCTTTAAAGGAATGTGATGCTCAAAAGCGTAAACGTTCTCAAGATTGTGAAAATAGTTGTGCAACAAAAAGAAAGAAGAATGGTGAACCTTCAATAACACATTGTGATGTATGTAATATTGATATACCTTCTTCAATCATTCATGGACATTTACGCAGTATTCAACATAAAAATAACACTTGCCATGAAAGAAATTCAGGAAATGTTCAACAAATTGGTAGTGCATTTAAAAGTCAAATTGCTAGTTATAGACTTCATAGTGAAGCAAAAACTCAAAGTATTGAATCATTTTTAAAAAATGTTCAACCTAGTGTGTTTGGCTTGGTAGGTAATGTTTTATTAGAGCATAAAACATTTAAAATGAATTTTGAACTTTTTGGCCTCTATGTAAAAACTGGGAGCGAAGGTGAAATTACGGATATCAAATCTTTTAATACAAAAAACATAATTGTTAGTGAATCAACTAATATTAGTGATATATATCAAAATATTTCAAGTGCTATCATTGTGAAGAGTGAAGAGTTCCAAGAAAGGGAGTCGGGCTGGGCATTGGTTGAAGTACTTTATTTAGAAACCAACATGAATAATTATAATCCCCTTCGAGCATCATCATACATTGATTTACCTGCATGGATTAAACGTAAGAATGCTTGTGTAAACGTTATGAATAATGATGACGCATGCTTTGCATGGGCTGTAACCTCAGCTCTCCATCCAGCAGCGATGAATGAAAAGAGAACGTCATCATATCCTCACTATTCTTCAGTGTTAGATTTAAAAGAAATAGACTTTCCTATGGCGATAAAAGACGTTCAACGTTTTGAAGAGCTGAACAATGTAAGTATTAATGTTTATGGAATTGAAAATAAGAGTATAGTTGGTCCTCTATATTATACTCAGGAAAAAAGGATGCTCATGTACATTTACTATACATAACCGAAGGTGAAAATGCTCACTATTGCTGGATAAAACATTTCAGTAGACTTGTCAGTAGTCAGATAACAAAATGCGATGGTAAAAAGTGGTTGTGTGATGTCTGTTTGCTCTATTTCAGAAAAGAGGACCAACTAACTCAACATCAAAAATGGGGGTGTAATCATGTTCGTACGGTATTACCGACTCCTAAAAATAACATTCTAAAATTTAAGGATTATGAGAAACAGCTTCGAGTACCATTTGTTATATATGCTGACTTCGAGGCTTTGCTAAAACCATTTAATACATGTTCATCAAATCCAGCCCAACCTTTCACCAACACAACTCACATTCATGAACCTTTTAGCTTTGCATATTATATTAAATGTAGTTATGATGACTCTTTAAATAAGTTTGAGCTCTATAGAGGACCTGATGCACCTAAAGTTTTTATGGAAAGGCTTGAGTAAGATGCCATTCGTATATCCTCTATTTTAAATACGATCATTCCAATGGAGTCACTAACTTCCTCAGAGCAAATGAATTTTGAAACTGAAACTAATTGTTTTATATGTGGTGAATGTTTATATTCAGACAGGGTTCGCGATCATGACCATTTAACAGGAAAATATCGTGGTGCTGCTCACCAAGAATGTAATTTAAATTATAGAGTAAATAAATTCATTCCGGTCATTCTACACAACGGTAGCAAATACGATAACCACTTTATCGTTAAAGAATTTGGAGCTTCAGATGTGAAAATTGATGTGATTGCGAATAATAAGGAACAATACATATCGTTCACAAAATACATAAAAACTAGCAATAAAAAACCATTAAACTGCGATTTTTAGATTCATTCCGCTTTATGCCGAGTAGTCTTGATAAGCTGGCTAGTAATTTAAAATCAGATCAGTTTCATGAAATTCATCGTGTCTTTCCTAAAGAAGATGATTTTAATTTGATTCGTCAAAAGGGTATATTCCCTTATGAATATATTAACTGTGTGGAACGTCTTGAGGAGTGTTGTTTACCACCGAAAGATGCATTTTACAGTTCCTTAAACACAAGTCATATCAGAGATCAGGAATATTTACATGCACAACGTGTATGGACACAGTTCCACATTCAAACTTTAGGAGAATTTTCAGACATATATTTGAAGACAGATGTGTTATTATTAGCAGATGTTTTTGAAAATTTTCGAAATGTTTGTATGAAAACTTATGACCTTGATCCTTGTCAGTATTTCACTGCTCCTGGGTTAAGTTTCAGTTCAATGTTGAAAAAAACGAAAGTAAATTTAGAATTAATGACTGATATAGACATGATCAATTTTATAAAATCATCAATTCGAGGTGGATTAAGCCAATGTAGTGGACGGTACTCTAAAGCGAATAATAAATACATGCCTAGCTACAACCCTTGTGAAGAGTCAAAGTATATTGTCTACCTCGATGCAAATAACCAATATGGATGGGCTATGAGTCAATATCTACCACTGAAAGATTTTCGCTAGCTGACACAACCTGAAATTGATGTCTTACATGTTGACACTCTTAATGATAACGATGATAAAGGATATATTTTAGAGGTAAATCTTGAGTACCCTAAAGAGTTACATGATGATCATAATGATTTACCATTTTGTCCTGAGAATATGAAATCTCCATACATCTCATCACGAACAAAAATGTTAATTGCTAATGTAAATGATAAATGTAAATATGTAATACATTATCAAAACTTGAAACAGTGTCTACAGCATGGATTAAAATTAACTAAAATTCATCCCGTATTGCAATTTCATCAGTAAGCATGGCTCAAACCGTATATTGATCTAAACAATAATTTAAGAACACAGTGTACAGCCTCCCAGGGGTATGCACCCCTTGGAGTCCATCCCCCCGGCATCTGGCTAAATCCCCTAAAATGGCAACCCTTGGAAAGCCGGGGCAACATCCATTAATACTGTAAGGACAGCTTGCTACTCCATAAAGCAGCTCAAGCCTTACGTAATCATTACACTCAGCGACATAGTACTAACTGGGGCAGCATGCCAACACAATGCTGACAGCAGGGCGTCAGAAGGTATAAGAAGGCGTCCTAATGAGGTCAAAAGATCTCTTCATTGTCAGTGCTTCATCGAGACGGCCCGAGGCTACGCTGGTGTCAACCGAGGTGAGTCAGTCAATCGTGTTCAGAGTTCCTACTTATGTAACCTGTAACCCACCACTTGTACACATTGTGAACATAATCTCATTCCCTACAAGGGACTCATACTCAAAACTACAGACCAATAAACACTTGGTCCACACTCTACACACGCTTTACTGTTTATACGCCTTTTTACATCCCAACGCCCTTCCTTACTCCCGTCACGGTAAGACGTGATAGACGGTAGTCTGATAGCGCTAACTCAGGTACCTTTGTGTTTCCCGAGCCGGCTCGGCTGCCAGCAAGCAGCACGTGCCACTCGGCTGATACGAGCAGATTCAATTACATAATAAGCAGTCAGCTGAGCGACTAGCACGGTGACCCTTGTATTGGATCCCATCCCTTCAAACACTACTACATTATTTATAGGAACGCCCCCTAGTTCCTAGAACACCACAACACTCTACACTGGTCAGCTTACCCTGCCAAGGGAGGCTACCCTTCTTTAGGCACAACCTCATAAATTAGTACAATAACTCTCCCTTTTAGATCCACCCCCAAATTAGGGATCTAAAACACTGGTGGAGGCGCGGTACTACGCATAGAGAAAAGGACTCAACCAACGAGCCCTCGTAGGAAAAACGACCCCTTCCGTACCGCAAAAAGCCAAGCAAACAGTGAAAAATTTTTTTTCCCAGACAAGAAACACCATTTTTGCTCCAAACCAGCTACATAGGAGAAATTCTTAGTAAAACAACCCCAGTCAAAGACATTTTTTTTCTTTTCTCAACACATATAGGACGATGTATGCGCCCGCACGAAAGGCCATGCTGAGGAACATCCATTGGGAGCGTTCAGAGGAAAAACTCAAGAACCACTCGAACGACATCTCTGTAGACGCATTAGCGCAGCAATTTGCGAAAACGTCTCTCTCAGAACGTACCGCAACACAAGGGCGGGAGTCTACCATGGCCACAGGCCGAAAGACGGATAGACCACCCTCCAGTACAATGCGGGGACACACACACACATGCCACCAATTCCCGGAACCGGCCCGGATGCCTGACAAAACAGCGAACTGGCGAAGCCGGGGACATGTCCCTCCCACACCAATACAGAGAAGAACGGGGCTACCTACCCCGACACCACGTCAAACAGCAGACAAACAAACAACCGGGGGGGACAAGGGAAGACACAGGAGGGAAGAGCGAGCGAGAACCTACAGACAAACACATTACCGGGATTATAGAGACCCAACTAGACCGACAGAAGGAGCACATGCTCCGGTAGGGGATGAAACCCGCAATCGTCGGCAAAACGAACATGACATTTGGACATCCACGCTACAACATCACGATAGGGCATATAGGTACACTAGGCACACGGACCTGACTAGGCATGCAATGGCTAATTCAGCGCCAGGACCACGAGTGCAAGTGCAGACGTGGACTCATACCGAGACTCACACCCGGTACACGTACAGGACCACACACAGTTGGTAGGGCCATCAGCCCACCCGAGAGAGGACATAAGCGTAGATACGCTAGCTCGACAATTTGCGAGGATGTCCCTCTCGACACGTACTGCCATACATAGGAAGGAGTTCGCCGTGGCCACAGTCAAGAAGACGGCCAGGTTAGGCTCCAACTTACTGCAAAATAAACCTAACACAAACACACGTCCTTCAGCTCCGGATCGGAAGACAATTTTGCCAAACCGAGGGGCCGAGCCTAGAACAATCCCCTCGGAACAAAGGGACGAGAGGGAGTTGAAGCCAGGGCCATTAAACACACACGATATGACAAGGAAACAAAGGGACATAATCACGTCATGGGCTGAGGACGCATAGCCCGCCCTACAGCACATAAAGCCTACATACACGTACACAGATAGGCTCACACGATGGCAGGGGTCTGCCGTGGCCAAACGCCAGAAAGCGGTCAGGCTACACGCCAGCACATTGCTAGGCCAGACACAAGCCATTAAGCGACTTTAACCGCCAGTTCAAAGGGCAAATTTGCCAGAACGAAGGCGAACACCGGTATTAGGCCCTCAGGATGCACGATACACGTACGCACATTGGGACCAGGCATTACCACACAGTACACGGGGATTAGGAAAGGTGTTCTCACCTACCCCACAAAACCACGCAGGCAAATATATACACACTCCCGTAAAATCTACTAGGGCAGCGTCAAACACAATTAGGCCCTCGAATACAGGTACACTCCAACCTATAGACACGCGCTACGGTGGAAGTAGGCCAAAGCTTACTTTGCTACAAATTCCGCCGGAAGGTAGCAAAGGAACACCCCAGTGGATTTCAGAGGCCTATAATCTAATAACAGGGCAAAACCCTTCACCTTTCTGAGCACTGAAGCTCGAAAGAGGATAACGACTTCCACCAGGGCCACAGAAATAAACTAACATCGCTAACACCAACATTATAGGCCACATAAGTTCTTTCACACGGGGGCGATAAGAAAATGGTCCAACAAGTAAATAATAAACATAAAATCGCATATTTTTCTTTCTTATTTTATGTATATACAGTGCAATATAGCCAAATTAGAAGGAACAATTCTAAATCCTTCTTGTTTTTTTTTCGGAACCATGGCATTTTTCTCTCAGGCCATCAATGGTTGTGGGGCGAAGTGGTTAACGCCATAACGTAAAGTCTCTAATATGCTAAGCCAAGTGGAAGCCAAGCAGGCTTCAGGCCGAAAGAGAGATATTTTGAACACAGCTTAAGCATAAAATCACAGCATAAAGCTTAAGTGAGTCTTTCTAAGTAGAAATGACTAAACGTTCTATGTTAGGGTTCCACAGTTTGATAGATTCTCCTGTTGCGGGCGAAAGCCGTAAAGGTGGTAGGAATTAAGAATCTCAAACTAATTTCAAAAATTTGGTGAGGTGTGCTTTGACCAACTGAAAAGCCCAATTGCACACCGGGACGAGACACTGTCACTCTGGTGAGTTACAATTACTTTGATGGGCAGGTTTGACTCCCACAGTGCGCTGGCTTTGCTCGTGACGTGGATACAAGTGTATCAGTTACGTCTTGCAATGGCCTTCCTAATGTGTACTAGACAGTGTCGGTAGATTCCCCTGAGACGTAACCAGATTACGGTAGTACTCACATTACCAAAATGGTAAATACTACACTCAGGTCCCAAGCAAATTTTTTTTATTTTTTAACATTTTTTATAGTGTTCACGACATAATTTTTAGAGACTATCGCCACCTGCTATTATTTTCTTTCAAAGTGCTCTCTTAATCCAGAGCGGGGCATAGCTCATTTTTTTTCTATGACGCAGACATTAGGCCCGATGAAAGAAAGGTGGCCAAGTTAAACATATATATATATATATTTAATACATAGGTACACGTAAAGGCGGCAACACTACTAAGAGAAAAGGAAACGGTCCCGCCGGCAGACGTGGGAAGAAAGCCAAGAAATAGCCCACTGACCGCACCGGGATACGATCCTAACACCCCACAGAACTGTCCCGGAGACACGCGGGCATAATGACATTTCGTACCATTGTAGGGACATAATCGAACCACGGCACAGTAACACAAAATATGGGGACACAAATGTAGTCAATGGAAGGTTCTTCGACAGTACGGCCAACGCATATGAGATTTCCGAAGTGAAATGCCATGGCCTGTGGTTTGGATTCCAAGTAAAACGGAAATCCCGTGGCTCATGATCTCCAGATACGGTCACGTTAAACCACAAATTCCCCTCTTTTCTTTCACAATGCGAAAAGCACTAATCACAGTCACAGAGAGTAAGCGATTAAAAACACATGTGCCGGACACACAGCGTTATCAAGACAAGAAGCGAGCGCGCAAGACATTGTAATCCGATACCACCATACTCAGCAGGAACGCAGGCCTCAAGGATAACCTGCAAGCTTACAGACAACAGCTCTCGGACCAGAGCGCACGGCATCATTCACGCCCGATTTAGAGACCCCATATCTTCCAAAATTACACTACGAGGGGAAATCAAAAACATACAAACTCTACACAGGTATGCATGCTTTCATTTGCGCATTGCGCATCCACGGGAACGTGCCATAATATATGCGGCACGGAAATGATCACACCAAATCTTTACAGACAACCGGATTCGAACCCACGACCACACACCACACTTGTACCAAAAACTAACTATCCAATGGTATTTTTGGTACACGGAACACAAGCAAAAACCACACTGGGGAAGCCCCAAGCCCTGAAACACAACGCAAACATAAAACACAGAAAATGACATAAGGTCACGGGTCTGAGTTCCAGTAAAAATTTAGACACAAAGGAAAACAGCTATTCAGGCGTCCAATCATACTGAAGGTGGCCCATACAAATGCATGAATAGGGAATACTACATTTCCTCCCACCAAAAGCCAGACATAAAATTTCGAATTACACCAGACATAGCGAATACATTTCCCAGACGCAGGTAGGAAAATTTCGCAAGACACAAGTCTTAGGAAACAATGGCCACACAATGTCATTACCTAACTAGGGCGAATTGCTACATTAGGCCGCTAGGAATCTAAAAACAATGACCACACTTGCACACGTGCAGAAAGGCACATACCAGCGGACGACATACAATAACGTCCCAGCCTGACGTTACAAATGCCCACTGCTGACTTGCAAACTATTTACACTGCAATACTGAGATGACTAGACGCTATTGCGTATCGCCAGTGACCGTGAAATTACAAACACATAACAATTATAACACCATACATTTTTTTTTCCACACTGCAAAAACATTTGGCAATGGACAAGACGTGACACAGCGGAACTTATCTTGGGCCTATAAGGGCACGTTCGCAAAGACGTTGACAGGCCACGGGCGCTTCCCGCCCATACACAATATACACAGTAGGACTTAGCCTTATAACAGACCAACCGTCCGTGTGGTGTAGCGGAACGTAGTCACACACACACACACACGCGCTCACCAATTAGGAGCGAACATAGGGACTTTGAGGAAACAGGACCTCCCCTTAATAACTTCTTTGCGCGATTCTATTCCCGAAATAAATCATTCCAGGCGACTAGGACACGGCCTATTGTACTACGACCGCTGGCCACAGCTACACTACAAATGGCAGACCAGATTAGGGCATGCAGCTCTACTATCCCAAAGCGCGGATAGAAAGCCAACATGGACCAAGGGAGGATGACAGGAGAACAGGCTACCAGCGTACCACCTTACTCCCTTCCCATAACCTTCTCACGCCCAACATAAACAACGCAGACACATAGCTACACGACCAAAAACAGCTACACTACATCACAATGTACACACAAAGGGGTTGATGGACTTCATGCGTCTAAAAAGCAGGCATGCTACGCCTTGCGTCACGATGCTACCACCTGAGTATTAGGGGTGTGTCAGCAAACATTAAAGAAGCATAATGCGCCTCTCCAAATGAGAGAGGAGGCCATAGATATACATTAACCATTCTTTAGTACTTAAACACTCCCGCATGAAGGAACATACTGGTATTATGCCCCACCCCACACCTATCCGTACATGAAGGCAGAAACTTCATATCCAGACACATGCATGAGTATCCCATCCATTTACCAGGGATTTTAATATCAAACCTGCATGAACTTTCGTATCTTTGCAATCCCGGGAATTACCTCCCCACTCCACTCACTATAGAATCATCCCAGTGGCATCACCGGTTTCAGGCCACCACTAACGTGGAACCCAAAGGTGCGCAAACCCTTCCTACCATACTTTAAGCCCACTCAACAAATAACTACCCCCAAATCCTAATAACAGGGTACCTGACATTCCAGACCCTACTAACACCTCCATTAAGGTAAGGAAAGCATTATTGCTGGAAAGCTGACGTAGCAATGGTAGACCAGAAGTAGCCTATGTACTTAGAAGATCTACAACCCCGTAACACTGGAAATATTTTACATTTTACACAGAGATTATACCATTTACACAGGTTACGCTACATTTTTTTTCTTACAAAGGAATCTGATACGATCTGATTGTTGACAATGGTGTAAGCCGAAGGTCAGGAGCACCACACCGTAGCAGAACTGGGGAAGGCGAGGTGGACCCTTCCCCCAGTTGGCTCGACAGCGTGGCGACCTCACTTAACTGACGACTAGACCAAACAGACGAACTACGTAAGGTCAAAGCATTCGGGACCGGACACGGGCAAACATCGAGATCTAGGAGTGCATATTAGCCCATCCCCCTTATCGGAGAAGGTTACACCCACTATGTGTCCCGGTCATCGAAGCCGAGATCTGCAGGGTGACTTTCTGAGGATGGCGGGAGAAATAGCTCACTCACCGCCGGCCTCGGGAACTATCCCTAGAGACGACCCCATTATGACTAGACTCCTAGTTAAGTTTAAACTTAAGTAGGCACGGCTTCCATAGCGGGAAGCAAGACTCCTATGCGTTGGAGTGGAAGATAACTGCGAAATACATATTACTGCGGCCCATAGAGGCATATTCATATATCAATGCGAAAAGCATACTGCGACGGCCGATAAAGGCGAAGACAATATTATGCCATTGGACCACACTGTCCAATGCCCACATAAATGGCGATGCATCGGGCAGCCAAAGGGCATTAAGAGAGGGGCAGTGCGTGCACCTCACAGGAGCCAAGTGGGCGGCTCAACTACGATAAATCGGAACAGCAAACGGTCATGAACAAGGAAGTTACAGCGGGCGAAACGGTTAGCTTAGTGGCACCGTAAGCCGCCTGCGAATAGGTTAGTACTAGTATTAAGACCTAGAATAGATTTCGACAATAGTATTAAAACGCAGGGGACTACGAGGCATTGTTGGGTTCCGGTCCCGACAATGTACTACAAGGGCGCCACCGCGAGAGAAATCAAACGGACAGCCTCCATCTAAATTTTAGAACTTAAGTCATAGTGCCATGTTAAGGTCACTTATATGTAAGCAAATTTACCAACAGCTGTTGCTAATAATAGCACAGCACATTTCGGCTTTAGAATAAGGTCCACTCGGCATGTAAATACAGAATAGTTTTACAGTTAGATAATTTTATCAATAAGTTAAATAAGTAATGTAAGATGTAGGGTAACATAAACCTACATTTAAGGCAATTTTTTATATATATATATAGATCACAATAGTATATTTCGGCACTCGGTGACTAAAAATCCGTTACCGAGGTAAGCCCGACAATACTTAGGATAAACTAGGTTAAAATAGGCTAACCTAGGTTAAGTTAAACTTCGGTGGCGCTACACTTAGTTTCCAAACTAAGCGCTACCGAAGAAGGTTATACATATACCTGTCATGTATCATAATGTATTGCACTGTAATATTCATAAGTAACCCACTTTTACCCACACAGGAAGACCAAGGAGCCACGAGAGATAAACATCTTTACATGGATGCATTTTTGTTTTGTTTTGATTTACAGGTAACTAAGAACGTGAATATGTCTATGGTAAACATATTACACACATACACATACATGTCATACACAATTACACTCCTTATCAGTTTTAGTTGCACCCTTAAAGGTGACAACGCCAGCGGTCAGCGGTGGACAGCATACGTGGGATGATGACCATCGCTGAACGCAAAAACATTTCAGAATACGCAAATGGAGCGTTAATTCAGGCTCAAAGGGCGACACAAGGTTTGTAAGTGCCGGTCCTTCGACCCTAAGGTGGGATTCCGACCCACGACGGAAAACCACGAGGTTATGTAATAAGTACAGGGAGAGGATAGTGGACTAGCCACTAAACCTCACCAGGGACGGCCGATCAGAGAATGGTCGGCGAGGCATAATAGCACGGTGCGCGCCAAGTATAAAAGGTATGCAGTAACTGGCCAGGTAACAGAGCTCTATAAGTTTATATATATACACACATCAAAAAAAGTTTTGCATCACCTCGGTTCCAAGAGTTCCGGAACCTTTAAATACAAAGGGAATAGAGATCAACACAAACAACATTTCAGCTCGTTTTATTGCTCATGAGACCCACACATTGCTTGTTGTACCATCATACAGCTAGACTTTCAGCATTTGTGGTCCAGATTGCAGTACACACCACTACCTCTAATACCCAGTAGCACGTCCTCTTGCATTGATGCATGCCTGTATTCGTCGTGGCATACTATCCACAAGTTCATCAAGACACTGTTGGTCCAAATTGTCCCACTCCTCAACGACAATTCGGCGTAAATCTCTCAGAGTGGTTGGTGGGTCAAGACGTCCATAAACAGCCCTTTTCAACATATCCCAGGCATGTTCGATAGGGTTCATGTCTGGCGAACATGCTGGCCACTGTAGTCGAGCGATGTCGTTATCTTGAAGGAACGCATTCACAAGATGTGCACGATGAGGTCGAGAATTGTCGTCCATGAAGACAAATGCCTCTCCAATATTCTGCCGATATGGTTGCACTATGGGTCGGAGGATGTCATTCAGGTATCGTAAAGCCGTTTCGGAGCCTTCCATGACCACCAGTGGCGTACGTCGGCCCCACATAATGCCACCCCAAAACATCACGGAACCACCACCTTGCTGCACTCGCTGGACAGTGTGTCTAAGACGTTCAGCCTGACCAGGGTGCCTCCAAACACGTCTCCGACGATTGTCTGGTTGAAGGCATATGCGACACTCATCGGTGAAGAGAACGTGATGCCAATTCCGTGGGGTCCATTCAGCATGTTGTTGGGCCCATCTGTACCGCGCTGCATGGTGTCGGGGTTGCAAAGCTGGACCTCGCCATGGACGTCGGGAGTGAAGTTGCGCATCATGCAGCCTATTGCGCACAGTTTGAGTTGAAACACGACGTCCTGTGGCTGAACGAAACGCATTATTCAACATGGTGGCATTGCTGTCAGGGTTCCTCCGAGCGGCAATCCGTAAGTAGCGGTCATCCACTACAGTAGTAGCCCTTGGGCGGCCTGAGCGAGGCCTGTCATCGACAGTTCCTGTATCTCTGTACCTCCTCCATGTCCGAACAACATCGCTTTGGTTCACTCTGAGACGCCTGGAAACTTCCCTTGTTGAGAGCCCTTCTTGACACAAAGTAACAATGCGGACGCGATCGAACTGCGGTATTGACCTTCTAGGCATGGTAGAACTACAGACAACATGAGCAGCGTACCTTCGTCCTGGTGGAATGACTGGAACTGATCGGCTGTCGTACCCCCTCCGTCTAATAGGCCCTGCTCATGCATGATTGTTTACATCTTTGAGCAGTTTTAGTGACATCTATGAACAGTCAAAGGGACTGTATCTTGGATACAATATACACAGTCAACGTCTATATGCCGGAGATCTGGGAACCAAGGTGATGCAAAACTTTTTTTGATGTGTGTATATGTTTGTAATAATTATAAAAGTGTAAATTATTTTTGTATTTTCTCGCCATGGCACACAGTTGCAAGGGTCCACAGGAGTGGCAAGGTTACTTATACGTACAGGGTACCCACATGGCAAACATTATTTTTATGCTCATTTTCATTACATGTTTACTATGTTTAACTACAACTTGTCAGGGATTTTACAACGTAAGGATTACTATTGTTATTATTATCGGGTCATATCTGTAACCCTTATCAAGACCACCAATGTACATAATGTGTATGATTTGTTTTCTTTCATTTTTCCTTCTTCTAACTTCCCCATTTGTCAGGGTGTTCCGTTTTTTCCCGCACAAATAAACACTTTGATTATATCCCCTAAACTATACCCTGGAACACCCATTTTTTTTCTATTCTCTCCTATCTTTCTATTTGCAGGGAGCACTTTTTCCCCAAGGTAAAGCTAGACGACACAATTCCTCGTCTAGCTGGGTTTTTTTCCTCCCTGCACAACATGTAACGAATCACCATCACAAACCATGTTTTTTTTGAAGCTAGCAATATGCCAGCAATAGCAAGGGCAATTTTTTTTATTTTACATGTCAAATTTCTTTTAATGTCAAATTTTTCTCAAATATCAATTTTTTTTTACCAATGTTAATTTTTTCTCGATATCAAATCTTTCGCAATGTCAATTTTTTTTGTTTGTTTTTTCACAATGTCAATATCAGTGTATACATATATCTGTACATCCCATAACCCTCCCCTCTGAACACGGGCTGACCTGACACCCACACTTCGATACGACACCACCAGGAGATACGAGGGGGTTTCAAGGACCACTACGCCAACATCCCAACCTCCAGTTCCGTTCCCGTTCGCGAGGACGCGAACAAATGAAGGAAGACGCTTGTACAGCCTCCCAGGGGTATGCACCCCTTGGAGTCCATCCCCCCGGCATCTGGCTAAATCCCCTAAAATGGCAACCCTTGGAAAGCCGGGGCAACATCCATTAATACTGTAAGGACAGCTTGCTACTCCATAAAGCAGCTCAAGCCTTACGTAATCATTACACTCAGCGACATAGTACTAACTGGGGCAGCATGCCAACACAATGCTGACAGCAGGGCGTCAGAAGGTATAAGAAGGCGTCCTAATGAGGTCAAAAGATCTCTTCATTGTCAGTGCTTCATCGAGACGGCCCGAGGCTACGCTGGTGTCAACCGAGGTGAGTCAGTCAATCGTGTTCAGAGTTCCTACTTATGTAACCTGTAACCCACCACTTGTACACATTGTGAACATAATCTCATTCCCTACAAGGGACTCATACTCAAAACTACAGACCAATAAACACTTGGTCCACACTCTACACACGCTTTACTGTTTATACGCCTTTTTACATCCCAACGCCCTTCCTTACTCCCGTCACGGTAAGACGTGATAGACGGTAGTCTGATAGCGCTAACTCAGGTACCTTTGTGTTTCCCGAGCCGGCTCGGCTGCCAGCAAGCAGCACGTGCCACTCGGCTGATACGAGCAGATTCAATTACATAATAAGCAGTCAGCTGAGCGACTAGCACGGTGACCCTTGTATTGGATCCCATCCCTTCAAACACTACTACATTATTTATAGGAACGCCCCCTAGTTCCTAGCACACCACAACACTCTACACTGGTCAGCTTACCCTGCCAAGGGAGGCTACCCTTCTTTAGGCACAACCTCATAAATTAGTACAATAACTCTCCCTTTTAGATCCACCCCCAAATTAGGGATCTAAAACAACAGTCAACAAACGCGTTTGAAAAGGATTTTTATAAACTCATGAATAATAGTGTTTTTGGAAAGACTATGGAGAATGTTGATAAACGAGTTGATGTAAAGCTGATAACAAAGTGGGAGAATGATGGTAAAAGGTATGGTGCGAGCAACTTAATAAGCAAGCCTAACTTTCATAGCTGTTCAATTATTCATGAGGATTTAGTTGTAATACAAATGAATCGTCTTAAATTAACTTACAACAAACCCATATATGTGGGTTACACCATTCTGGAATTGTCAAAAACACTTATGTATGAATTTCACTATGATTATGTAAAGAAAAACTATCTTGATAATGCTAAATTACTCTACACAGACACAGATTCTTTTATTTATGAGTTTAAAACTGATGATTTTTATGATGATATCAAAACTGAGCTAAATAGGTTTGATACAAGTGACTATCCAGAGGATAATATTTACCATTTACCTCTAGTAAACAAAAAGGTTCTTGGGAAATTTAAGGATGAATGTGCTGGTGTTATTATAGACACCTTTGTAGGCACAAAATCTAAATCATACAGCTATATGACAATTGATGATGTAGTAGTAAAAAAATTAAAAGGAGGGAAAAAGAATGTTGTTAGTAAACAGTTAGATATAAGTGATTATAAGAACTGTATAGTTAGTAACCCACCTGTATTATATAAGAAAATGTGTGTATTTAGAAGTAAAAATCATCAACTACATACAAATTTGCTGAACAAAGTTGCTTTAAGTAATGAAGACAACAAACGATTCATTATACCCAACACATTTAATACCCTTGCTTGGGGAAACAGTCGTATTGACGACTATTACTTTACTTAAGTCTAATGATCACTATATTGTAATATTTATAGTGTGTTTTATATTGTAATATTTTTTTGTAAAAACTGTAAGTAGAATGTATAATGTTAGGCTACAGTAGCTTAGTAAAAATAAGATAAGTAATACATTTTAGTGTAAAATGTTTGCTTTTGTATATTACGAATTTTTTTTTTTAAAATTTACTGAATGTGTGAACTAAACAAGGGGAATGTAAAAAATGTAAAGTGGAAATTGTAAATATCCATGTGTGAAAAAGTGAAATGGCTATCACCATTTTAAAATTAAAAAGACATTGTAATCTGGTAAACCTTGTTTTTTATTTCACAACAACAAAAATGTATAGAATGTGTAAACCAAACAAGGGAATGTAAAAAAATGAAAAGTGGAAATTGTAAATATTCATGTGTGAAAAATGAAATGGCTATCACCATTTTTTTAAATTAAAAGATATAGTAATTTAGTGAACCTTATTTATATTTCACAAAAAAAATGTACAGAAAGTGTGAACTAAACAAGGGGAATGTAAAAAAATGTAAAGTGGAAATTGTAAATATTCATGTGTGAAAAAATGAAAATGAAGAAATGACTATCACCATTTTTAGAATTAAAAGACATTGTGATCTGGTAAACCTTGTTTTTTATTTCACAACAAGAAAAATGTACAGAATGTTTAAACTAAACAAGGGGAATGTAAAAAAATGTAAAGTGGAAATTGTAAATATTCATGTGTGAAAAAAATGAAATGGCTATCACCATTTTTAAAAATAAAAGACATTGTGATCTTGTAAACCTCGTTTTTATTTCACAACAAATAGAGATTTACAAAAATAGAATACAAAGAAATACCAATTCCTCAATCCTTTTCAATGTCCATGTCCACTCATTATCAACTTTCCTTTTATAACACTAATCACAATGACGACTGCCAACCTCTTTCCCACTGAGACATCACAGAATGTCAAAAGTTGTTTAGCTTTTCAACGATACTTTATCCGCTACACGTCTTAATGCAGAATGACTGTGGTGATAAGAAAGGTGCATGCTTGATCCAAAGGATTAATAGGTATATCACTATGCTGCAAAGGTTCAAGACAAGTTCCAGGACTACACAAATAATAACCAGGTAGGTAGATTTCGAAAGTCAAGTATTGAATTACTTTGTTAATGACGCCATTGCCAGTACAGGTCTGGCATATCCTTTTCCATCGATGGTAAAAAGGTTTGATCTTCCTCCTCCTCTGTGGATGATGTTTGTTGTTGTTGCTTTTTTTCTTCATTACTCCCGTGGTATGAGGGAACAAAGTCTTTACACTGACTTTTATGACCATGATACAGTTTGACTAGCTGACAAGTAGCACACTGTCGCATAGAGGGTATTTTTGCCATAGCCACTTGCTTATGGTGATCATAATCTGTACATGGTTGCAATTCACTTAACACAGGGTCTTGAGTCCATGATTTTGGTACATGTTGCCAGATTTCTTTCACTGCATTTGCTGCGACATAATAAATGAATGATTTTGGAAGAGCCAATAATTCTTCTTTAGTAAAACTGTCTAGTTTCTTTTTACACACAAAGAACTTTCCAATCGCTTTATCGGTAGCATCCCCTTTCTCCATGGTATCACGTTTATGTTTACACGTCGCTTGTAGAAATCTCACTGGTGTCATTCACAGGTAAACCTTTAGTTTTAATTTTATTTAACAACTCCCAGCAGGCATTGGTGGATAGCCAATGAAACAATTGCCACACCTGTGCCAAGGCTTTATGGGTAATATTGTCACAGGGGCAGCGATCCATGAGTGTTTGCAGCGATGGACAGCCCATGTCCATTAAATCGATACATTGACAGTAAGACGCTAAAAATGGTTGTAGCCATTGACGTTTTTCACTACCTTTCACAAATATTACATGGGCAGAAGACAAGTGGGCTTTCATGACCATGTCCAGGTGCTTATAGTGGTTATCGTATAGTAAAAGAAAAGAAAAACATCGAGTAGTCACTATAGAGGTTAGGATATGACAGGGGGGGGGGGCATAAGAAATAATAATATAACAACAACCAATTTTTTTATTTCATTATTTTATTAGCATAACAAGTTTTACAATCTTTTTTCATTCTAGGATAGAGGCGGTACCATCTCATACAACAAAAAAGTCTTTTATGTTTATAGTGTCCATAACACCGATGATATCCCAATGTCTCTAAACTGGATGTTTTTGACTGTGAGCTGCTCACTGAAGCACTGCCGGCACCATAAAGTCCACACGTATCATAACTTTTTTCATCACTCAGAGGCATGAGTGAGGGGTAACTTGAATGACAGGGTATATTACCCACTTCCATTCTGCACAGGTAGGGGCAGGCAGGTGACCAGCGCTGATGTTCCTGCATGGGTTCATCGCTCTCTTGCCATTGGTCTAAGATGATGGGACAAAACACACATTTCACTTCATCTCTTCTTTTTAAATAGTAGAATCCAGCGGCTGCTAAGGCTTGAGGGTTTATAAAAGGCACCGGCCACGTCGCAAAGGTCTTGAAACGTTGTTCCTCAGATTTTAAATTCATGGATGTAACTTCTCTTGAGGCTTGAAAGCAAGACATGACTGAGTGGTTTGATATGTGTTGACCTGCTATTTATACACTTGTCACTTGGTTGGACAGTGGATAATAGTTGACTTGTTTGTGATGAATAATCAAACAGTAGGCCGTGGTATTGGCTGGAACATTGTCATGCGTTTCAAAATCTAGTCGAATGTCAATATTGGATGGTTTGACAGACTCTTCCAAGTAGGAACAGTCAAAGACAATCAGTGGCGCCCTTGTATTAAAAGCTTGGGGTGACAACATTGGACAATTCCCTTTTTGATAATACGACCATCTAAATTTAGAAAACAAGTCGTACAGGGGGGCAAACTTATTTTTTGAAAAATCTAAATCCAGTCCTTCATAGGGAAACACAGCACCGTTGAGGAAAAGACGTGCATTTCTCAATTGCAGGTGATCAAATTGCGTGACATCTTTGGTTTGTTGATACTTGCGATTCGTTTGAAAACCCACAATCATGTAGAGAGATCTCTCTGTATAGCGGGCTGTTTTTATAGACCAACTGTGTGTGTTGGTGGTGGGCAATGACGGGTACTCATGGAGTGCCCAGCTTCTAAATTCCATGGGTAGAGGTATATCTCTCTTTACCATTTTGAGTATGTCCAGTTTTTTGCTATCGTTAAGGGTCACATGAGGCACGTTCCATAGCAAGCGTTGTAGTAGAATTTTTGAATCAATGAGGGCATTGTCGACTCCCTTGAGTGCATTATTATCACTCCTGTCTCTCACTAGATAAAGCACTTGCCTTGCGTTGACCACAATGCGCTGGTGATCTTCAGCAAAGCCTAAAATCAGTTTAAGAGGTAAATATCCAGTGAAGGTGCCATCGGTGTGTACCATCCAGTCATTGGTCGAGTCAGGGCACCAACCCGCCATGCAAAGTGTTTTAGCTTCTTCCTCACTATAAGAGGGATATAGTTTCATGACACTGGAAATACCCACATTTCGAGTGCTATCCACCACGATATCGTTTATAACGTAACGCACTTCAGAAAACAGGAAGGCGAAAGCATGGTTGGCTAACTTGGATGTAGTGGGTGTAGAACCATCGGTTTTGGTGAGCCGACCTTCAATCTGAATAACACTTTCATGCGGTAGAGTGTAAATATCTTGGTTGTTGATAACAAATTGAATTTCATCATTGTTATTGAGTCCAGGTGTTTGAGCTTGATAAGAATGCAGATCAATTCTTACCACTCCTGGTTGCTCCTCGATGTGGTTCGCTACCTCTAGAATAGAATTCATCGCGGGGGTTAATGTGGTAACCCAAATGCTGTAAAATCTGCTTGTTCTGAGATGTTAACGTGTATTCACGTGGTAAGCAACTAACACCATTCCTAGACGGTGCTGCTGCTTTATATACAAACTTCATAGTGGTTTTAGCACCAACTTGTAAGTCACTGGTGTGGTAGAATCTAGATCAATGAGTTGTTGCTCTCTATTGATCAGTCTTAATGTTATATTACTAATACCATCGACAGCCACAGAATGAAAAAGCACCACTGGAGGGTTTTCACGAATAATATAGCCATTGGGCGATGTTACAATAAAGTCATAAAGCGAATGCGACGGTTCTTGATTGGTGTACACTTGACTAATAATATTACACGTCACCGACACATGATGGTCCTCAATGAATTTCACTTCATGGTCTGATTCATGTTTTTTGTTGGGCTCTAACACACGTGGTTTAAATCCTAGTAATGGACCAATGGAATCGGGGTGAGTTTTAAAGTCAATTTTGAATGTAGAAAAAATACTGCAGCGATGAGTGTTGGTATTTCCTACAAGTTCAAACTTGCGCGTTCCATCGAGAAATGACTTTAAACCATATTCATTGATCAACACCACATAAATGTGTTCATAAATGTCATCTATCGTGTATCCACCAGAGTTCAGGGTGAGCACAGAATCATCATAGTAAAACTTGTTGTTCACATTTTCACGTATGTTGTATATTCGATTGTACGTTTCAAGAGAAACAAGTCCTAAACCATAAGGTTTTTCACTCAATTCGATAGGTGGGTAAAAGTCTAGACTCACTTCAGGTCCACGTCCATGCAGTGTAAACGTCTTACATTCCGCCGACATACTGTTGACGTTTTTGCTTATGTTGCGTCTTATATAAAAAAATTAAACACAAACGTCCACACTGTTGGCTGTTAAACGTTTGCTCACGTTTCACATTATAATATATCTTGATCCTGTTTCCAAAATAGGCCACTAGTTCCATGGGCGGGGGCAAATTCCCTAAAGTGTCAAAGTACCATACAGTAGATCCCTCTTTGACATAAGCTACATAATGTGTTCCAGGTCCTCGGTGATCATCCAAATTGACAACAGCACATTCATGTTTCCCGGGTTGTGAGGGTAATTGGTTTCGCATAAACACACCTCGAAAATGAGAAAGCTTCAGTTGTTTAGCATAGCTTTCCACTTGCTGATGCGTCAGGGCATGTCTTGCTATGGCTGAGGTTAAAGATGTTTTTTTTTTATTTCGAAAAGGTGAAATTCCAAATCCTTGTTGATAAAAGGCTGGCTTCAAATTGACATTTCTAGCCCCCATAACAATGGCCTCCATTGTTTCATTGTGTCGCTGACTTTCTTTGAGTTGTTGCTTGCACTGTTGCGCGGCTTTAATAGTTTTTGCCACTGCACTGGCACCGCCTGAAAGTGAACCCAGAGCAGCCAGACCAGCGAATAATGCAGGTAAAAATCCCGCTCGTTTAGGGACGGGAATCACTCGTCCTTGTTTTGAACCCTGTCGCTGACGTTTTGGAATAACATGTCTCTGTGCTATACAAAGAGCTTTCCTTATGGTCAACACATTATTTTTTCTTTTTTTCTTTCGCAAGGGCTTGTCCACGAATGTCATAAGCCCAGGCTTTGCCAAGGACAGGCTCATATTTTTAGTCTTTCTCACCACATATCTTTGTTTCACCATGATGATGATGACCAACAACCTTAACAAGAGAGTTTAAGTCACAACTAACGTCAGATTGTTATTTCATGGCTGTATATTCCAATTCTATATAAAGTGGGAAATCGTTTATGGTTTTTTCCAGCTTGCTTTTCATTCCATGTCAACATGAGATGAAAGGATAATTCGTCTCCTGCATTGACCATTTCATGGTTATGGACCAACATCCTATGACCATTTATCTCTATTTGTAAATGGTTCTCATCAGGTATGGCATATTTGATGTGAATGGTTCCATTATAGTGTAGTCGATAGTGGCTTAAACCCGAAGCAAGCACATAGGTCAAGTGCTGGTCATGAACTAGCGGTATATGGTTTCTCTCATTCACAGGTTTTACATTTGTCAGATGAACTAAAAATACAGATGGGATAAATTTATAAAGACTTTTCATTTCATAGGTCACGTATCGCTTGGTACAGACATCATCATCTTCTTGTGGGTCTTCCACGATAATAATGCGGTGATGATTAGCGCTATAGCCATCCACCGTAAGCTGAGGCACTTTATCATAAAACTCATACACCTTGTTATCCACATACTTTTTTGTAGTAACGTCTGTAGACACTTGAGGATGTTTTACATGAGTTAACCGCTTTCCTTTAAAGTCATAATCTCCTTGTTTTGTGCGTGGCACTACTGATCTATCCACATAGTGTTTATTAGCAGGATCTGTTTCTTGTTTAGGATCATGTATGGGAACAGACCTAGCTTTGACCATCAACGCACGTCCAAAGACATCCATCGTCAACCTGTAGTACGAGTCTACTGTTTCTATGACAAGGCTCGGTGCGATGTATATAGACAGCCTGCTAGCCTCTCTAAGCCTTAGTTGAAATGAAGCTAATTAAGCAGCAAGAGTCATTCCCCGTGAGGGACATGGTTTCCCATCTCTGCCCCACATCACGTGAACAACGCCATGGTTCACTGTTTCCATCTTCCATTCGCTGCATCATTATGGGACCTTCCGGCTGTAGAAAGACCAATCTTTTGCTAACACTTATTACAGCGCCTAATGGTCTGTGTTTTCAAAATATTTATATTTTCGCAAAATCTCTCTACCAACCCCTCTACGTGTTTCTGGATCAAGTCATGACTGGATTAAAAAATGAGAATATGGGGTATTTTACATTCTCCACGCAAGAAAATGTTATTTCACCTAATGAGGTAAAGCCTGATTCACTCATGATTTTCGATTTTCAAAGCTATTTCAGCATGGGTCGACACAAACATATCGATTGCTTCTATCTTGGACAAACGTATTCTAAAATGTCCAAACAGTTGATTCGTGACAATGCCAATGTCATTGTTTTATTTCGCCAGGACGAGAGGAACAGTCGTTACATTTATAATGAACATGTGAATCCGAATATGACCTTTCAAATGTTTACAGAATTGTGTGGCAAGTGCTGGAACACACAACGTCATGCCTGTTTAGTGATTGACAAACAAAGTGAACTCAACCAAGGACGGTATCGCGTAGGGTTTGATCATTTTATTGCTATTTAAGGCACTGAATCATTCCCTCTCAAGTCATTTGTCACGACATCATGGCGTTAGCAGAGAGCCAATTGAAAACGCATATTATTAGAGCAAAAAATACTATTCGCCAAAAGTTTCGTCAATTGAAACGATCGCGTGCGGATCATGCTTTGTTTATTCAACAACATTTAGCACCTCCGCTAAAAGCCATGTTGAAACCCTCTTTCAAGCCATCTGAAACGCTACCTACCGTTTCACAAGCCAGTCAGACGCACAACGAGGACTCTGAGGAAGATAAAGAGGAACAGGAAGATTTAACTAGTGTTAGCGAAGTTGAGGATAATGAGGAACAAGTGTTTACGCCTCAAAAAAAGGCATCACCCCTTGCAGAGTTTTTAAGAAAAAGGAAATCCTTGGCCATGGTCGAAACCCCTTGCCCTTCCAGATCGTCTCCATTTTCACAACTCTTGGCCACCCCTCAACATAAAGCTCAACTGAAAAACATTTTAATAAAATATTATGGATCAACACTGGAACCCTATTTCACCAATCTATTTATTGGAAACACAGATACCACATATGGCGTTCGCTATGAGGATGATAGTTTTAAAATTGGTGATTCATCGATTAAATTTAGTCGTACTAAAGCTGTCATTAAAAAGATCAACTATAAATTAACACCAGGACTGTTAAAGCTACTATTCTCTCGGACTCCCTCATCTCAAGATTATACGTCAGAGGACCTTAGTAAATATAAATCCATTTTATTGGATACCCATGCTCACAAAAGACAGTATGATCCCACTCAACAAGTGAATGCCAATATATCTCAAAAATATAAAACCATCATTGCAAAAATGTTCCCCACTAGTCAAAGTGGTCGTCGTAAAGTGTCCGCTTCAGGAGTGACATTTAAACCATTAAAACCCCTTGTGGATGTTACTTACTGGCACAAGCCAAATAAACTCGTCCAACGACTACAGCTGTTGCATGCTTCACGCCAAGCCGGCCATACTGGTCACGATTGGGAAATTCAAGAAATTGAGGAAGAACTTCGAAATGCCAAAATTATTGTTTAAACCCTCACCCTTTAAAATGGGTATTGCTCACGAGTTGCATCGTCCAGCTAGACGTCACTATCTGCGACTCAAGGTGATTTCACAGGGTGTGGATGAACTTTGGCAAGCAGACTTGGTTGAAATGATTCCCTATGCTAGCGTTAACGATGGTGTACGCTATATGTTGACGGTCATTGGTGTTTATTCCAAAATGGCGTTTGTTGAATCTGTGCGTCGCAAGTCTAGTCCACTAATTACCAAAGCCTTTCAACATATTATTCAACAATCCAAACGTCAACCTCAGCTGCTACAAACCGATCAGGGAAAAGAATTTTTCAACAAAGATTTCTCCAGTTTTCTCAAATCTAAGGATATTCACAATTACACCACGTACAGCAATCTCAAAGCCAGCGTGGTCGAGCGGTTCAACCGAACATTGAAAACCCATATGTGGAAAGCGTTTGGCGCTCAGGGCACTTATCGCTGGTTGGACTTGTTACCTGAGTTAGTGTCACGTTACAACGGCACCAAACACAGAACCATTGGGACCAAGCCACGAATTGTAACTAAAAATATTCCACAACTGGATAAACTGTTTAACCCCATAAAAACAGCAGACCCTAAACGTCATCGCCTTAACATTGGGGACCATGTTCGTGTGAGCAAATTCAAGTCCGTCTTCGACAAGGGCTACACACCAAATTGGGGGACTGAACTATTTCGAATTCGTCAAGTCAAGCTGAACAGTCCAGTCACCTATTTACTCGAGGACATCAACCATCAACCCATAAAAGGCAGGTTTTATCTTCAAGAACTTCAAAAGACAGCGTTTCCTAAACATTACCTTGTGGAAAAAGTGTTGAAACAAAAAGGAAATAAACTATATGTAAAATGGTTGGGATTTAGCTCAGCCTTTAATTCTTGGATTAATAAATTACATGTTGTGTGAACCTGTGTGTCTTGTATTTATTTATTTACTCATGTTGTACTTAACCTACAGTCCTATGTACAGTCCTCAGCTATACATGTATTATGAGCAATACATATTTCTTTCTCTCTTCACCTGTGTTCTCTCTTACACTAACCTCCCCCCCCCCTTCACCTCCCACCACTGTCAAAACAGGTTGTGACTTGTTAGCTCTTATCGTGCGCGTGTACAGGTGAACACCTGTGTGTCAGATCATATTACACATGAACTCACATTTTCTCACGTATGAAGCAAAACAGGATGTGACTTGTTTCACAAGGAGGACGGTAATAAGGTCATTTCACACGTGTTCACATGTATTTCGTCACTTTCCTTTCATATCGTTATTCCATTATAGTAGTGGTGAACAACGTCAATTCAACACACACAAAATGTAGTTAGGCCCTTTGACATAATTTTAATAAATTCATGGGCTAGTCCGTAGGAACCAGGCCAAAGGGACCCGTCCAAAGGGACAAGGACTCTCCACAAGGACTTGTCCACAAGGACCTGTCCACACAGACTTGTCCACAAGGACCTGTCCAGAAGGACTTGTCCACCAGGACTCGTCCACAAGGACCTGTCAACAATAACCCATCAACAGGGGCCCGACAGCAGGGGGCTCGTCAACAATAACAGGGGCTCTCACCTCAAGGCCTAACTTGCCCCTCTTTGATTATTGGTTTGCAGAACAACGTTACATTCCATATCGACATTCAAACTCTCACATGTTGCAATTGGAAAGAGAGATTCTCTAAAAAATTTAATTTCACCCTCTAGTAGGGTAGGTTTTATTTTTGGGGTTGATATATGTTGTCCATTGGAAAGGGGGTGTCTGCCCGAGTTCAACAACACCTCATTTGTCAAAATCCGACCATAAGTTCGAGAGATATCGCACTGCCGCCATCTTGTGAGGTGGGGAGGTGGAGGTGGCTGCGGAACTGTTACAAATACACTACTTCCAACTTTCCATCTATTTTTGCAACAAGTAAAGCCACTCCATTTATTAAATTTCTGTGAATGTTTGCAAATTGCTATAAGGTTATTACGGGATCAACTAAAACTGTAAAATTCTTCAATACGCTTAAGGGTGTCAAGGGGTACCCTAGATTTTTTCAGACGACTTAAATGTGCGTTATGTCGTACAGAAGGTCTATTATATCTCCAAACAGAAACATTATTTTCAAAAATTCCTGAATTGAAATAATGGTAGTTCTTTTTTTCTTTTAGGAATTTGGGCCATTGGAGGCTAAAAAACCTGAATTTTCATGCACCACAAGCCTTTATAATTTATTAAAGGGGTCTTCCTCTGGATGACACAACAGTGAAGGTCAGTTTTATTTTATTTGACGTGTATTGCGTTTTGTCTACGAGGTTTTAATTTTTTTTTTTCACGTCAGGAAGTACACGTTAGGTAAATTAGTTTCAGAGCATATTTTAACCAATCATTTTTCTTTGTCAACAAACAGGTTCCAAGTCTCTAACCATTGCAACAGTAGCTCAATTGATTACGTCTGGTTATTAATACCGAAGACCGTTCGAAGAATGGGTACATCTGCTAGTATACATATAAATATAAGTAAATACACAAACTGTGCCCTTATGAGCAAGGCTCAAAGGACACGATGTAAGGACCACAGGATATTTTAATAATATAATGAGTTAAAAGAACTCAGGACCATTGGATGACAGGCGGAGAGATAGCCAAGAGATGAGGTCCATGGTAAAAAAGAGTCATGCCAGTTGCTACAGATAAACATAATATTGCACTTACTGGGACAAGCCAAAGATAACCTGTTAATAATTACGTGTGGTTAAAATAATACATAGGCTAATGAAATTTGTGAGTACTTACGTCTTTGGTGTTTACGCCAATGACATCGGAACATTTCATCCTCCATGTTTGGTACTTTAAGCCATCATCTCACACCACGAACACATTTCCACAATTTTTACAATAAACTTCACTTGACACTTCCTAAAGTTTACACACATATTTAATCTAATTAGCTATCCCATTCTTAGGATATTCTTGACACATAAAACATGGTTATATACTTTAAAAACACTGCAAACTTATTTAAAAATATAAATTCACACGAGCATATAATAATGCTTCTTTCTCACACGTTTGTCACAACCTTTCTATTCGTCGCGTCCTAGAAATGCAGGTATCGGCGTATTCCTATCCCTGTTCTAGAAGTCTGCATGACCGAATGACTGTCTCTGACTCCTACTTCTCTCGGGCTCCCTATTCACCTCGGAACAGTTCTCTCCTCAATGTTCTGTACTGGGTTCGATCTACGCGAACTTATTGTGTCGGCGCGATCCTACTTCCCCGTCACTACAACGGCGTGATTTTATTATTGTATAGTTTCTATGAACTGTAGCCTAGTCTTCAACTGGTAACTTTATTCTGCGTGGTTCTACTCTAATTTCCCTCCCTATATTATTCTGCTAAGGTCCCATTCCAGGTTTGTACCGAAAATAAGGTCCCATTAGCACCAACCTACACATATCGGGTACCTACAGGTTCAGCATAACCCAATGCGTAAGCGAAACGCACTCACTTACTCTTTAAATGCCTCACAATTAAATAAATACCTTAAAACATGTATATTTACAATGAAATAATGAAAGAAAGCAGCACGGTAACCATGGTAACAGAATCTCACAGGTCCATCTATTTCTGTAAGACGCAATGCAATTCCCATTATTACATTACTTTGAAAGTTTCCAGACGGTTATAAGGTTATCACGGAACCAAATTAAGCTGTAAAATTCATCAATACATACAGTATAATGCGCTTAAGGGGGTCAAGGGGCACTCTATAATTTTTTCACGCAATTTTCACGTGTGAGTGCGGTACGAAAGGTCTTTTTCACCCGACTACAAAGGGTCTCCAAAAACCACATTTAAAGGCCCTTAAATTAACAGTGTCTGTGATATTCCCAGAAAACTAACTTCGCTCTGATATACCTATGAAAGGATGACAAACCCCTAACCACTGCACCAGTAGCTGAATTGATAAAGTCTGATTATTCATACCAAGGATAAATCAGTCATAGCATTCATGATTGATATTTTGCTAAGTGTACTCTTTACAACTAGAATGTTCGCGGGCGAAGCCGCGATGGGTAATACTAGTAAAAATATATATACCTACACAATTTACCTTCCACAAGTGAAGTTAGTGGAAGGTTACTTTTCATGCCATAAATCTATGATATTGCACCGCCGGCTTTACTTCCTCTCCGAAGGAAGGCATACTGAGGGATTTTTAACGCTCCTAAAAAATCCAACGACTTCGGCCGGGTTTGAACCAGCGATCTTGGGCATAGAAGCTCAGCATGCTACCAACTACGCCACCGAAGCCACTCAATAAAAAATTAGGAATTAAGAAGAAAGAAATAAAAAATGCGACTTAAAAAACTATAAAAAATAAAGCATCGGTATCGTAAATAACAAGAAGTTCCGTGACGAACTAAAGAGCCTACTTTTCTTATAATTTATGAATCATGCCAATGATTAATCTATCTTATGGAACTATCAGGAATAATGACGAAATTAAGTTGGTAATATCGAAATTTCTAATTAGTTCAAAATACTGTATACCTGGCGTAACGTTGCCTAATAGAGAACTACAGTTGGCAGCCCTGGTGACTGAATATATTCTTAGTTCCATCTCTTAAGGTACAGAATACAAAATGTGGTTGACGTCCAATGGAGGTCAATCCAATCCAATCCATGGAGGTTACATGCAGTTAAACATTGGATCTAACAGCGCGCATAAAATCATGTTGGCAACAATGACATACATGTATTGGTCAGAAATAATCTGAAATAATAAGATTTATTGTTGTGTCAATTTTGAATGAAATCCATTAGTTAGTATAGAAGTTACAAGCATTTTAAAATTGGACCTATCAGCAGGCTTAGAAATGGTTGGCAGCACTGGCGTAGGCCTATATTAGTTACTCCAAATTACTATAGAATGTCAGGTACTATACGTGTGCATAGTTTAAAGCTGTCGGCTTGCATATTTTATGACATATGGGTATTTGGATTTTAACAAGTAGTTCCGTGAAGAACTATACAGCCTATTTTCATATATCCTACTTATGTTAATTGCCACTATCAACATACACAGTTTCTGTTTGATTGCTGTAATAGATTCGTAGATATTAAGAACCGAATAAATATTTCGGATGGTCGCCATGTTGGATTTTATATATGTAGATCCTAGAGTTATGTACTGTTACATGCATATTATTGTGAACGTGTAGTATTCAAACTTCAATCGCAAAATGAGGACACAGAAAAAACAAGGAGATTTTAAAATTTTTCACAGCTGCCATCTTGAGGTTATGGAAACAATTGAAATAAATTAGATGCCAGTGGATTATCATTCGTATAAGGATTTACTGTACCAAGTTTCACTGCATTCGGATGGTTAAATTGCGAGAAACGTCCATGTGAATATTTATAATTCGCGTCACCGCCATGTTGGATTTGTGATCACCAGGTTATTTAAAGTCCTATAGGTGAACTTAAGTTCAGAGCCCCCATGAACATTAAAAAATGCAGTTTGATTGCTAAAATAGATTCGTAGATATTCAGTATCGTCTAAATATTTCGGATGGTCGCCATGTTGGATTGTTAAATGTATAGGCCATAGAGTCATGTACCATTAAAGGAAAATTATTGCGTAGGTTCATTATTCAAACTTTCACTTCGATCGCATGACTACATCACAAGAAATAAAAATTTAATTTTAAAATTCGCAAAGCCGCCATCTTGAGGTTATGTAAACAATTGAACTAAATTAGATACCAGTGGATTACAATGTGTATAAATATTTCCGGTACCAGGTTTCAGTGCGCTTGGAACATTAAATCGCGAGAAAGGTCTATTTAAAATTTTCAAATTCGCTTGGCCGCCATGTTCGTTTTGTAGTTAACCGGTTTTTGAAAGTCTTATAAATGGACTTCAAGTAGTGCCCTTTATCTCCGTATAAAATTTTAGGGAGATATCGCTAATAGTTTCAGAGATATAGAATGCCGGTGAAATATTTCGCACATCCGCCATCTTGTGATTATGCAAACAATTGAACGAAGTTAGATGTCGGTGCATTACAATGTATATAAACATATACTGTACCAAGTTTCATTGCGTTTGGTTGGTCAAATCACGAGAAACGTCTATTGAAAAGTCGCAAATTCGCTTGGCCTCCATGTTGGTTTTGTAGTTACCAGGTTTTCAAAAGTTACATAAGTGAACTTATAGCAGTTCCCTCTATCACCGTAGAAAATGTCAGGGTAATATCGGTAATAGTTTCGGAGATATTGAATGCTGGTGAAATATTTCGCACAGCCGCCATGTTGGATTGGTGAGTCGTAACAAAATTTGAAGGGCACGGTCGAGGTTGCCGGGAATAGTGCTATGAACTCTCCGAGTTTGATTGAAATCGCTCCTGGCGTTTAGATTTTATTAGGGGGGGACACACACACGAATCTCACACACACACACACACACGCACACACACACGGACAAAAGGTGATCTCATAAGCCTATTTTTTTTTCAAAATTGAAAATAGGCTAAAAAGCATTTATTAACAGTTGGCAGCCCTGGTGGCTCTTAAGAATACGCTCAGTAATATCTGTTTATGTACATATAGCACATACGAAATTTGGTTTAAATCCAATTGATAGTGTAGAAGTTATATGCATTTAAAATTTGGACCTATCAGCAGGCTTATAATCATTTTGGCAACACTGCCATGTATGGCTTCCTGGAAATTAAACTGAAATATTATTATATATACGTGCGCCAATTTTGAAATAGCTCCCATTCATACCTTCCAAGATATCGAACATGGAGCTCAAATTTCAATTGCGATTTACAGCAGTTGATAGCACTGACATCATTTTCAAATATGGACGTGAGATATTCAGATATAGATCGTTACTGCTACCAAATTTTGTTTCGATTGCTGCAGCCGTTTGGGAGTTGATAGGGGGGGGGGGGAGGGGACACACACGCAGCCAGACAGACAGACAGACAGAAGGACAGACAGACAGACATTTGCCCGATCTCATAAGTCTACTTTTCCCTCATTTTTGCAAAATGTGAAAAGTCGGTTAAAAATAATAAATAAATAGAGAGTGAAACAAACAACGTATATGTTTTGTTCGTCGAGCGACCATCATCAGATCCAAACATATCATTCTATAATTTTCTCTCATTTCTCTAGCCCATACCAAATATTCTGTGTAAGTATTTCCGAATGTGCCGATAATTGAGATCTGACTGAAGAATTGCAGTATCAATATTGCCGATAAGGCAACACTGTAAAATGGCTTCTAAGCTCTCTACAATATTGCACGAGCTAAGAAGCAAACCAGAGTTACTGTTACAAAAGGAAGCAGTGCCAGGAAATTGTGTAGTATAATCCACTGCCGGTAATGACGTCACTCCCAATATTAATTTTAGATACACCACAAGCCATTACTATTTAAATCCTGAGTGCGGTCAAAGTATCTCATTTCCAAAACATGATATACTCACGGAGTAATATGCACCTACTAGGAGTGGCTTATAGTAATTGAGCTGACGGTATTTTCCGTTCCCTGCAAGCTCTTGTTCTTCATTCTACTACATTATGTATAGCGTACATTGTTTTGAGCTATGACGACAGGATTATATCTGATTCATGCGAGTACTCCAGTGCAAAGGTGGCACAATCCTACGCCGTGCATTGAACATAAACCAAGCAAAGCAAAGCCAACTCCATACAGGCCATGGACGCCCTGTGAGCAGTGGAAGGTAGAGACTTCCACACTTGATGGGATGGAGTTGTCAGCTCCACGCCCGGCCGTCTTTGCTCCCAGGAATTACCCTGGTACTCACTTCTGGTGTAGGGGGATTTTTAAGAGCGTTAAAAATCCCTCAGAATGCCTTCCTTCGGAGGGGAAGTAAAGCCGGTGATACCATGTCATAGATTTATGGCATGTTAAAGAACCTTCAACTAATTACACCTGTGTGAAGCTAAATTGGATAGGTTAAGAATGCAAACAACGCTCTTAGGTTTCTACGTTCGTTGTCAAGAGCCGAATGCGGTGTCGTCTAGTAGCTAAGTTCTGGACTTGGCCTAGTAGTCGTTGACGGTGGCTCTTGGCGGCAAAAGTAGGAACTAATTGAAAAATTCTAAGTTGCTGTACTTAAATTAAAAAAACAGATAACACACACTATTACAGTCATCACAATTAATACCGGTTATCAGACAGATTCTACACACACCCAAAGAACACGGGGCTACATGACGCGTTGTCGCAACCCCTAAACTTAAGACTCTCACCAATGCGGTCCGGGTTCGATTCCCGGTCAATGCATGTGAGATTTTCGAAGTGAAATGCCACGTCCTCGGATTCCACGTAAAAAGGAGGTCCCGTGGCTCATGATCTCTAGATTAACGGTCACGTTAAACTACAAGCTTCCTTTTTTCCTAAACTTAAGAACCAACCAACCTGAGTGAACCCCACGGCTATTTGCGTTTCCGAAAGTGATAGTTTTTTTCCTAAAATCCACTACCTGGGTGGGGATCGAACCCACTTCCTCTCAGTTAGAAGCTCAGTGCCTCTACCGACTGTGCCACGCAGTTCCCAGTGCACTGAACATGGCTTTGAGAATCGTGAAGAGATCTGGCGCCCAGCCACTATCGACTCCACCTTATCACGGATATCATGATCATTTGTATCCTCCTAATAATCTCGGATTTCTTGTTGAATTACCAGCGAGGCAAATAAAGTCTGTTCGTCGAGTCGAGACAGTGCCCCTGGCTACGGGGACAGGGAAACAAGCCCAGTTCACGTCATCGGCTCTGCCGGACAGGGGTAGGCAAGAAGCTCCGAGATCATTAGTCATGCATTAGCCCAGGGCCATCCACACAGCGCTCCAGCCACGCTCTAAGCCAGTGCTCCGAGCGCTTCGGTCGAAGGTAGTTTCCGTAGTGGTGGGAGTAGCTTAGCTGGTTGAGCACGCGGTCTGCTCGCCGCGCCGTACTGAGCAATGTTTGGCTCAACGTACATTTGTGAGCGTTCCTTTTCGGTTCTTTAGCTTACCAAAAGTAAACACCGTGCAAAGATGAGCGATAGAAACTTGCGCCATTGTTTACGAATAGCTGTGTCCAGAAATAGTGTACCTAATTTAGAGAAGATTGATTCCTCGAAAACTTAAAGCACGTAAAAACGACGGAGCGAAGGTCCCTTCTGTTCAAATTAGTAAAGTGTTGTTGAATTTTCCTCTCGAATATGTTCACATTTCAGTTTGAAATAAATCACAATATTCTTTACTTAACACTTGCGTTCATTTCCTGCACATTCCATACATCGGAGTGCCATTCGATTTGTATATGCGGTATATTTTAATGGCAAAACAGCCCTATCAATATGATGTCAACAAACCCACAAAAGCCGTCGACCTCACGAACGTATCTATTCAGCGCGGTCCGATCATCGTCCGTCTCCTCGCTGCCACAGTGTAGTGGTGGTAGGGGAAGGAGCGCTAGTCTGACTGCCCAGTGCTCCCCGAGCGCGGCCGCGCTCTCAGAGCGCAATGGCTGGATGACCCTGCATTAGCCCTAGAAAAGACAAGACTTGCTGCACTGTATTGTGACCGTTTGACGGATGTCCCTCGTCCACACAAGCGCACATCTAATCAACAGCTGAGCACAAGACTCAAAAACAACTCGGGGTTAAATATGGGCAAACAACAAACGTTGTAATTTAAAATAAAAGCTTGGCTGTTATCCAGATGCAGCCTACAGCAAGGATAGAAATGAATTAAATTTTCAAGAAATCGTGAATGACCACAGTTTTCTATACGATAAAATGCATCAGGTTAATTTATTCATTCAACCATCCTAATTAATTACAAGATTCTTCCACGGGGAGATAGCTAAAACACCATCCTGAAACAAAATACATCCTGTCGCTCCCCCTGGGACCCTGATCTAATTATGCCATGTGATACCAACGGCAATTATTAATCTTTCGAAAACAAAATTATGTTAATACATTATTTAAGTGTTATTAGAAGATTCGTGAGTTGGATTTTATATTAATTATGGATCAGTTATAACAAATTACAAATTCATCGGAAATCGAGGTCAGCATTCCCTGAATGCCCCATCTCATTAAGCATTACATAGGCTTCATATCATTATATTTCATTATAATACGGAAAGTTTTCAAAAATACTGATTATTCTGCAAGATAAAATCATTTAAAAGAATATTTGTGAAATGGTCAGAGCAAAATGAAGGTAAAATATGGAATTCTACTGATGAACTTATCTGGTTGAAGGCGTGGGGTCGCTACCCTGGCAAAACCCTTCTATTTGAGCAACGTAACATGAGGATACCATCCTCGGAATTATCAACACATTTCACATTCACATTGTATAATTATTATTCACTACTTCCATATTTCTAAATTCTATTGAGCCTCATTGCTATAATTAATGGATTAGAATAACTACTGTGTGATAAGTGCACGCATGCCTCCCCAATTCAACTCAACAACCTGCCAGGTAAATCACTTAGGTGTTATAAATAAATGTCTTCCTCACATATTCATGTTGCATTCAATTTGTCATCATTGATATAAACTGCTCTACACCAAAACTTTCCTTTCCGAAATTATTATTGTTATTATTATCTCCTTAGAGAAATCCAAATTGCATTATTTATCAAACCTCATTAACTCTTCCTATAATCTGATCCAAACTTTGATTATGTGCACACCACATAATTGTTCACTATCAACCATACATTTATTGTTATTATTAAATATTTCAACAATGTCAAATATAATATATTCCAGGGTTATGATCCAATATGATCTTTGAAATCATCATAATCATCATTCATGATTTAATCCTGTCATATCCAAAATATGACCATTATCAGTTATTATTATTATTACTGAAGAAAATTCTAAATCGCATGGAAAATCGAACTCATTAGACTAAGCTGAGTATCTGATGTCATCTAGAATTAATAAGATCCAAATAACATTGAAAAAATAATTAACGGATTACCGTCGCCAATAACTATCCAACACGATAGCCTATAATAAACCATGCTACAAAAATTATGTACAGGACTCTACACCAAGAAAATTAATGAAATTACCAGCTAACTAGAAAAGTATGGATGCTTTCTAAAATATGTCATCATCCAACGATAAACTGCATCGTGGATATGCTAGTCTTCATAGTCCAACTGAGTATAAACAAGTAGTTCCGTGAAGAACTATACAGCCTATTTTCATATATCCTACTTATGTTAACTGCCACAATCTACATACAAAATTTCAGTTTAATTGCTGTAACAGATTCGTAGATATTGAGAACCGTCTAAATATTTCAGATGGTCGCCAGGTTGGATTTTTATTTTTGTACTATTACATTAAGATTATTGTGTACGTGTGGTATTCAAACTTCAATCGCATGATTAGACAACAAGAAGTAAAAACGAGATTTTAAAATTACGCACAGCAGCCATCTTGTGATAATGCAAACCATTGAAATAAATTAGATGCCAGTGGATCAACATTTGTATAAGCATTTAACGTGGAACGTTTCACGGCACTCGGTTAGTTAATTCGCGAGAAACGTCCATTTAAATATTTATACTTCGCGTCGCCGCCATGTTGGATTTGTGCTCACCAGGTTCCTGAAAGTCCTATAGGTGAACATATGTTCATAGTCTCTATGAACATTAAAAAAATCAGTTTGGTTGCTGTAAAAGATTCATAGATATTGAGAACCGTCTAAATATTTCGGGAGCTCACCATTTAGGAGTGTTATGTGTATAGGCCATCGAGTTATGTACCATTCAAGGACAATTATTGCCTAGGTTCATTATTCAAACTTTCACTTCGATAGCATGATTACGACACAAGAAATTAAAACTTAATTTTAAAATTTCGCACAGCCGCCATCTTGATGTTATGTAAGCAATTGAATTAAATTAGATGGCAGTGCATTACAATGTGCAAAATCAATTACTGTACCACATTTCACTGCGCTCAGAGAGTTAAATCACGAGAAAAGTCTATTCAAATATTTTAAATTCGCTTGGTCGCCATGTTCGTTTCGTACTTTACTGGTTTATGAAATATACATAGGTATACCTGTATCAGTACCCTTTATCACCGTACAAAATTGCAGGGTGATATCTGTAATAGTTTCGGAGATATAGAATGTCAGTGAAATATTTCGCACAGCCGCCATTTTGAGGTTATGTAAACAATTGAACTAAATTAGACTCCAGTGCATTACAATGTGTATAAACATTTGCTGTACCAAGTTTAATTACATTTAGATAGTTAAATCGCGAGAAAAGTCTATTTAAATATCTCAAATTCGCTTGGCCGCCATGTTGGTTTTGTAGTCACCAGGTTTTTGAAAGTCTCATAGGTGAACTTCTAGTAGTGCTCTTTATCACCGTACACAATTTCAGGGCGATATCGGTAATAGTTTCGGAGATATTGAATGCTAGTGAAATATTTCGCACAGCCGCCATGTTGGATTGGAGAGACGTAACAAAATTTGAAGGGCACGGTCGAGGTCGCCGGGAATAGTGCTATGAACTTACCGAGTTTCATTGAAAATGCTCCAGCCGTTTCGATTTTATTAGGGGGGGACACACACACGAATCACACACACACGCACACACACACACACACACGCACACACACACGGACAAAAGGTGATCTCATAAGCCTATTTTTTCAACATTGAAAATAGGCTAAAAACAATCAGACGGATCCAGGCATTATGCTCCGGCATAATTCAAAGTAAATACTGGTATCAAACGATGAATCCTAAATGGTTGAACGAAATAATCTACAGTCTGCAAATCACCGGTACTAGCTACTAATAGTAAAAATGATGTTCACTTCCCTTGACATTGGTCTGCAGAGATGAATACCGTGGCTGTAGAATGCCATGGATAAGGCATGCTGTCCGGCTCGTACAGGTGTATGTGGAAAGCATACACACTCCCCTCGGCATGACCTCGTCCCGGTCCAAGTCTCCATACATCTTCTGCCATCGCACCACCAATTCGATTTAGTGCTCCATTATGATGTTTCGGTTCATGGTAATTCTCAAAAGTTCATCACGACGATTCACTACCATGAGTTCCTGTGATTAATTCATTAACACCATGGCTTGTGCCATGTAATATCTTGTAATCTAGACTGTTCGTGGTTTGACAACTGTCACCCGGTAATTCCACGTTCCGAAATAAGTCACCATTTAATGTATGACTGTACGCAATAACTTTGCTTGCAATCTTACTGAGATTAGCGCAGTACACTGACGTACCTGTATTGCCATTGTTTCCAGTTACAGCTTCTAAAATCTGAGCTGGAAAAAAAAAATCTTGAAATCCTATCTGGATCAGGAATAGTATTCCGCAAGACATGATTATACATAGTCCGCTCCATTGTCGCCTACATTTTAATCTGGAAAAAGATATGCTCTTCTCATGACCCATGTTAGGGATCAGTTCCAGTACGTAGGCTGTGAGATCGGGTATTAGCCCAGGTCAATCCTGCACACACAAAGATTGGCCTCACCTAAATTTAACAGTGGAGAACAATGAAACAGTGTCTCCTCGTAGGCTATTTTTTGGCTTCAAGGTCTGGTACTCGTAATTCAGATAGAAATAAGCTCTCGAATACACGTTCACTCGACCACATGAAGACGAATTCTATACTGTACTATGCTCCACTCAACAGGTGTTCACAGCGTGGCTTCGTATGTGCTGCTATCCCATGCGCATCACTGCTCGCGCACATGACGTGTTGCTACGCTCTACAGGGATACTCCCACACTTCTCTTGGCGCTCTCTTCAAGGATTCTCAAAATGTAGCGGGGAAAAACAACTCTCATATTCTTGCTATGAGCTCCCTGAAAATGGGCACAGTACACTGTTGTCTGTCATAGGCAGTTAAAAACTAATTAATTAATAAATGAAATAAATACATAAACGAACAATAAATAAGCCGCGCTGCAGCATGAAACCGATAAATCAGCCCGCTTCACATGTAGTCTGTACGCAGAACTGAAGTTGGCATACGTTCAACATGCACCCCAGTGAGCAGCTTTGTTTACTTCCACTATCTCGACTCGACGAACAGAATTAAGAGAGGACATAGGAACGGCTTGCCTCAGGGGGCTGTGTTGACTCCAGTGAACTACAAACTAATGGGACAGGAAGTGTTATACACGCTGTCAACTTTACTCATAAGGCTTTACGACGCGTGAGCAGGCCACGGTTATTAAAATGACTCGTGCGCCATCTATTGCAAAATTGATTTGATCATTTAGAAAACCTCGCGGGAGTGTGTACTACAACTCACGAATGTTTCATCGCAATCGGATGAATGGTACATGGATGCGGGACATGAATCAAACGATTCGCGCGCCATCACTCATTTGCTAAAACTACTCGTGCGCTACTTGTTGTAAAATGGATAAACTAATTTAGAAGCCTTTGCGGGAGTGTGCACAATAAATCACCAATGTTTCATCGTAATCTGATGAGTAGTATATGAATGCATGCGGGAATTTCTTGAAGCGATTCGCGTGCCATCACTCATTTGCTGAATCTACTCACGTGCCACCTATTATAAAATGATTTGCCTTAATTAGAAGCCTTTCCGGGAGTGTGAACAACAGCTCACCAAAGTTTCATCGTAATCTGATAAGTGGTATATGAATGCATGCGGGAATGTTTTGAAACGATTCGTGCGCCATCACTCATTTGATGATACTCGTGCACCATTTATTGTAAAATGGATTAACCAATTCACAAGCCTTTACGGAAGTGTGCACAAAAACTCACCCAAGTTTCATCGCAATCTGAAGAATTGTGTATGAATGCATGTGGTCATTCTTGAAACGATTCGCGCACCATCTCTCATTTGCTGAAACTACTCGTGCGCCACCGATTGTAAAATTAATTGCCTCATTTAGATAAGTGGTATATCTTTGCTTGTCAAGACCAAAACGTTTGCTTTAGGATGTTCAAGAGCAAGGGGAAGAGGTTGGTGCCAGTGGATTATCGACCGGCAGGTTCCACCCGAATAACCGAGCTCCGATTATGTTATCAGTTACTCACATCATAGTTTCGCTCATCAGTGACAATTCACCTTGCGCTATGTTCTCTGTCCGTGATCCTCGTGGGCCCTTCAAAGGTCGTGACAGTACGTGATGTAGATACAGTAGTTCTGTTTCAGCGATAATTATATTCGTGCTTGGCTCCAACAACCGACACACGCAATGAGACAGTAACCACAGGTATTATTAGGATCGCTGTTGCTCTTTTTATCCTCAGTCTCATGTGTAACAGATGTGCGTAGTTTTTCTGGTAACCTGTGCTGTTCTGTGCGTATAACTGTAGTTGTCCGAGTCTAGGAGACGGTAGCAACTGATATGAGTAGGAATGATAATATAATAGTTGTTATTCTAACTTTCTGTCGGTCAACACACGATAACTGGAACATGTGAAAAATATATTTAAACAGAGTGAACCAGCTGCCCCTAATAATATTGTTTTATGCAGCCCAACTAACGCGTGTTGATTACAGTAGCGCCCTACATAAAATAATATTAGGGCTTTTAAAAATAAAACATTTCACTTACATTCACAATATAAATAATAATTGTCTAACGACTATAGTAACAAAAAGACAGTAATAATACAATAATAATATTAATAATAATGGAAAAATTAAATACAAAAGACAAACACCATATACAAGAAAAGCTATTAAAGTAGGCAGGTTGTCAGCTATTGTCCTGATATAATTGAACTAAAAATAGTATTTTAACATAATGCAGTAATAATAATATCGTATGGCCTCGGGTGCCAAGAGCAAGCTTTAATATTTGAAACCCAGAGGGCAGCTTGCACGTCGAATTTCGTTGTTCCTTCAAGGACTAAGTCAAGGTGGTTAGATATCTAAGCTCCTTGACTTTATAGCGCTTTCTAGTAGAGAAATGAGGAACTTTGCGTTGGCGGAAAATCCCGAGATTAATTTTGCCATTATGAACACGGCCTACTGAATTCAAATGGGTTCTTTAACATGCCTAGATCGTATGGCATGCGTAACGTCATTTTTGCCGCATTCCAAAAATCATTTACTTTGGAGCGAACCTGCAAGCATGGGGTTAGTAATCCGACATGATAACCACTCACTCACCGTGGCAATCAACAGAATGCAGTTATCAGATGTCAGAGGTATACTGCTCCAAGAAGCAGGATGCAAGACGTCTTTTGAGAGCTGCAGTGCTTGGAATGTTGACGAACTTATATAAATCGAAGATTTTGAAGAGGCGTGAGGCTGTGCAAACAAAATATTTGTTGAAATTCCTGGTTCGGTATATAATATTGGAATCTGGAGTGTTAATTTTGTGTATCTATTTTCTCGATTATGAACAGAATGGTCGACCATGCTGCCATCGGACGTTGGAAGTGTGGCCGAAAATTAGAAAAATAAGGGGCAAGGGACCCACCCAGTGCTGTATATTCCAGTAATTGACCGACTGAAAGCTAAAATAACGCCTGTAATGGCTCTTAATCCATATTTGGAAGGCTATAGTGTTTAAAATCATGGCTAGCCTTCTCGGCTATCATTCTTGAGGCCCGAGGTGGAATTCCCGTCCTGCCAAGAAATTTGATTCTGGTCTGAGGGCCGGAATGGTGTACACTCAACCGCGTGAGGCAGATCTCGAAAGAGGTGGGTTTGAATCCCACCTTAGCCATTTTAGAAGTGATTTTCCGAGGATTATCATTTCTACTCAATGCAAATGCTGTGATGGTTCGAAACTTCAGGCCATGATCTCAATTACAAATACACATGCTACTTCAGACATCATAATGAGTTGGTATTCTGACAAACCTGATGCTCACCCATGTATACGTGGCTGATGATCACGATGTCACAAGACTCTAACTGAGTCGAAAAGAATAAAAGTACGTAAAGGAAATAAAAATGAAATTGCAATGTTTGAAAGAAATTTGGCCAAACATTATCTCAAAATACTTACTGTATTTTCAATGAATGTCGTTCACTACACTAGACATGTATTTTTTCATCTTTTGTACAGTATGTCGCGTATAAAATTGAAATATAACTCTGGATTTTCCGTTGTTTTCCCTTGATATTGCATGTCCAATTTAGACCTGATCCGCTGAGAGTTCAGTAAAATGTTGGCAACAGCTACAGAGTTTGTTGGAGAAATGGGACGAACCATCGCCACCAGATCATTAGAACACATTGAACCTTGTAAATCAGCGATAGATCAACTTTGAACTCCCTTCTCTTGGTTTAGCTGACCGTGCTGAACAGTTCATCACTAAAGATATTTACTAAATAAAAATTTGACTAACCCAAGAGCTTCTCAATTTTTATCCAGGTATTTTCAGTCTACTTTTTAAATTTTGTAAAAATGAGGAGAAAGTAGACTTATGAGATCGATCCGGGCAAATGTCTGTCTGTCCATGTGTCCCCCTCTATCAACTCCTAAACGGCTGCAGCTATCGAAACAAAATTTGGTATGCGTATTATACCTGAATATCTCACGGTCATATTTGTAAATGACGTCAGTGTTACCAACTGCTGAAAAATCGCAATTGAAATTTGAACTTTATGTTGGATATCTCAGAAGTTATGCATGCGAACTGTACCAAAATTGGCACACTCATAGATAATTACATTCCAAATTAGTTATCAGTAGCCTATTCATGACAATGTTGCTAACACGATTCTAAGCCTGCTGATAGGTCCAATTTTTAAATGCATGTTACTTCTATACTGTCAATTGGATTTTAACCAAATTTCGTATGTGCTATGTATACTATGCTTATTATTAAGAGCAACCAGGGTCCAAAGTTAATAATTGCTCTCTCTATTTTTCTTATCCTCATACCAATATATCAGAGAGTATGCAAGCCAACTGCTCTAAACTTTGCACACGTATAGTAGGCCTACCTTACATTCCCGAATGATTTGGACTAACTAATTTACATCAGTGCTGCCAACGTGATACTAAGTCTGCAGATAGGACCATTTTTTAAATGCTTGTAACTTCTATACTAAAAATGGATTTCAACCAACTATTGTATGTGCTTTGTGTACCATAATAGATATGACTTTGCGTATTCTTAAGAGTGAGCAGGGCTGCCAACTGTTAATAAATTGTCTCTCTATTTTGTAATCCTAATATCAATATATCACAAAGTATGCAAGCCTACAGCTCTAAACTTTCCACGCGTATAGTACATTCTATATTAAATTGACGTAACATATATTCGTCAATGCTCTCAACATGATTCTACGCATGCTGATATGATAAATGTTTAATCTCAATTAAATTGCATATTAATAAATGGATTTCGTCCAAAATTGGCACAACAATATATCATGATATTTCAGATTAATTCTGAGCAACACATGCCGGTACATAACATTGTTGCCAACATGTTTTTTCACTCACTGATAGATCCAATGTCTAACTGCATGTAACGTCTATAGGGTACTATCCATTGAACTTCAACCAAATTTTGTATGTGCATTCCAACTCGGTTATCGAAGAATTATACGCAAATCAACCCAAGATATTTCCAGGGTCCCCAATGGGTTAATTTCGAAAAACTGTTTTGACTCTCTCCCTCGCAATGACTGAAGAATCATTTACTACTTGTAGGCTCTTGTGAAGATTTCGCACTTCAGCGTAAGGGCAATGAAACGTGAGCAGAAATCTCATTAAATCAGCAAATTGTTATTATATAATCAAGAACATCTACCATTTTGGCAAAGTGTTCGTAATATCCGTAACAACGCCAATCAATACAAGCATTGCATTTTATTTCCAAGATTCATTCCAAATACAATATTAATCTAAAACATAAATAAAAGTTATATACCCCATTATTCGATACAAGAACTTTCCGGAAGAAAAACAAGTAATTCCGTGAAGAAGTATACAGCCTTTTTTCATATATCCTACTCATGTTAATTGCCTCTATCAACATACTAAATTTCAGCTTGATTACTGCGATAGATTCGTAGA
The DNA here is from genome assembly GCA_946902985.2 of Meconema thalassinum. NCBI lineage: Eukaryota > Metazoa > Arthropoda > Insecta > Orthoptera > Tettigoniidae > Meconema > Meconema thalassinum. The sequence goes on from OX336392.1 coordinate 550,119,771, forward strand.
TATTGAGAACCGTCTAAATAGTTCAGATGGTCACCAGGTTGGATTATTAATTATGTACTATTACATGAAGATTATTGTTTACGTGTGGTATTCAGACTTCAATCGCATGATATGGACACAAGAAGTAATAACTAGATTTTAACATTTCCCACAGCTGCCATCTTGTGGTTATGAAAACAATTTAAATAAATTAGATGCCAGTGGATTAACATTTGAATAAGCATTAAACGTGCAAAGTTTCACTGCAATTGGATGGCTAAACCGCGAGAAACGTCCATTTAAATATGTATATTTCGCGTCGCCGCCATGTTGGATTTGTGCTCATCAGGCTACTGAACGTCATATAGGTGAACTTATGTTCATATCCTCTATGAACATAAAACATTTCAGTTTGATTGTTGTAAAAGATTCGTAGATAATGAGAACCGTCAAAATATCTCGGATGCTCGCCATTTTGGATTGTTATATGTTGTGCCCTTTTAGCAAGAAATATGCCAATCACAGTATGCCAGCGTAGCTCAATTCGGAATTTCGGGGCAGCGGTAAGTTCCCCCACTCTGTGACTCACATATTTTGGATTAATTAGAGGATACACTTGCAAAAATAACAACAAAATCAACTCCTATTTAAACACATTTAATTAATAAAATTAATGGCGCTACAAACACTTTAACAATTTAATTACTGACCCATAATCATCTACTTGTTCCAAATGAACAAGGAATCACAAATATAATAAAACAAATATTGTATTTAAAACATGTGGTTTCCACATAAACCAACAATTCCTACTTAGTCTTACTTCCATAAAGCATTAACATTAAGTTTTATATAACTCCGAGCTCTTCTGGCTCCATGCATTTTTCATAATAATGGTGTCATTCTTGTACACCTCAAACACTATCCTTTATATTTGCTTATTTCTCAAAAACAAATATATAATTATATTTAAAATCTATGTTAATTATCTAACTCAATATTTTGGGCATGTCCACACATTCAGTTGTTATCATCTCTCTTTATTTCACAAATATATTAAGGTAATCAGGAAATCCATTGTGTACTCCAGAGCGTGAAGATACTTGACACAGTCAAAAAACTATAGTTACTCCCGAAACTCAGTTGCCTTCAATCAACTCGTGGAATCCTACGTCCATACATCATTACCACAGGGATGGTTATTTATCTCTTATGTCTTATAAACCATTATCATACAAGAAACTACGATCTGAACAGGCAAACGAAAATATCAATCTATAAGGACCTCGGTTCAACGCCCGGGTCGTTAACAACTTTAAACACTCCTGGTGTATTCATTTCTCTTTACAACATCTTACGAGACGGTTTCTGGTCCCTCTCGCTTTAAGAGAGCTAGACCCTTCTACTCGGGCGCGATTTATGACACGAGGGGTGATGGCAATTCCCTGTCTAACCCCACGTTAGTAGCTTATTTCCAAGGCTTTCAAAACAAACCTCCACATTATATTCAGTTCTGGGGAGAGACCGGGCTTTTACTGTACCGTATTCATTCAAACAACTATTCTTTGGTTCAAAGACCACTTTCGTAACCTTGGCATTTATTAGTTATGAGAGGGTCCTCATTGATTGGGAAGATTAATACACATACGACGACGAAGAATTAAGGGGCTTTTATCATAAGAAGATTCTGCGTTCGAATCTCTTCACGTGCCTCGGGAACCATTCCCTTACAGAGGACTTATACAAAATGCGATTTAAAGTCGGCCGTGGCCCATATGACATACGCTCAATAATACCATATATTAGCTCCCTTATTTTATACATACACAATGCCTCGTGATACTATGTCACAAATAGAGGACTTATACAATTATCAATTCACTGCAATCAACTACCCTCCATAAGTAATTTACCAAGTATTTTAACCACTACGCGTTCCTAGCGTGACATTTTAAATATTATTTGCGCTCTTTATGCGCTATGCATTATTTTAAGCCGAATTGTCTTCCCAAGAACTGATAAATCTCATTAGTAACAATTCATATTATTTTAATTCTCATATTAATCTTTTCATTGCCGATAAATCGCTCCCTTTTAAAACATTCATTAAACATCATATCTTACACATACATTAAGGCTTAACGCTCTTATGTTCACATCAAATTATTTGATCTTTATTTAATATTTCCATATTTAATTATTATTATTATCTTTATTCTTTACACACGCTCAAAAGCTATTTCTTTTATATTTCAACTTTACTTTATTTGAATATCTTTTATGATAATCATTGATATTTCGCTTGCTCTTATGACATTTGTTAAATACATTAACCCTTTATTCACTTATTTCCTCTACGGGATTTATTCCATTGAACATCCAATCTTACACATACATTAAGGCTTAACGCTGATAATTAGTGATATTTCGCTTGCTCTTATGACATTTGTTAAATACATTAATCCTTTATTCACTTATTTCCTCTACGGGATTTATTCTTTACATAATCATTTATAATTTCTCAACATTTTATTATTGTTCAGACCGCGTTCTTGCTTATTCAGTATTTATTTATTAACACACATCCCTTTTACTCAAAAACTCCGGTGGATTTGTACACAACCAATTTCTGACACCAACATAGAATGAAAGTTTTGTACTCACATGTTTTAAGATCATCCCATGATCTTTATTCTTGAGCGGTGCTTCATTTTTGGGCCCACTTTGAACTTTTTACTCCATATTAAAGGAATTCATCTTATGTATAAACACTTTTTGACATATATTTAAAACACTTAACATTGACGACATTTTTATACACTGATGTGTCCCTTTTGAACACATAATAAACACTAAAAATATTAATTTAGCACACAATCTTGATTATTTTACACTTCACAATTCTCGATCACTAGGCCGTATTTCTGAGCCTATCACACGTGATTTTCTTAAATTTCCGTTTCCAAGGGTGAAATTTATTCGATGTCGGCTTCCTATCCTGCAGAATACGAAAGTCTCGAAACATCTACTGTTCCCTGGAGTCCAAATTCTGCTACTCCTATCCTGGATGACCGGCTATTTATCTAGCTTGAACGGCTTCTTTGTAGATCTGTCTATCGATCCTAACGAAAGTCTATTCGGATCGAGGTCTCCTCAAAGACCTATAGATTTAGTCTATAGCAGCTAGTACTTCTCGATTCTAGTATTTTTAGAATAGTTCGCCTACTTTCTGGAGATAATGTTTATAGTCTCCTATCTTCTCTATTTGAACGGTTCTAACACTCCTACGTTTCTGACATACGTTCCGAACCTTATTCTGTTCTTCCCTTTTTGGGTTCTTTAATTTAAATGACAGTTTATCTTTCTGGTACGGTACTTCCGTACGTTATGATCTATTCGTTCGTCTATTTAACGATCTATCGCCTTTAAGTCCGACGTTCGCAGCCTGCTCTGACTATATCTTACGAACTTTCACTATAACTTGTATACAGTCGGGCCTAAATCCTATAATTAGGATTTTCCTAATATTTCAATACGGCGATACTTTAAATTTCTCCTTGACCACTCCTTATGGAGGCAAGCAAGTCGTTAATACTACGACGCCTGTGGCTATCGGTTATTACTTCTGCGGTGTAACACAGCGTTTCTCCCCTCAAGGAGTACTGGTAGCTGTTTTTGATGTGACGCAGAGTTACGCCCTACAAGGCTGTCTGAATATTGATGTGCTGATGATCCAGCGTTACGTCCCCCTGGACGGACTTGTACTGCGTGATGCGTGATGGAGCACAGTGACGTGCCCTCAGGCCGTTTGAAACTGCATTCGGTGATGATCGTGACACAGTGTCATGCCCGCAGGCTGACAATAACTGCATGATTGGCTTGGTAAAGCCCGAAGCTTTATACTATTTTACTACAAAAAAATAAGACTCTAGCCTTTTCTGTGGTCAACTTCTAAAATAATGGTGCCACAAATATAACAATTATACCTTCCGAAAGCTCGTCTTCTCAATGTCACATAATCTCATTGCACCTAAGAATCGATCGTGCAATTCGGAGATATTAATTAATTTCTCGTCCTCAATTGTGTGGGTGTTGCATTTTTTTGCTTTCTCCCCACCACACAGGCCGTGGTACTTCCCCAATGACGTCGTCTTACGTTAGCAGTTCTTTTCTGCGCAATTATTAAATGGTTTCTCTTTACTGAAAAATCTCTCATTCAAAATGATTCACTGTACTGTACTTGTTTCCTCATTATTATACTTGTAAACGGGTTAAATTTAATTATTCCTCTTCTGGCGCATAAGCGGTGTTGTCATTTTCCAGCAACGTAAGCTTGATTTCCGAGTCAGGCTTCCTTGTTTAATCCTGGGAAATTTCCACTCGGTTATTAATACTCGTGACTCGCTCCCTTCAGAATGTCAAGAGGGGTGATATCATCCTCTTGAACACCTGGTCCTTGTTAGTTGCACAACCTTATACTGGCCTCCTAGCTGGATCTTTCTTAAAGTTACATTAGAAACTGTACGTTTCTTTGATTTCTTCCTCAAATGCATGGATTCGCACACCTTGGACCCTATAGCATATGGGTTCATCTCACCCTTCCTTAGGATAAATAAATTTTCCAAAAAATTTTGAGGAAATTTATTTTAATTAATTTTGTATTCTTATTTCATCGAATCCATCATAACGTCATCCGTATTTACTGTTGTTTTATTTCCTTAAAGTTCCTTCCATTAATTGTGTAGGTTGGGTATGCTCTATCTTTACCCTTTCTTTCTCCTTTATTACATTAAAAATTTCTTTTTCAAAAAAATCAATTACTTCTTTAAAGTTCCTTTCCTCTCTGGTCTGTGTTTAGGTTGGGTCTTCAAAAGTTCCCATTCATTCATTTATTCCCCTAGTGGACGTCTCCACTTCAGGCCATAAATTTCTTGTCACGTTCAGTATTTACAACACTCTACCCTCGTCTGGCGCGCGCTTCTCCAAACTTGAGTCAACAGTTGGTTCCTTTTCTTCTTTTCATCGGACCTCTAGTCGGTCTGTTCTCTATTCATTATATATTTCACCTTAATGACTTTCTGTTAATTATCTTGCGGGTGCAATTAGCTTTACCCGTAACTTAATTCATTACAGTTCTCAGACTTCAAGTCTGTTACACTTCATTCGATTTTTTTAAGAGCTCAGTCTGATCTCACCTGACTCTTTCTGGTTCTCTTCCCCCTTCCTTATCTCTCTTTGAGATGGTATTTCAAACACATGATACTTATTTCTCTTATTCTTTAATGGTTGCATAGGGCTTTACCCGTTTGTTCCAACGGGATAATCCTTTTCCTTCACCTCGTATCGAGATGGCATTTCCAAAGAGTATTTCTTTTTTCGACTTTTCCAGTTCTTTAGGTCTTTCAGATCTCCTTCTTTTCTCTTCTTTTTATCGCTCCCTTTCTTTTTACGGAGCTTCCAGCTGAAGTATGCCTGGGCATCCTCTTTCTCCAAAGCTTCGTATGTTATTCCTCCTCCTTTCATTATTTCCATGGGGTATCCATTTCTTGGTACACCAACTATCAATGGCGGTTTTCTTCCTTTTGGCTCTTCTTCAGAGACGTCTCCTCTCATTTTTTCATTGTTCCCAACAATCTCATCTTTTTCTTTTGGGTTTCCTTGGCTCTTGTTCGGACCTCCTTCCAGTCCTCTTTTCTGTTGTTGGCATTCCTGACATTTTATCATTAAGTCAAGGATCTGGGCTTTCAATTTTTCTTCTTCCTCGTCTAATTGTTTCCTATCTTTCTTATCCTGATCCTGCATTTCCTTTGAGGTTTCTTTTTCTACCTCCTCATTTTCTTCGGAGTTTTCTTTTTCTATTCCTGTGAATTCTTGAACCTCTGTTTCCATCGGTGCTTCGTTGATATTTTCTATTTTTGTTTCATCTGATTTCTCTGTTTCTCCTGGAATTATTATTTCCGTTTCTTCAACTATCAATTCCTTTGTTATCTCCTGTTCCGAGATTACTTCTTGATCTTCCAGCTCAATCTTTTCCTCAAAATGAGTCTCTTCAGTTTGCAGCTCATTTTCATTTTGGCTGTCCTCCTGGTCTGGACTTACGATTTCATCTTGAATTTCCCGATGTTTCTCTGGAAGTATCTCAAGGTTTTCCTCAGCTTCCACTGGAGTCATTATAATTTCTATTTCTTGTTTCTCTTCTTTAATATCAATTTCGGGCTTCTCTGGCACCGTGACTTCTTTTTCTTCTTTAATTTCAGCTTGTTTTTCAGCTTGGGCCACTATTTCATTTATGACTGGGATAGCCATTTCTTTTCCTTTGAAGTCTTCGGCTAATATGTATTCATCATATTTCTTCTGAGCAGCCTCTAATATCTCTTGGTATTCCTGGATCTTGCCTTCCCTCATTTTGGCAAATTCCTGGATAGTTATTATAACCTCTTTATTCAATATTTCCCATATAAACTCCATCATTTTCCCGTACTCATTTCCCACTTGATCCCGATGTTCTTGTACCTCCTTTCTTCTATCGACTTCTTCGTATTTAAATGATGACTGAATGTTCTTCCATCTATTATTTATTTCATTCATTTTTTCATGTATTTACTGAATTTCTTCTATGACTTTTTTCTGCTCTGTCCAGGAACTTAATTCAATCAATCCCTTCTGATCCAGGCTTTCTACGAATTTCCGTCTTATTATATTCAGATCTGTTCCAACCGTAATAGATAATCTCTCTACTTCTTGTTTAGATACCTTTCCCAATTTTCCTCTTAATTCACTAAGGATTTTAATTACACTATCCCTTTTTCGTATAATATTCTGCAGTTGCTCATCAATTGTTTCGAATTCTTCAAGCCCCAATCCCAAATGCAGCTTTCCAAATTTCTCTATCGTTTCATCATATTTCTGATGTACCTTTTCGATAAAGCCTTCATACATTTCTATATGCCTTAACGAAGCCAATTCTATATTCTCTTGAGGTGGAATATTAGTACTATCGTTCTTTTTCCCTTCGTTTTCTGAGCCTACTTGAACCTGCGTTACTACGTGAGACTTTGAATTACCTTCATCATTATCATTATCTGTATTAATTACATTTTCCCTTGGAATTGGTTTACAATTTTCTTTTTCCTTTCCGAGCTCTGAAGGCTCAACCTTTACCCTTTTGTCTGCAGACATGTTACCCTCTCTTCGTGTAACTATGTCTCCAGGTGCACGCATGCTTTCTACAGAAATATTTATAATTTCTTTACTTGGGTACTCTTTCTCACCTGTAGTTTTACCTTTATCTGGGCTCTCGGCCCTTACATTCTCAGAGAGCCTCCGCCTCTCTTCACTTAACAACATCATATTAAAATACAGTGGGCCACTAATGCCACCACACTAGTACATGTTTGAGAGATGATACTCCGAATCAGTGTGTCCCAATTTCTTTAAAACTTTACTTTGGTACGGGTATTCACTTACAACGTACCCTTTTGATCCTTTTATTCAATCTCATAAAACCTTTATGGAAGTATTTAAAATTCAAATTTCGAAAAACCCTTTTTTCAAAAATGAAAATTTTGATTTTTCGAGAAAAACTCGGGTTTTTCCCTAGGAAAACTCAGACCTGCGTACTGGGCGCCAAAATCTTATATTTGCTAGGGGGGTTTATAATATATTTACAGGGCTGCTCGGTATGAGTTTCTAGGGACCCGTGCGGTCAGTTAATATTTTACGTTGTAGCTACACCTATCATTACTTTACTTTACATGAAATGACCGTCTTAAGTGTTCCTCTAGTTATTAATCCAGCACATTACTTATACGACCCCCATGTGCCCTTTTAGCAAGAAATATGCCAATCACAGTATGCCAGCGTAGCTCAATTCGGAATTTCGGGGCAGCGGTAAGTTCCCCCACTCTGTGACTCACATATTTTGGATTAATTAGAGGATACACTTGCAAAAATAACAACAAAATCAACTCCTATTTAAACACATTTAATTAATAAAATTAATGGCGCTACAAACACTTTAACAATTTAATTACTGACCCATAATCATCTACTTGTTCCAAATGAACAAGGAATCACAAATATAATAAAACAAATATTGTATTTAAAACATGTGGTTTCCACATAAACCAACAATTCCTACTTAGTCTTACTTCCATAAAGCATTAACATTAAGTTTTATATAACTCCGAGCTCTTCTGGCTCCATGCATTTTTCATAATAATGGTGTCATTCTTGTACACCTCAAACACTATCCTTTATATTTGCTTATTTCTCAAAAACAAATATATAATTATATTTAAAATCTATGTTAATTATCTAACTCAATATTTTGGGCATGTCCACACATTCAGTTGTTATCATCTCTCTTTATTTCACAAATATATTAAGGTAATCAGGAAATCCATTGTGTACTCCAGAGCGTGAAGATACTTGACACAGTCAAAAAACTATAGTTACTCCCGAAACTCAGTTGCCTTCAATCAACTCGTGGAATCCTACGTCCATACATCATTACCACAGGGATGGTTATTTATCTCTTATGTCTTATAAACCATTATCATACAAGAAACTACGATCTGAACAGGCAAACGAAAATATCAATCTATAAGGACCTCGGTTCAACGCCCGGGTCGTTAACAACTTTAAACACTCCTGGTGTATTCATTTCTCTTTACAATATCTTACGAGACGGTTTCTGGTCCCTCTCGCTTTAAGAGAGCTAGACCCTTCTACTCGGGCGCGATTTATGACACGAGGGGTGATGGCAATTCCCTGTCTAACCCCACGTTAGTAGCTTATTTCCAAGGCTTTCAAAACAAACCTCCACATTATATTCAGTTCTGGGGAGAGACCGGGCTTTTACTGTACCGTATTCATTCAAACAACTATTCTTTGGTTCAAAGACCACTTTCGTAACCTTGGCATTTATTAGTTATGAGAGGGTCCTCATTGATTGGGAAGATTAATACACATACGACGACGAAGAATTAAGGGGCTTTTATCATAAGAAGATTCTGCGTTCGAATCTCTTCACGTGCCTCGGGAACCATTCCCTTACAGAGGACTTATACAAAATGCGATTTAAAGTCGGCCGTGGCCCATATGACATACGCTCAATAATACCATATATTAGCTCCCTTTTTTTATACATACACAATGCCTCGTGATACTATGTCACATATAGAGGACTTATACAATTATCAATTCACTGCAATCAACTACCCTCCATAAGTAATTTACCAAGTATTTTAACCACTACGCGTTCCTAGCGTGACATTTTAAATATTATTTGCGCTCTTTATGCGCTATGCATTATTTTAAGCCGAATTGTCTTCCCAAGAACTGATAAATCTCATTAGTAACAATTCATATTATTTTAATTCTCATATTAATCTTTTCATTGCCGATAAATCGCTCCCTTTTAAAACATTCATTAAACATCATATCTTACACATACATTAAGGCTTAACGCTCTTATGTTCACATCAAATTATTTGATCTTTATTTAATATTTCCATATTTAATTATTATTATTATCTTTATTCTTTACACACGCTCAAAAGCTATTTCTTTTATATTTCAACTTTACTTTATTTGAATATCTTTTATGATAATCATTGATATTTCGCTTGCTCTTATGACATTTGTTAAATACATTAACCCTTTATTCACTTATTTCCTCTACGGGATTTATTCCATTGAACATCCAATCTTACACATACATTAAGGCTTAACGCTGATAATTAGTGATATTTCGCTTGCTCTTATGACATTTGTTAAATACATTAATCCTTTATTCACTTATTTCCTCTACGGGATTTATTCTTTACATAATCATTTATAATTTCTCAACATTTTATTATTGTTCAGACCGCGTTCTTGCTTATTCAGTATTTATTTATTAACACACATCCCTTTTACTCAAAAACTCCGGTGGATTTGTACACAACCAATTTCTGACACCAACATAGAATGAAAGTTTTGTACTCACATGTTTTAAGATCATCCCATGATCTTTATTCTTGAGCGGTGCTTCATTTTTGGGCCCACTTTGAACTTTTTACTCCATATTAAAGGAATTCATCTTATGTATAAACACTTTTTGACATATATTTAAAACACTTAACATTGACGACATTTTTATACACTGATGTGTCCCTTTTGAACACATAATAAACACTAAAAATATTAATTTAACACACAATCTTGATTATTTTACACTTCACAATTCTCGATCACTAGGCCGTATTTCTGAGCCTATCACACGTGATTTTCTTAAATTTCCGTTTCCAAGGGTGAAATTTATTCGATGTCGGCTTCCTATCCTGCAGAATACGAAAGTCTCGAAACATCTACTGTTCCCTGGAGTCCAAATTCTGCTACTCCTATCCTGGATGACCGGCTATTTATCTAGCTTGAACGGCTTCTTTGTAGATCTGTCTATCGATCCTAACGAAAGTCTATTCGGATCGAGGTCTCCTCAAAGACCTATAGATTTAGTCTATAGCAGCTAGTACTTCTCGATTCTAGTATTTTTAGAATAGTTCGCCTACTTTCTGGAGATAATGTTTATAGTCTCCTATCTTCTCTATTTGAACGGTTCTAACACTCCTACGTTTCTGACATACGTTCCGAACCTTATTCTGTTCTTCCCTTTTTGGGTTCTTTAATTTAAATGACAGTTTATCTTTCTGGTACGGTACTTCCGTACGTTATGATCTATTCGTTCGTCTATTTAACGATCTATCGCCTTTAAGTCCGACGTTCGCAGCCTGCTCTGACTATATCTTACGAACTTTCACTATAACTTGTATACAGTCGGGCCTAAATCCTATAATTAGGATTTTCCTAATATTTCAATACGGCGATACTTTAAATTTCTCCTTGACCACTCCTTATGGAGGCAAGCAAGTCGTTAATACTACGACGCCTGTGGCTATCGGTTATTACTTCTGCGGTGTAACACAGCGTTTCTCCCCTCAAGGAGTACTGGTAGCTGTTTTCGATGTGACGCAGAGTTACGCCCTACAAGGCTGTCTGAATATTGATGTGCTGATGATCCAGCGTTACGTCCCCCTGGACGGACTTGTACTGCGTGATGCGTGATGGAGCACAGTGACGTGCCCTCAGGCCGTTTGAAACTGCATTCGGTGATGATCGTGACACAGTGTCATGCCCGCAGGCTGACAATAACTGCATGATTGGCTTGGTAAAGCCCGAAGCTTTATACTATTTTACTACAAAAAAATAAGACTCTAGCCTTTTCTGTGGTCAACTTCTAAAATAATGGTGCCACAAATATAAAAATTATACCTTCCGAAAGCTCGTCTTCTCAATGTCACATAATCTCATTGCACCTAAGAATCGATCGTGCAATTCGGAGATATTAATTAATTTCTCGTCCTCAATTGTGTGGGTGTTGCATTTCTTTAGCTTTCTCCCCACCACACAGGCCGTGGTACTTCCCCAATGACGTCGTCTTACGTTAGCAGTTTTTTTCTGCGCAATTATTAAATGGTTTCTCTTTACTGAAAAATCTCTCATTCAAAATGATTCACTGTACTGTACTTGTTTCCTCATTATTATACTTGTAAACGGGTTAAATTTAATTATTCCTCTTCTGGCGCATAAGCGGTGTTGTCATTTTCCAGCAACGTAAGCTTGATTTCCGAGTCAGGCTTCCTTGTTTAATCCTGGGAAATTTCCACTCGGTTATTAATACTCGTGACTCGCTCCCTTCAGAATGTCAAGAGGGGTGATATCATCCTCTTGAACACCTGGTCCTTGTTAGTTGCACAACCTTATACTGACCTCCTAGCTGGATCTTTCTTAAAGTTACATTAGAAACTGTACGTTTCTTTGATTTCTTCCTCAAATGCATGGATTCGCACACCTTGGACCCTATAGCATATGGGTTCAATGTATAGGCCATAGAGTTATGTACCATTAAAGGAAAATATTGCGTAGCTTCATTATTCAAACTTTCACTTCTATCGCATGATTATGACGCAAGAAATAAAACTTAATTTTAAAATTTCGCACAGCCACCATCTTGAGGTTATGTAAACAATTGAACTGAATTAGATGCCAGTGCATTACAATATGTATAATAATTTACTGTACCACATTTCACTGCGCTCAGATGGTTAAATCACGGGAGAAGTCTATTAAAATGTTTTAAATTCGCTTGGCCGCCATATTCGTTTTGTACTCTACAGGTTTTTGACCGTTACATAGATGAACTTGTAGCGGTGCTCTTTATCACCGTACAAAATGTCAGGGTGATATCATAAATAGTTTCGGAGATATTGAATGCCAGTGAAATATTTCGCACAGCCGCCATTTTGAGGCTATGTAAACAATTGAACTAAATAAGACGCCAAAGCTTTACAATGTGTATAAACATTTGCTGTAACATGTTTCATTACGTTTGGATGGTTAAATCGCGAGAAAAGTCTGTTTAAAAGTATCAACTTCGCTTGATCGCCATGGTGGTTTTGTGCTTACCAGGTGTTTGAAAGTCTCATAGATGAACTTTTAGTAGTATCCTTTATCACCGTACACATTTTCAGGGTGATATCGCTAATAGTTTCGGAGATACTGAATGAATGCTGGTGAAATATTTCGCACAGCCGCCATGTTGGAATGGTGAGACAGAATGAAATTTGAAGGGCACGGTCGGGGTCAGGGTAAAGCTTCTAGTAATGAGGGATCACAATCGAGGGATGCTCCCGCGGGGTAAAGGTAACGTCTGGCAAATTAAAGGGGGAACGATTGAAGCTAAGACTTGCTGCTGACACTGCGTTACGAGCAATGCGCGCTAGAGGACAAGGTCAGCTGGCGCAAGCAAACTAATAACGCTGACCTAAGTATTTTGGTGTATGAATAAGTCGTGTGCGGGGAAGTAGGCCGTGAAGTAGGGTGAGGACACAATAAAAACAATTGTGCGTGTGTGTGTGATGGTGTGTGTGTGTGTGTGTGTCCCCTAATACATTCTAAGAACTAAGAGCTGTAACGTGAATGTAGGTGCTTCCCTGAAAGTAGGGATAGCTTTCAATTAGGTATGAGTAAAATGTAATTAGGTGCGGTGATGGGGAAGGAAGGATAACGATTAATTGTAGGACCCTGAGATGTACACACTCACCTGAAGTACGGAGTCGGCACTCTTCGCTCGGTCAGCTAATCTGGAGGCAACTGACCCCCTCTCCTCTATCGGAAGTCCATTTATGTATTTTATGTTTGCTGACTGTGCGTTTCCTCATAGCAGTGGCAGTGAGTTCTTGTGTTGATTTTTAGCCTATTTTCAATTTTGAAAAAATAGGCTTATGAGATCACCTTTTGTACGTGTGTGTGTGCGTGTGTGTGTGTGTGTGTGTGTGTGTGAGGTGTGTGTGTGTGTCCCCTAATAAATTCTAAACGGCTGGAGCGATTTCAATGAAACTCGGTAAGTTTATAGCACTACTCCTGGCGACCCTGACCGTGCCCTTCGAATTTTGTTACGTCTCACCAATCCAACATGGCGGCTGTGCGAAATATTACACCAGCATTCAATATCTCCGAAACTATTACCGATATCACCCTGGATTTTTCTACGGTGATAAAGAGAACTACTAGAAGTTCACCTATGTGACTCTTGGAATTCTGGTAACTACAAAACCAACATGGCGGTCAAGCGAAGTTGCGACGTTTAAATAGACGTTTCTCGCGATTTAACCAACCAAACGCAATAAACCTTGGTACAGTATATATTTATATACATTGTAATGCACCGACATCTAACTTGGTTCAATTGTTTACATAACCACAAGATGGCGGCTGTGCGAAATATTTCACCGGCATTCTATATCTCTGAAACTATTAGCGGTATCACCCTGAAACTTTGTACGGAGATAAAGGGCACAACTGGAAGTTCGTCAATAAGAATTTCAAAAACCGGTTAACTACAAAACGAACATGGCAGACAAGCGAATTTGAAAATTTAAATAGACCTTTCTCGCGATTTAATGTTCCAAACGCAATGAAATCTGGTACAGGAAATGTTTATGCACATTGTAATGCACTGGTATCTAATTTAGTTCAATTGTTTAAATAACCTCAATATGGCGGCTGTGCGAATTTTTAAATTAAGTTTTTATTACTTGTGTCGTAATCACGCGATCGAAGAGAAAGTTTGAATAATGAACCTACGCAATAATTTTCCTTTAATGGTACATGACTCTATGGGCTATACATTTAACACTCCAACATGGCGACCATCCGAAATATTTAGACGGCTCTGAATATCTACGAATCTATTATAGCAATAAAACTGAATATTTTTATGTTCATAGGGGGCTATGAAGATAAGTTCACCTATAGGACTTTCAATAACCTGGTGATCACATATCCTACATGGCGGCGACGCGAAGTATAAATATTCACATGGACGTTTCTCGCAATTTAACCATCCGAGTGCAGTGAAACTTGGTACGGTAAATCCTTATACGAATATTAATCCACTGGCATCCAATTTATTTCAATTGTTTCCATAACCACAAGATGGCAGCTGTGCGAACTTTTAAAATCTCATTGTTACTTCTTGTGTCCTAATCATGCGATTGAAGTTTGAATGCTACACGTACACAATAATCTTCATGTAACAGTACATAACTCAAAGGCCTACATAATTATATAAAGTCCAACATGGCGACCATCCGAGATATTTAGTCGTTTCTCAATATCTACGAATCTATTACAGCAATCAAACTGAAATGTTGTATGTTGATAGTGGCAATTAACATAAGTAGGATATATGAAAATAGGCTGTATAGTTCTTCACGGAACTACTTGTTATGAGATGTGGTAAGCCTTTGTGCAAGAGCTGTGTTTTAGCTCTGCTGGCTTGTGTGGTAAGAAGTGTGTCGTTGTTGCTGTTGCCTACATCCTAGGGGTATTTTGAACGGTGAAAATAGTGTAGGGTGTTGGGCAGATAAGTGTAACTGGCGTAGATGTACTGGGTAATTGTAGATAGATGTCTGGAGTGTAGATCTAGTTGTAGGTTCCTTGGCGTATGTGCATATCTCTGTTAAGGGCGCTTAGAGCCCTTAGGGCCCTAACAATATGTCTGGGGAAAGGCTGTAAGACTGTGACAGGTAATGAGTTCCAATTATCAATACCACGGTTAATGAAATAATATTTCCCATCATTTGTACGCTGTGGTCGGCCCTTACCTTTATGTGGATAATCTGCCCTGCTCAGGTAGGTGGGATTGCCCAGACGTTTGCTTAGTTCTCCCCATGCTGTCCGATTAGTGTAAGTGTTAAACATAGCGTATAGTCTGGATTTCGTCCTTCTATCTTCCAGAGATTCCCACGCTAGTTTTTCTATCATTCGAGTTATACTACCTCTAGGATTAAAATCGTTGAGCATAAACCTATTTACATAAGGCAGAAACATGTACCACAACAATGAGAGGGAATATTGACCAAGTTCAACTTCTCTGATTATGAACAAACGTGGTTGATTGTTGGAGCGCTAAGGATGTGATTGGGTGCTGTCAGATACAGAGCTTTCCTTCCCTAGGGGCACTTATTCTACTTTCTGTACTATTTGGCACTACTAGGTGAAATCCCACACAAGACACGGCATAAACCTAGAAACATTACTGGGCATTAGATATAATCTTGTTATCAAAATGTTCAAACATCTTCCTATACAACCACTGAGGGGCGGGTGAGCTTGATGCTCCACTACTCAAAGCAGTAATCACCACTTCTTCCAGTGAAGTATCCCTAAGATAGGAGTGCTTTAGCCAATGAGGACATGTGCCTTAGACGGTTTGCTGAAGATTCATTCAATCATAGCCACAATTATGGTTTCAAAATTGCCGAAAAGATATTTTCAATGGCTTAAAATTGAAAGATAAGATAACACGATTATTACTCTTGTAGATCTTGAATAAATGAAGAAGATTGTAGTTTTCCGCGACCGTGAACCTTGTGGTTATGAGGAACAGAGCCTCCAATTTACGTGGAATCTGACATGGCATTTCCCTTCGAAAATCTCACATGCATTGACCGGGAATATAGCTTGACCGCTGCCCCCTCCCCCAGATTATGAATATGGCATTTCAGAACAAGATGTTCAGTAAAGAACATATAGCCTACTTTCTCCCAAATGCATGGGTATTGTTATAACTCTTTGTCCTTTTCAAGGAGTATAATTGAATGCTGGTTGTAGTAGCTTGTTGAAATACAACGTGCTATACGGATATTAAACATTTATATGAGGTGCCATTTGCTAGTGCTACCTCTGTAAAAAAAATCATTCAATTTGGTTTCACCGTGTTTGAATTGATATAATGAATCGATTTGCACACGTAAATGGCCGCTATCTGCAAACTATTGGGCTGATGACATATTAGTTCAGTCAAAAGAGGCTTCCCACAAAACGGTATGTTGTTGCAAAATTTGGTATTGATCAAATGATAAGGCTTTTAAAATTTGTGAGGCCGCCATTCCGTTTCCATCAAGATGGCGGTGATATAAAACATGACACTGAGGTGATCTTTGCTAGTGCTACCTCTGTACCAAATTACGTTCAATTCCGTTTCACCGTGTTTGAATTGATAGGGGGGATCGATTTGCACACATATGTGGCCGCCATATGCAATATATTACACTGATGACCTTGTAGTTTGGTCAAAATATTCTGCATACATATAGGTATAATGTTGCAAAATTTGGTATAGATCAAATGATTAGGTTAGTCGTTATTTGATTTAAGCTTTGAACATTTGGGTGGCCACCATTACGTTTCCGACAAGATAGCGTAGATGTAAAACATGCCACTGAGGTGCCCTTTGTTAGTGCTACCTCTGTACCAAATTTCGTTCAATTCGGTTTCACCTTGTTTGACTAGGTAGGGGGAATCGATTTACACACATACATGGCCGCCATCCACAAATTATTGGGCTGATAACCTTGTAGTTTGGTCATAAGATTGTTCATACATATGGGTATAATGTTGCAAACTTCGGTAGAGATCAGATGATTAGGTTGGTCGGAATTTGATTGAAGCTTTTAAAATTTGGGTGGCCGCCATTACGCTTTCTTCGAGATGGCGGCGATATAGAACATGACACTGGGGTGCCAATTGCTAGTGCTACCTCTGTACCAAATTTCATTCAATTCGGTTTCACCGTGTTTGAATTGATAGAGGGAATCGGTTTGCACACATACATGGCCGCCATATGCAAAATATTGGGCTGATGACCTTGTAGTTTAGTCAAAAGACGCTCGCTATAAAAATGTATGTTGTTGCAAAATTTGGTAGAGATCGGATGATTAGGTTAGTCGTAATTTGATTTGAGCTTTGAACTTTTGGGTGGCCGCCATTACGTTTCTGTCAAGATGGCGGTGATATAAAACATGACACTGAGGTGCCCTTTGCTAGTGCTACCTCTGTACCAAATTTTGTTCTATTCGGTTTCACCGTGTTCGAATTCATAGAGGGGGACAGACAATCAGAGTACACACACTCACAGACACACAGACGCACACACAGACAGTCACACATTTTTTTGGCCCTGTGTAGATCTCATAAGTATACTTTCATTTTTTTTTGTAAAAATCGAAAGTAGGCTAAAAATTGAATACATCAGGTAAATACATCTGGAGAAAACTACAGTAGAAGGATTTAGTATGTGAAACCATGCCAACTGCAAATGATGAGCGGTACTGCTCCAGTTGGTCACCAAACGCCTTTGAGTCTCCAGTGTTAGTAACCCGAGTGTATTTAACAGTTGACTGTATCTCGGCGCTAGCTCCCACCACCTGGTTTGGTTGGCAACCTCATCTCCTCCTCACAAGGGAAGTATCAGGTAAGTCACGTCGAAACCTATCTTGGAACTTTGTGGACGCAATCGTTGTACTATTAGAGGACAAAGTGCGGAAAATCAGCCGCCAGATTGAACTGCAAGGCTCCGAAATCGTACCTGAAATCCTGGTACGCAGGCATGACGGCTGGAGGAGCTGGACTTCCTTGTGGCACTCGGAGTAGTAGCGAGGCGGGGCGTATATGTTGACTCGAGCGTGTGGCACCTCCCCACCGGCCTAGAGTGCTTGGGCGGTCAGGGCTGTCCATTCCAACATGTACGGTACTCGCTACCGCCCATTGATCTATATGAGAGATTCACCCCATGAGTTCGGAGCCTTGCAGTTCAATCTGGCGGATGATTGACCTCTTATAGTACAACGATTGCGTCCACAAAGTTTCAAGATAGGTTTCGACCTGTCTTACTTGATATTTACCTTGAGAGTCTTATACGTCACCTCAAATTCCTTCGTCTGTCAAGGGAAGGATTGGCGAAGATGTCTGCCAGGCCTCTACGCAATTCACCTTCTATCTTCTCAACAAATCTGTCCACGTTCCTTTCACCTCATTGGAGGAATTAGTAAGCCAGTAACGCAAAAGAGCCGAGACCACGTGGCAAGCTATGCTCATCTCGAGCAGACAACGCGTCATTATTAGGCAACACACATCGTCCAAGTAGAATTTTGTAGAGAGTGTTCATATGTGGTGCAGATATTACTGTAGATATCACTATGGCTCTCGCCAACTCTTTACCCTAACTTAAGGTAACCCCATACCGCCATGTTCAAACATGACACATTAAGCCCCATTACCGTTGGAACTTTGGGTATCAAAGGAAGGGAGAAGAGCAAAATACAAGCCAGTGAGATGAGGTTCTTGAGAAGCAGTATTGGAGCTACAAAGATGGACAGAATAAGAAATGACAGGACCAGAGAATTAATGAAGGAGGAACCATTACAGGATGGTATAGAGAAATCTAGACTTAGATGGTATGGACATGTAAAATGAATGGAGGAGAAGAGGATACGCAGGAGGATACACGAGACGAAATGGGAAGGAAAGAGACCAAGATGGAGACCGAGAGACAGGTGGCTGAAGGGGGTGGAAGAAAGCGTGAAAAAGAGAGGAGACGACTGGACAAGGGTGGAGGCTGAGAGATGGTGGGAAGACAGAAGACGTTGGAGAGCCTTGTGTTCCAAACAGACCCGGCCAGTTGCTGAAAACTGTGCAGGATGATGATGATGAACGTTGCAATTTATTTTAGCATAATTATATCAATTTCTATTCTACCTAGTATAATCGTTGATCTACAGATTATTTACACTACGATAATGTTTTAAAAGTCAGGTTAATATTTGGGGGGAAATGTTTTGCACTAAAATTATATTTAAAATGATGTTCTACACTTGGATGAATAATTTTACTTCTGAACAACAAACACATGGTGAAAAACATTTCAACGGTGTATCTCAATTTATCCCCGAGAAACTAACTCAAATGTGCAGAAAAATGATATTCTTCAGAAATTTATAACCGTTGGAGATTCAAGTCTCTGGCCTGCTTGCTCACTGTCACAACAAACACATGTACACTCCTTCAGATGGCGCCATTGGTGTTATACCAACAAATGAATGGAGTTTCCTCTAAACAAAAGAAATCCCCAGGTTTCTACACTAAATAGTTTTAAAAGTATGATTTTTTAATTAAAAGCTTACAATTTTGTTGGTTCCTTAGTTTAGGGGCTGCGACAACGTGATCATGTAGCCCCGTGTTCTTTGGATGTGTGTAGAATCTGTCTGATAACCGGTGTTAATTGTGATGACTGTATTAGTGTGTGTATCTGTGATTAAGGTAAGGACTGCAGACGATGAATTTCAAGTAGTTGCTACTTTTACTACAAAATGCTACCGTGAAAGACACCTAGCTGTGAACTTGGATACTAGATGCCACCGCAACTGGCACCTGAATGTTAACTTTGGTACATAATAGAGCGTTAACCAAATCTAACCTACAAATTTAGCTTCATACAATTGTAGTTAGTGGAAGGTTCTTTTAAATGCCATAAATCTATGACATGGGCCCACCGGCTTTACTTCCCCTCCAAAGGCATACTGAGAGACTTTCAACGCTCTTAAAAAATCCGACGACTTTGGCTGGGTTTGAACCCGTGATCTTGGATATAGAAGCTAAGCATACTACCAACTACGCCACCGAAGTCGCTTTTACAATTTTGTTATAATAAAGAACAATAACAAGTGGGTTGTGCATTCAAGGCAGGTTTGACTGTCTTACAATTATGAGGTGCGTTCAAAAAGTAACGAGCCAGAGGCATAATTACAGAAACCAGTACCTGTATGTTAGAAGTATTGAGGCACTTGTCCCACTGTGACACGAGGCGGTGAATGGCTGTCTCATAAAACTCCCAGGGCTGCGATGTGAACCAGTTCCGCACGTACAGCTGGACCTCGGCGTCCGAGGTGAATCGTTGGCCCCGCAGAGCCCTTTTCAGGGGACCGAACATGGCGTAATCACAGGGAGAGAGGTCTGGACTGTATGGAGGGTGGCCGAGAACCTCCCATTTGAATTTCTGCAGGAGTGTCGCGACTGTGTTGGCCGTATGAGGTCGTGCATTGTCGAGGAGCGACCACGGCGGCTATGGCGTTCACTGTCATTCGGCGGTCCTGGGTAATGAGTGCATCAACCAGCTGGACGTTGTCATCGGTAATGCAGGGGGGT
The DNA here is from genome assembly GCA_946902985.2 of Meconema thalassinum. Taxonomy (NCBI): domain Eukaryota; kingdom Metazoa; phylum Arthropoda; class Insecta; order Orthoptera; family Tettigoniidae; genus Meconema; species Meconema thalassinum. The sequence continues at coordinate 550,140,339 of OX336392.1, forward strand.
GCCCCAGACCGGGCATCATCGGCTAACGACACCCGTCCTTCCATGAAGCGCCTGTGCCACGCCTTGACCCTTGCAAGGGACATGCAGTGTTCGCCGTACACTTGTGACATTCGGCGATGAATGTCCGTTCCCCCTACTCCTTCCGCTGTCAGAAACCGAACAACACCTCTTTGCTCTTCGTTTGACGCCTCCATGTCACTGTTTGCAATGCGACTGGCAGCGTTGGACGATTGATGCATGCTGCTGCTCGCTTTGTATCGTCACGTGACGTGCACGCGTGTCCTCTAGCGACGGGCTGTGACCTTCCACGCTATGATCGGAACCACACCTCGTTACACACGCCACGATTAGCCGATGTAGTCACTGGTTTGCGCATTCTAGCCTCCGGCTCGTTACTTTCTGAACGCACCTTATACAATAGACAGATATCAAATACACAATTTTGTCTAAAGAACTTTACAGATTTTATTAAACAAAAAACATAAAAAAGGATGTCTTGTCATGATGAGTTCTCCTCGGTGTGGTAATCAACCCTGAGGTCCCCTAAGATATCCTCCACCCCTTGAATATCTGGTTTTTGTGCTCCCTAAACCAGAACCTCCAAACATTACTCAGGCTTCTTAACTCTGTAACGGCGTGTACTGATACACAATGATAAGGTACGTAACTGCACTTCCCAGAAAAGTGCACACGACCTTCAAGTCGAGTGTGAACAGACCGAAGACCGTGAAGTGAACGTCGCTCTTCAACAAGAGCTGCATTGCGAACGAATGATACTCTTCCCTCTGATCTTTGTTGGGTTCACAGCAAATCACCTCCGAGAGTACCTCCCTGGTTCTTTTGGCCTCCGACGTCACTAGGTTACAGCAGACGATGAGTGACACGAACTGGCTCAAGTGGAAACATTGCCATGCGAATTTCACTAAAATATGAACAACATAAGAATGGTCGAAGGATCTTAAGAAGGTGAAAACTTCCTGAAAATCAGAGAGAAATGCTATAAAATAAAATAGCGTACGGCACAATAACTCAAGTCCATAAATAGAATTAATTAACGACGCTGCTTCAAAAAGCGAGTTGTATAGCATTCTTAAAGTTTCTAGCGGTACAACGAGACCCTCAAGATCTCTTTTGGATGACGGTCTTAGTTGGCGTCGAGACCAGGAGTAGACGCCAATACCAGTCGATTGTTGTTGAGGTAGCTCTTTAGAAGCGATCATATTGTAGTGGACGTTAGGAAGAAACTCCTTTTCAGGATTATGACAAGTGAACTTTAGATGAAAGTTAACCATGGAAAACCGCCTCCTCAACAGTAGAACTAGATTCACAAACTGAAGATGAATGATGGTGTCAAAGAAGTGTACCACAAGCTGTGGAAGATGGGAGGTGCGGTGAGTCGTCAACCAAGCCGTGGTGGAACAGAGGCCAAGAAAGACTATGTTGACCAATACAATCTGCAACAATAGCACTCTGCTGTACCCGGAGTACTCACTCTCAATCCTGGAAAATAATATCTTGTCCATCTTTAAAATTGAGAGATGTAGCTTCTCAAATTTAGGTTTGTGAATTGTTGCAAATGTCATTATTGATGACAAACATTGCATGAATATCATAACAACATGAGCAAACATCGCCATCCCGCCGACCACGTTATCTGATTCGATGATTATGATGTACAGCCTGTACAAGCACGCGACAAGTGTAAAGGTGAACCAAACTATGGAGCACAGTAACCCAAAAGCAGTGTATTTCAGGCAATAACTCTTGCCTAATTTCAGTCCCACAAATGGACTTAACCCTATGAATTTCGAGAGATAATACATGGGAGAAATCGCAGAAAATAACTCACTTTTTGATAATGAATTGTCTGAGGTTTCGAAAATATTCATGTTCATTTTGAATGCTGTCGTGATCAAAAGGTGATGAACGTTATGTTAATATTTAGATAACTACTGGATTCTGCCTCCAAGTAAACTCTTACAATGGATATTCATATATCTGATGGTTAAATTAATGTCTGAACACTTCAAATCAAACATCCATCTTCATTCTGAATGTTTCAGCAATCAAGATAAATAGATTTAAGTTCACTTTTCATGTTTCAATAATAACTGAAAGTATCACAAAGTCACACTGGAACTAGTTAGTTTTAACAATGAATATTCACGTATATTGTTGTAAAATCTACGAACACATGAACTGAGATACGATGATCTAAATAACAGTATTTTTACAACACCGTATACTTGGGTTCATAGTTTTGATTAAACTCACTTATATTGCACTCTATTTCTGGCGGACACTAACAGGCTACTTATCCAAGCAAATACCGATTGTCATCTAAATGGAACTTACTTCAAGGAAAATAATATACTTGAAAAGCATTGAATTTTCGTTGCCAAGAATGTATCATCACTAAGTGAATACACCAAGTTCTACACTCGTTAACACAAGGACCTATGTGTGGGATTTCAGGGCATGCATGAGACACAGTTGGTAGCAGCTGGTGATCATTACTCTTGTTATAAGGGGAGTAAAATCTACTGCACATCATCTGCCCCTGAGAGCGATAAGTTACAATTTCCTGTAACAGATTGGGAAACACAAAGCAAGCTTTTGGGATGATAAGGGGATAGTGATGAGTATTTTTCACTGCGTGTGATGCTGTTTCAAGACTTACAACGTTGAAGTAATCAGCCGCTTTGCACGTTAGGTTTATACCAACCTTTACGTAGGAACATTCTGTTACATGCAGCTTCAAAAACTATTAAGATATACGCTAGAAGATAAGAGTCAATGAGTTTCTGTACCCATTGAGGATGACCTTGGCAAGTTTTAGTTTGATGAAGGTTTGGCCCAACTTTCACGACGTTTTCCTTTATCCCTTCGTTACATTTGCTGGATCAGACACATGTTGGTAATCACGAGGATAAAACAGATAAAAACCTACCACTGTTGCCTTAAGATCCAGCAACAGATATAACTACCAGCACTCTCCTACTTTGGAATGTTTTGCAAAAGTACACATGTACAGAAATCCTTCACTTGATAGCCTATACCAATGTCTTGGCATATAAAAATTGAAAATAAACTCGCAGTCCATTTTGATGTAAAATACTCCACAGCAGAAATTAAACTTCACTAATGCATTGTTAACATGCTCTTCAGCACGCTTCAAATCATACGTCTCGGCTCACCGGCTTTCGACATTTCTTATCGTTATTTCGTGCAGCTCTGAAAGCATAGGCTACGTTAACATTTAGAGAGATGCTGGCAGTAGAATTATCGATAATTGGAAGGTGTATTTTCTGGCAATAACTGATGGTTCATGTGAATAAGGAGAACCACACCTTCCTCACTAGAGATGTTGACAACTACAAATGATCTACAACTATGTTGAACTCCGATATAATAAAATTTAATGAAATTATTACATCACAAGTGTAGCACTGGCACAAACTTTATCGATGGATCTGTCGTACAATAGAGGCGTATGACCTCGCTGTTCTGCCCCATAAAGCAACAATGAAACAACAACAACAACTCGGTGGTAAAATGTCCATTTCAAGAACATGGGTTCCATTCACTTCTAAAGATGTTGGAATTTTTGAGGGACACCTTGCAAGTCATATGACGTCAGTTCCCAAAAGATCTCCAGTACCATTCTTGGCACAACATGACGAAATTATATCTCATCCACTTAGAAATTTGGTTTACTTCTAGTAGGCAGCGCAGAAAGGAATTTATGCGAGAACCTCCTGGATACCAACACTTCAACATAGCACCCGGATTTTTAACCAGTAAGACTTATTGAGTGGATATTAATTTGATTAAACGTAATATCTGTGAGAATCTCTTTGACCAACAAGTACAGCGCGAGGATAGTGGATTAGTTTCTAAGTCTATAAATAGTTCAATTTGTAATTCACATTTACCCTCGTGAACGCCACCTGGTAAGGTCTTCAACAAACATCAGCACTTAACAGTAAGTACTGTCTTGAAATCAAGCCCTTGTGTTTCATCTCAGGTGTGTCACCCGCTACGGTCTTCAACATACTGAACAATATGCATACGGTCTTCAAGCCAAGACCTTGAGGCTTATATCATGTGTGACACCAAGCTGGACAGCGAAGCTGTGCTAATACCGGCTTCGCCTGCAGACCACACGAGACTGTACAATGTAGTGTTAATATTCAATGAGCCATATGAACACGCTAGAACATACTCAATATAATTAGATCCTGCTAATTATTAGATCGCTTGTAATATATGTTCAGTCAGCCCGCTCAATACTCACTGTGTGTGGTGTAATCTATTGGGAGTTGTGTTGGCGGCTACGTGAGCCCAACCGATCGCATCTCATCTCCTACCACGACGATAACGGGTAGACACACCACTAGTCTTCACTGGAGATGGTGTGTCTGATTCTATGTTCAGTCCCCGTTGGGGGATGATGGTTGGTTGGCTGGTTCTTAAGTTTAGGGGCTGCGACAACGCGGTCATGTAGTCTCGTGTACTTTGGGTGTGTGTAGAATCTGTCTGATAACCGGTGTTAATTGTGATGGCTGTATTAGTGTGTGTTATCTGTTTTTTCATTTAAGTACTGCAACTTAGATTTTTTCAAATAGTTCCTACTTTTGTCGCCAAGCGCCACCGTCGACGGCTACTAGGCCAAGTTCAGAACTTAGCTACTAGACGCCACCGCAGTCGGCTCTTGGCAACGAACGTAGAAACCTAAGAGCGTTGTTTATATTCTTAACCTATCCAATTTAGCTTCGCACAGGTGCAATTAGTGGAAGGTTCTTTAACATGCCATAAATCTATGACATGGGACCGCCGGCTTTACTTTCCCTCCGAAGGAAGGCATACTGAGGGATTTTTAACGCTCTTAAAAAATCCGACTGCTTCGTCCGGGTTTGAACCCGCTATCTTCGGCATAGAAGCTCAGCATGCTACCGACTACGCCACCGAAGCCGCCTTGGGAAATAAAATGGGATGAAACCACGGGGCTGATAGTTTCTACGGCCGGATACCCTACCTGACGCCAACCCCACGAGAGGAGATGAACTGAATGAAAGATCAATTTCAAGTAGTTCCAACATTGGCTACCAGACGCCACTGTCACTGACACCTAGCGGCGAAAATTGGAACTTAAATAGAAGCGTTTCCAAACCAGCCAAATATAACCTAAACATTTTGTTACACACCACTAATTGCAGCGGAAGGTTCTTTTACATGCCATAAATCTATGACATGGGCCCGCCGGCTTTACTTCCCCTCCAAAGGAAGGCATACTGAAGATTCAAACGCTCTTAAAAATTTGACGTTTTGGGCCGGGTTTGAACCCGTGACCTCGGACAAAGCAGTTCAGCATGCTACCAATTACGCTACCGTGTCTGATAACTGGTGTTATTGGGGTTGGTTGAGGTAGCGTGTGTCTATTTTGAGTGAGGTTTGAATTGGATCGCCTTAATTTTGTAATTTTGTTGTTATTTGCCTGGATTAGAAGTGGGAAACCACAGATAGCCTCTTCCCAGATGACTGAGGCTTCTTACTGTAGTGACTAGCGTATTCTTGATGTTAACTTAGTTCCAGTTTTTTGATGTGGAACATCTTTCCACTCGGTTGCTGTATATTTTTGTGTGGGGGTGATTTTGTAAAAAAAAAGGGACGGAAGTGGGATGGAAATGCAACGGAAACAATGAGCGCGCGCGGTGGCGGAGATTGGTACAACGACATACTGTTGGCCATGTGGCAATGTGGAATGTAAATCGCATATGATTTACCTCAAGGTTTGGAGGTCCAATTACTGATATTTCTACAATAATTCATCTTCTAACTGTCGTTCTTTGGTGTGAAAATATTCATTATATCATATTTGCTGAAAGAAATTATGATTTATTAAATCTTACTACTTTTGCTCTATTCTTATTTAATGTAAGCACTCGAGGTACTGTCGGCCAAAATACAGCACTATTATAACATATCTACTGAAAAGATTTGTCACTGGAGTTTTACAAGTAGTTATTGCAGAAGTAATAGTCTAGTAATGAGAACTTACCGATGGTAATAACACGAAGGAATCCTTCATGTTTGCTGACACAAGGTAGCACTTGGCTTTTGATACGCGCAAAAAGAGCTATAATCCATATTTCTACGAGCAAATCGACTTGGAAAGTCTCATCTCTTATATATAATCCAAAATTGACTCATCACCGCAGGGCTCAAACCACTAGACCTAGAAAGCTGAAATTTTGCATGTTGGTTGATCCGAGTATGTAGAAGCTCACTAAGAAATGGTTTTTGAAAATTCAATTTGTAAGTGACTTTTTTCGGCCCTTTGGCATTGACAATCCAAAATTGACTCATCGACGCAGGGCTCAAACCACTAGACCTAGAAAGCTGAAATTTTTCATGTTGGTTGATCCGAGTATGTAGAGGCCCACTAAGAAACGGTTTTTGAAAATTCAATTTGTAAGTGACTTTTTTCGGCCCTTTGGCATTGAGCAAGGACAGTCGGTACAAAGTTCGGATTTAGCTCATTTTAAGCCGCCAGATACGAGAAACAATGCTCGGAGGTCCTGTAGGGACCCCCAAACACAATTTTTAAGTTCCAACTTTCGGACAAGTCGAGACTAGCTCATTGATGGACGGTGGCCTCGAACTTGAGAGCCGGAGTAGGAAATAGGTTACCTAAGGGTTTTCTTAGCTAACGATAAGGTGATTTTAAATTTTAACACAATAAGGTTTTAAAGTTCCTGTATTATATGATCCCTTGCTTTGATTTGCACCCTCAAACAGTCCGGTGTATCACATACTTTAAAAACCAATTCCCGACTACACAATCCTCCTTATTTACCTTAATACAGCCGAAATGAAACCATTTCTCACTTAGTGCAATTTTGCATACGTCCCCCTTAAATTGCATTTTGTGACAATTTTGAATCTAAATTACATTTTGTAAGTATTTTCTATCTAAATTGCATTTTGTAAATATTGTCAATTCAAATAAAAGTACAGTAAGTATGTAGTTAGTTTTAGTTGTAAGTAGGTAGTTAGTTTGTCTATAAGATATATGTCATTGTTCTATTAGACTGTGGTGTGTGAGTGTGTCTGAGCAGTTGCATTGTTTATTAGTTATAGTTCATTGTTTCAGTAGACTGTGATGTGTGAGGGTGCATGTGAGTGTGCCTGGTGACAGACTGTTTTAGTGGTAGTATTTGTTGTTGGTGGAACTTAAGTTTTTGTTAGTAGAATTTTGGTATTTAATTGTTAGTACGGTAGAAGGTTAGTATTTTTGTTAGTAGAATTGCTCTTTACTTATTCTGAAAGGGAGTAGCAGCCTTTCAGAATAAATCAATTCTTTACTAGTCTTATAGACGGTTAAGATATTGATAATATAAGCCAAATAATGGCTACACTGCGTCCTGCTGCACGGCTGAAAGCAACGGGAAACTACAGCCGTATGCTATTCCCGAGGATATGCACCTCTCTATGCATAATTACGTGTGATGATGGCCTCCTCCCTTGTAAAATTTCAATCCGGAGGTAAACTAGTCCCCCGTTCGGATCTCCGGGTGGGGACTACTCGAGAGGGGGTTAACATCACAGAAGTGACAAAGAGGAAATCTGACATTCTACGGATCGGAGCGTGGAATGTTAGAAGTCGGCTAGGAAGTGGAAGGTTAGAAAACTTAGAAAGGGAAATGGATAGGTTGAGGTTGGATTTGGTTGGGATTAGTGAAATGCGCTGGCAGGAAGAACAGGACTTTTGGTCAGGAGACTATAGGGTCATTAGCACTAAATCAAACAATGGCCAAGCAGGGGTTGGCCTCATATTGAGTAGGAAACTTGGACAGCGGGTGGAATATTATGAGCAATATAGTGAACGGATTATTGTAGCAAAAATCAATACTAAACCTACCTGTACTACAGTGGTACAAGTCTATATGCCTACCAGTCAAGCTGATGATGAGGATGTTGAAAAGGTCTACGAAGAAATAGACGAAATTCTGAGGTATATCAAGGGTGATGAAAATGTTATAGTAATGGGAGATTGGAATGCTGTGGTAGGAAAAGGGAGAGAAGGGAAGATAGTAGGAGATTTCGGATTAAGTGAAAGGAATGATCGAGGAAGCAGGCTGGTAGAATTCTGCACCGAGCATGAATTGGTCATAGCTAACACCTTATTCAATAACCACAATAGAAGAATATACACATGGACGAGACCAGGAGATACAGGGCGTTACCAAATCGACTTCATTATGGTCAAGCAGAGGTTTCGAAACCAGATTTTGGATTGTAAAACATATCCTGGTGCTGACATAAACTCTGATCACAATCTGGTTGTAATGAAATGCAGATTAAAGTTTAAGAAACTGAAGAAAAGTCAAAAGCCAAAAAGGTGGGCAATAGACAGACTGAAAGAGAAGGATGTAAACGAAAGATTCAAGATGAGTATAAAGGAAGGACTAATGAAAAACCGTAAACAAACTTCAATTGCAGACGAATGGGCACTTTTGAAGAATGAAATAACAAAATCCGCAGACGAAAACATGGGTAGGAAAGAAAGAATAGGTAGAAAACCGTGGATCACTCAGGATATACTAGAATTGATGGATGAAAGGCGGAAACACAAGAATCTAAGAGATGAAAAGGGGAAAGCAGAATACAGACGTCTGAGAAATGAGGTTAACAAGAAGTGCAAGGAAGCGAAAGAAGAATGGTTGAAAGAGAAATGTGCAGGTATAGAAAATTGTCTGAAATTAGGAAAAGTAGACACAGCTTATCGAAGGATTAAGAATACTTTTGGGGAAAAGATGACTAAGTGCTGTAATATTAAGGAGACAAATGGAAAGCCTCTAACAGATAGGGAAGAAAAGGTTGAGAGATGGAAAGCTTACATAGAGAGTTTGTATAAGGAAAAGGAGATTGAGAATCATGTAATGGAAAGGGAGGAGGAAATTGATGAGGATGCGAAAGGAGATTTAATATTGAGATCAGAATTTGATAGAGCTTTGGAAAACTTAAGCAGGAACAAAGCACCAGGCATAGATGATATACCGATTGAGTTGCTACGCTGCATAGGAGATGAAGGTCTGATCAGGTTATTTCACTTGGTGTGTAGGATTTATGAGACAGGTGAGGTACCCCCTGATTTCAAGAAGAATGTAATCATCCCTATACCAAAGAAAGTGGGAGCTGACAGATGTGAAGATTACCGTACAATCAGCTTGATTACTCATGCTTCAAAGATCCTGTCTAGAATAATTTACAAGAGGATTGAAAGCCAGATAGAAACGGAGTTGGGTGAAGACCAGTTTGGTTTCAGGAGAAATGTAGGAACAAGGGAAGCTGTACTAAGTCTTAGGCTGATTTTAGAAGGTAGAATAAGGAAAGATAAGAGAACGTTCATGGCTTTTGTAGACTTAGAAAAGGCTTTTGATAACGTTGATTGGACTAAATTGTTTGACATTTTGAAATCAATTGGAATAAAGTACAGGGATAGGAGGGTGATATACAATCTGAACAGAAACCAGACAGCAGTCATTCGAGTTGAAGGACATGAGAGAGAAGCTGGTATTCAGAAAGGTGTAAGGCAAGGCTGCAACTTGTCACCCATAATTTTCAATCTTTACATTGAACAAGCAATGAAGGAAATTAGAGAAAAATTTAAGGTGGGAGTGAAGATTCAAGGAGAAATAATTTCAACTCTGAGATTTGCTGATGACATCGTCATCTTGGCCGACAAGCCTGAGGATTTGAATGAGTTTTTGAATGGTATGGACTCCGTCTTACGGAAAGAATTCATGATGAAAATAAATAAATGTAAAACAAAAATACTGGAATGCAGCCGAAGTAAATCAGAAACCTCTATGGAGATCAAATTGGCAGGTGAAAAGCTGAAGGAAGTAGGAGACTTCTGTTACTTAGGAAGCAGAATAACCAGTGATGGACGAAGCAAAGAGGATATTAAAAGTAGGTTGGCTCAGGCAAAGAAAGCATTTCTACAAAAAAGGAATCTGCTGACATCGAATATAGATTTAGGTATTAGGAAGTCATTTTTGAAAGCCTTTGTCTGGAGCGTGGCGCTCTATGGAAGTGAAACTTGGACTATTGATGCAGCAGAAAAGAGGAGAATTGAAGCATTTGAAATGTGGTGTTACAGGAGAATGATGAAGATCAGATGGGTAGATAGGGTTACAAACAAAGAGGTATTAAGACGAGTGGGAGAGGAGAGATGTTTCTGGCGACTGCTAATGAAGAGAAGAGATAGGTTGGTAGGACACATACTAAGACACCCAGGAATAGCAAGCTTAGTTATGGAAGGAAGGGTCGAGGACAAAAACTGTAGGGGTAGACCAAGGTTAGAATATGTTAAACAGATTGCCTCCGATGTAGGGTGTCGGAGCTATGTAGAGATGAAACGATTAGCTCAGGACAGGGAGGCGTGGAGTGCTGCATCAAACCAGTCAAAAGACTGAAGACTCAAACAACACAACAAAATGAACGGTTTCGGAGATATTCCCATTCATTCTTTAAATAATGCGAGTAAGTATTATGGAATTATTCCAATAACATGTCAGATGTTACACATCATATGTGACTTCTGTAAGGCTCGTAATATTTTTTGAACTTTTTCTTCCTATCTTTATATTTATGTGTTTTGCATTTTAGCCTATTATAATTTATGAAAAATTAGGTTATGAGATCACCCTTTGTCCGAGTGAGTGTGTATGTGTGTGCGTCCGTGTGTGTGAGGTGTGAGTGTGTGTCCCCTAATAACTTCTAAACGACTGGAGCAATTTCAATGAAACTCGGTAAGGTCATAGTACTATTTTATTGTGTCTCACCAATCCAACATAGCGGCAGGGCGAAATATTTCACCGACATTCTATATCTCCGAAACTATTACTAATAACACCCTGACACTTTGCATAGTGATAAAGGGCGCTACTAGACGTTCACCTATTTGAATTTGAATTTATTCATAAATAACTGCCACTGAGGCTAAAGAGCCCCTTTATGTAGCGTATACAATGTTCTGCCACTGAGGCTAAAGAGCCCCTTTATGTAGCGTATACAATGTTCTGCCACTGAGGCTAAAGAGCCCCTTTATGTAGCGTATACAATGTTCTGCCACTGAGGCTAAAGAGCCCCTTTATGTAGCGTATACAATGCTCTGCCACTGAGGCTAAGGAGCCCCTTTATGTAGCGTATACAATGTTCTGGCTTGAAGTTATGTAATAAAAAAATAAAAATACAAAATAAACCAAGCTTAACAACTAAGAAAAACTAAATATAAAATATACTTATAACTAAACGAGCCAATTACCAGACACTTCATACAAAATGAATTATACAAATTAGAATATAGAATAATTAAATAAAGAACCTACCTAATAATGTATTATATCTATTAAAAGAAAACAAATTATAGTACAGTAACAAAGGGTACAATTTTGATGTAAGTATAATATGATCTATTATTAAAACAATTACATGAGTGACATGATTACTAGAACTACTATCAATTCCACGAAAGTTGTATCTTGGATACTAAAAATATTATAGAAAGCTGTATGGCACGGATATATTTCAAAAATTTTGTATGGAATATTTATATTTTTGATTCGTATTCCTTCAGGAATCTTGATATTAGGTATTTCTTGAGTTGTGTAGTGTTAACAGAGTTTGTAAATGAGTGAAGGTGGAATGTATTAAAGAGCCGTGAAGCTGTGCAGAGGAATGATTTATTGTATTTAGTTGTACGGTGGACAGGAATCTGTAGAGTGGAATCAGTAAATCTATTTTCTCTGTGGTGGACGGAGTTCATTGGTTTAAACACATTATAGAGATAACCAGGAGTTTTTGTACACAATATTTTCTGGGTGAGGATCGCAATTGACAGCTGCCTACGTTCACGAAGTTTCAACCACTGCATTTGCACATAATAAGGTGTAATGTGTACATCACGCCTGACGTCTAAAATGTAACGAACGCATGCATTTTGAACTCTCTGTAATTTTATGTTAAGTGTTTCTGATAAGTCGTTATACACTACTGATCCATATTCGATGATAGGAAGTATCAAAGTTTGGATTAGAAGCTTGCGCATTTTTGACGGCGTGTAAGGGATATTCCGCTTCAAGATATGCATTGATGATATAGCTTTCTTTATTACAGCAGCGGTATGCTCTCCCCAAGATAAGGTTCTATCAAAAATTACTCCTAGGTTGTTCACAGAGTTGCTGTAGGGGATATCATTGTCTAGTAATTTTATTGGTGGTAGTGAGTTAAGATCAACAGAGTTAAGAAGTTTAGTATAGCCAATGCATATAAGTTGAGTCTTAGAAATGTTTAACTGGAGGTTATGGTTTAGGGTCCACTGATGGAGGTGAGCGATATCTTCGTTGAAAAGTTCTATATGGTGAGGCGCATCAGAGGGACTGAAATGGAAGTAGGCCTGTACGTCATCAGCGTACATATGACAGAGAATGTTTTTGAATACACTGGACATATCATTTATATAAAGCGAGAAGCACAGTGGCCCAAGAACTGACCCTTGGGGTACACCACTTTTTACTGATTGCCAATTCGATGAGGAGCCATCAAAGAAGACCACTCTCTGTTGCCGACCATCTAGATACGATTCAAACCAAGACAATGCATTCCGCGATAAGCCAATGGAGTGTAGCTTCGCAAGGAGCAACTCATGGCTTACGCAATCGAAGGCCTTACTGAGATCAAAGAGGCATAGAATTGTAAGCTGTCTTTGGTCGATTGCAGAGCGTATGTCGTCCGTTATTTTTAAAAGCGTGGTAGTTGTGCTATGTCCTTTCTTAAATCCGGATTGATGAGGATTTAGGATGTGGAACTCGGTCAAATATTCACACATTTGTTCATGAACTATTTTTTCTAGAACTTTGCTTAGAGCACAAAGTATGCTGATGGGCCTGAAATCACTGCAAGACGCAGGTATTCTCTTCTTAGGCACTGGGCGTATATTCGCACACTTTCAGAGCGTCGGGTATACTCCGTTTTCTAAACAGAAGTTGAACAAGTGTAAAATGGCCGGCAGGAATATATCGAGACAATTTGAGAGAAGGGAGATTGGAATGTTATCCGGACCTTTGGCTTTAGTACGAATAGACCTAATCGCTTTCACTATTTGTTCTGGGTATGCGTATTTGAAGTAGAATTTTTCATGGTTTGGCGGTGGAAGAAGTCTATAATGCTCTGCGGTCTGGGATATTCTTGTTGTGTTACTGTTGGGAACTACGTTTAAGTAATGATCGCTCAGCTCGGAGGGGGAAACTGGCATTTGGATATCAGATGGGGGGCTGGCACCTATTCCAAGGGATTTTGCAGCTCTCCAGGATGCTGCAGAATTCTCACAGTGTCTGAAGAGGTTATATGTGTACTTAACTTTAGCATTTCTGATCGCTTGTTTTGTGTTATTCCGTATAATTCTGAATTTTTCATAGTCATCCGGAAGTTTTGTCTTTAAAAATTCCTTGCGGGCTCGGTCGCGAATCTTTATCAAGTCTTTAATTGTTCTGTTAAACCATGGGGTTGAATGGTGTTTAACGTTTACTATCTTTTGAGGGGCATGTTTGTCATACAGAAAGTAGATGTTTTGGTTAAAGAGACTGAGCTTTTCGTCTACGTTGTTTGTTTTATAAAACTGCTCTCAAGGGAGTAATTCTGCATCCGCACTAAAATCACTTGAATTAAATTTACTAAAGTCACGTACTAGGTATGTCTTGGGTTTTGCTTTAGGAGCAGATAAAGAAAATACAGCGTACAAGAGGTCATGAGCTGAGAATCCAGGAGCAGGCTCCTGTCCATATTCTATAACAAGATCATTGCAGTTGGAAGATATTATATCGAGAATGCTATCGCAGGTAGCGGTGTGGAAGGTTTCAGTGAATGGCAAACATTCAAGGTTGCAGGCGTTCAACATCTCACGAATACTTTCTGTTTCAAACGTACCACTGCCAAATCTAGCATTTATGTCTCCAACAACGAAAATATATTTGTAATTCAGTAAATGCGTGTACATATCGTTCAAGAATGAGTCTAAATAGCCAGCTTTTGGTGGACGGTATACACAAGAAAAGAGTATCTTTAAGTCTGGCAGGATCATTTCAAGTATCAAATATTCCGGTTTCTTACTGTATTCACCCGGAGATTTGCTAAGGATGTTGCATTTTATAGTGTCCTTGACATAAACAGCAACGCCACCTGAACCTTTGCCAAGTCTATCATTACGAAAGACGTTGTATCCACTGAGATAAATTGAAGCATCCCCTATTGAAGGCTTAAGAAATGTTTCACTGACTGCTATTATGTCAAAAGAACTGTTACCAAAAGTATGACGGAATTCAGAAATGTAGGAGGAGTCAACTAGAGATTGTGCGTTGATGTGTGCCACTTTAAGCCTGTTTGAGTTTCTCAAGCTAATGTTTGATAGTAGTTCAGTCAATACATGTTCATCATGAGACATAAAAGCAACGAATACACTCTTAATTACAGAATTAAGAACATATAGACACAATATATACTATAAACTGTTTTGCAAACCTGAGATCACTATTGTAAAAATAATAAAACAAACGATAAAATGACCTATCAAAAATGGCCTAATATACGCTAAAAATAAAAGAAAGTCTAGTGAGATATCGAGTATACAGTACTAGATTAATTTTGAAGTTGATATTAATACCTACAATGCTAGACAAAGAGAAAAGAGAAAGAAAATAATTAATTCTATGCTAGAGCAATGAATCTAATTCTAATTAATTAATTAATAACATAAATTTCAGTAAGGAAGAAAGAAAAGTATTTTGATCTTCCTTATTTCCTAGTAGCCTCTCCAGGTTCCATATTTATGCTGAAGAGTTGAAGAGTTGAGTTACCATCAACTGCACGGTTCTCCAAGGGGTCCTTACTTCAAGGGTGTTGGGTACCGCTTCTTCAACGCCTCTAGGTCTCGAGCTGTTGTCAGTCTGTGTTTTGTATCACCCACACGTACCATGATAACACCATC
Organism: Meconema thalassinum; assembly: GCA_946902985.2. Lineage (NCBI taxonomy): Eukaryota > Metazoa > Arthropoda > Insecta > Orthoptera > Tettigoniidae > Meconema > Meconema thalassinum. The sequence continues at coordinate 550,155,391 of OX336392.1, forward strand.
AATGCTCCACGTGTAATTTAGGCCAAAATGGCCGACAGTCTGTTTTAGTAGGTCAGTGCGGGTCTTCGTTAAATCTTCCTGCACCGTTATGCCGGTGTTCTTCAGAAATTTCTTCGATTTGAAGAAAGCATTACGATCAGTATAGGACACGAATTTTACAATAATAGGTCTCCTTTTATTACTTCCTCGGAAGCCTACACGATGGGACCTATCAATCATGGATAGCTCGAGTGGGACGTTAATTTTCCTGGCGACATCTAGAACACATTGATCTGTATCCTCGCCGGGAATTTCTGGTATCCCGAAAATCCTCAAGCTGTTCCGCCTCTGGTACATTTCAATACTATCCGTCTTTTCGTGTAATTGCTGCTCGAGGTCAGCTATTGCCTCATCCCGTTGTGCGAGTTCGGTTTTTAGTTCCCTTATGATGTCCGTATTAAAGTCAATGCTCTCCTTCAGTTTTTCAATGACCTTGGTTGCTACACGTTCTACAAGGTCGTTTAGGAGATCGTTGTTACTCAACATATTGACTAGTGATCGCGACACTGTGGAGTCCAGATTATATGTACCAAGTTGAGTGCTCGGGGTAGTTGTCGTACACTCTAATAGTTCACGTTGCGGGTCAGTCTGTCCTGCAACACTAGCGCTTGATGAGCTCCCACTGGGGTCAACGTCTGTAGCATAACTACTAGTAGGTTGGACAATTTCCTTTCTGAAGGGTGCAGTGGGGCTATCTACCGGGGAGCATCGCATTTCACCACACTCTGGCCTTGAGCTCTTCGCGACGGCCGACCTTGTACTACGAGCAGTCGGGGTAGTTCCTGCTTTTTCGCCTGGGCTGCGCTGCTGCTCACCATCTGAACCATTGTCTTTGTTGGTAGCACTGCGCACAGATTCTGCATTTCGCTTGGCGGCCTTCATTTGTTTCTGTTTCTTACCCATGATGTTGTAGAATGCTTTGTATTTTTACGAGCTAAAAACTTAAAGGCGCACAAACTATCTACGTATATCGAAGGTAACTCACGTTAACTGTTGTTATACAAGATGAATCAGCACAAATTCTTCACTCTTCACCTTCTTTGAACACCTACACAGTCAAGGTAACACTGGAGTGGCTAACTCACGTTGCAACTATTCCGCCATTGAAGAGATGAGACATTCGAAAAACTGTTAACTGCAAAACGAACATGGCGGCCAAGCGAAGTTGAAATATTTAAATAGACTTTTCTCGCGATTTAATCATCCAAACGCAGTGAAACTTGGTACAGCAAATGACTATGCACATTGTAATGCACTGGCATCTAATTTACTTCAATTGTTTACATAACCGCAGGTGTGCGAAATTTTCAAATTAAGTTTATATTTCTTGTGTTCTAATCATGCAATCGAAGACAACATTTGAATAATGAACCTACACATACTCCTTATCTAATAGTATATAACTCTATGGCATACATATATTAAAATTCAACATGGCGACTATCCAAAATATTTAGACGGTTCTCAATATCCATTAATATATGACAGCAATCAAACTGAAATTTTGTATGTTGATAGAGGCTTTAAACATAAGTTCACGTATAGGACGTTCAATAACATGGTGAGCACAAATCCAACATGGCGGCGACGCAAAATTTAAATATTCAAATTGACCTTTCTAGGGATTTAACAATCCAAGCGTAGTAAAACTTGGTACGGTATGTGTTTATATACATTTTAATCCACTGGCATCTAATTCATTTAAATTATTTTCATAACCACAAGATGGCGGCTGTGCGAAATTTTGAAATCTCGTTTTTATTTCTTGTGTCCTAATCATGCGATTGAAGTTTGAATAATACACCTACACAATAATCTCCATATAATAGTACATGACTCTAAGGCCTATATATAAAAGTCCAACATGGCAACCATCCGAAATATTTAGACGGTTCTCAATATCTAAGAATCTATTACAGCAATCAAACTGAAATTTTATATGTTGATAGTGGCAATTAACATTAGTAGGATATATGAAAATAGGCTGTATAGTTCTTCACGGAACTACTTGTATAATTGTCCCCAATTTTCTGTTCACTGTGGATAGTTTTCAATTTTTTGTAAATAACATTACTGTGACTGTATGGTTGTTGTTGTTGTCGTTGTGCCTTTCTATTTGTGTTTCTGTTTGTTGGTTTTCTGGCTGGCTGCGTGGTTTAGAGGTAATATTCTCGCCTGCTGTTCCCAAGGTTGCAGGATCAATCATCGTGCAGTCAGTTGGCATTTGAGGGTGCGCAAATGCGAGGGAGCGTTTCATTAAATTTACTGGCTCGTTGAAGATCTCCTTCGGGGCAAAATTCCAGCACCCCAGCGTCTCTAAAAGCCACAGTAGTTAAAAGGGACCTAAAGCATATAACATTATTATTATTATTATTATTATTATTATTATTGTACTTATTTCGTTTATACTTGTAAATTTTATTGTTAATCATTTTACTGTCACACGTGGATTCTAGTTGTATTACAATAAATAATACATACTCGATTGTAAACCCACGTCCGGGATCGATTCCAGGCCTCGCGTACAAATTGTCGTTTCCCACTTCAACTCGAAGCAAATATCGGAATGGTTCCCTCCCCATCCTAGCTTCAGGTACAAGTGCACACACTACTACAGACATCACATTAATACAGGTTATCAGGCAAATGCACAAACACCCAAGCATGCGGGGCTGAAATGATCATGATATTCAAACTGCTTATAAACAACAACAGATTCGCATAGCCTGGAATTGAACCCAGCACGTCAAGACCATGGATGGTGGCTGTTCTCTAAAGCTGTGCATATTCAAATGGCTAATTCGACCATTCACTGATTCGGAATTCAAATAAATTAATCGCTTGTTCGGATCCAAGTACTCGTGCATTTCCGATACGTAGTCAATTATTAAAATAAATCGATCAGTTCAAACATTTGAATTATTCGAAGCAATGACAGCAATTTGTTTAAAGAGATTTGTCCAAGGGGTGGGATGGGGTTGACCTCTTCCCCATTGATCCCGATAGATCCTTATAAATAAATATCATTCACAACAAGCTTCACTTATTCTTTCTTTCCTCGTTTCTTTCTTTCTTCCTCTCTCTGTCATTGACTGTCTTCCTTTCTCTGTCTTTCTTTCTCTCTTGGTCATTCTTTCTCTTTCTCATCGTTTTCTTTCTCTCGCTTTCTCTTTGTATTTCTCTATCATTTTCTTTGTTTGTACTTCTTTCTCTCTCTCTGTCTTTCTCGATGTTTGTCTTTCTTTCGCTCTTTTCCTCTTTGTTTGTCTTTCTTTCTCTCTCTTTCTCTTCGTCTTTTTGTCGGTGTCTTTCTATTTGTTTGTCTTTCTTTCTCTCTCTTAATCTTTGTTTTTCTTTCTCCTCTTTCTCATTGTTTGTCTTTCTTTCTTTCTTTCTTTTTTTCTTTCTTTCTTTCTTTTTCTCTCTCCCTTTCTCTTTGACTCTCTTTCTTAATTTATTTATTTCTTTGTCTATCTTTATTTCTTTCTTAGTTTGTTTCTTTGTCTTTCTTTCTTTGTTTGTATTTCTTTCTCTCTCTCGTTCTCTTTGTCTTTCTTTCTATGTATTTCTCTATGTTTGTCTTTCTTTCTCTCTTTTTCTCTTTGTTGTCTTTCTCTCTCTTTCTCTTTGTCTTTCTGTCTGTGCCTTTCTCTTTGTTTGTCTTTCTCTCTCTAACTCTTTGTTTATCTTTCTCCTATTTATCTTTGTTTGTCTTTCTTTCTTTCTTTCTTTCTTTCTTTCTTTCTTTCTTTCTTTGTATCTCTTTCTCTTTGACTTTCTTTATTTATTTATTTCTTTGTCTCCCTTTCTCTTTAACTTTCTTTCTTCCTTTCTTTCTTTCTTTGTGTCCTTGTCTTTCTTTCTTTCTTTCTTTCTTTGTCTTTCTTTTTCTTCCTTTGTCTTCCTTTCTTTCGTACTTTCTATGTTTATTATGATTATTCTAACATTTCAATGATTCAACTACCTCGTCGAATCATTCCATTACTGCCCGAATAGTCCGGTGATTTCACTAATGCGGGAATTTCGAAATTCAATCAGTTTGGAAGTTGGAATCATTTGAATATTCAAATGATGCGGGTAGTCCAACTATGGTATTCGTATTCAACATCATTTGAATGTTGGAATATTGTGAGCTCCACTGTTTGCGAACACTCCTGAGATACAAGTTGCTCTCATAGCTGAGTATTTGTGCGGCTGGTGATGGCAATGCCATGACGTATAGCGCAAGTTTTTAATCTACTGCACTTGCTCCAAGTTGACTAATGAATGTTCCAACTTGGCGCAGTCAATTGTAAATGTTGTGTTTTTAATTAACGAGGATTTCTCTCTAAGTTAGTTTCACAAAGCTCCAGGTAACTTCATCTGTAGGCGACGATGAAGATGTGCCTCCAGGAAATTGAGCCTGGCTGCTGCTGTAATTAAACTCGCTGGAGTAACAAGTACTCTGTCTTCATTCCCTTATATATGATTTAATAACAAAAACTCAGTTACTTTACGAAGTCATATTCGTCTTACCTCTTTTCGTAGTTCCAGCCCATAAAGTCGTACCATCATCGGGTATTAGCTGCGCCAAATTCCCTTGAGGCAGCTTCTAGAATATTGGACAAAAACCAGCTAATGAAGTGGACAGTACAGGTTGTTCCAAACAACTCGTAACTGTACGAGGGTTTGGCCATAAGCCAAGGCAACTATAAGGAGTGTTCGAAAAGTAACAAGCCGGAGGCTGTAATGCGCAAACTGGTGACGACATCGGCTAATCGTGGCGTGTGTAACGAGTTGTGGTTCCGACCAGAGCGTCGAAGGTCACAGCCCGTCGCTCGAGGGCACGCGTGCACGTCACGTGACGATACAAAGCGAGCAGCAGCATGCATCAATCGTTCAACCAAGACCAAGACAGTAGGCCATTCGACATGCTTACTGGTGTGGTTGAAGACTGTGGGGCACCCATTGGGCACCCATTGGGCACACACTTTCCGCAAAATACAGTAGTTTGAATAAAACAAATAAAACTGTTAATGCTGTATGTGCATTAACACCCACCGTATGGCAATTTTGCCAAGATGAAAATAATCGCGTTAAAATGTCAATGCCTATTTCGGCTTGAAATTCAAGAAGTGCCCAGCTATTGTCCGCTACCGTGCACTTGGTAATTACTCCACGTGACACATTAACAGATCCTCTGGAGTGGTGCACGTTGCTGCAAGCATCGGTGGCTGAAATGAGGCTGTCCATCTCACGACGGTTTTGTACAGTCGCTTCCACTAGCTAGTTTGAGGTGAGCACGCGTCACATGCAAGGAGTCTCAAGTCCCATCGCCCTATCCAACGCATCATTGACGCATAGTTTCCATGCTTTCCCGGACATAGGCGGTACAGTCGTGGGTATGGGCATTGTTCCCTTTCCCGCCTAAATCACTGAGCTCATGTGATGATGATAGTGTGGTAGTGACAGAAACTATGACCATCACATGAGGTCAGTGTTAGATCACAGCCTGTTTAGATCAGATTTAATAGCTCCGACTGTACAGCCGCGCAATACAGTGACGCTATAACCGACGAAACGAACATGACCAACACTACATTACAACCATCAATCCAAAGTCGCAAACAAACACGCAAGTCCAAGGACCGTTGTATACATCTACAGGTAACCACGGAAGCAACTATTGATATCTCGCCAGGAGATGACATTTGGGTTTGAACCGCAGAGGTCTTCCCGCTCACTGCGTATCGCGCATTCCAAAAACAATTAGTTGGTTACTACTCGGTTCACTCACACAGCACATTCCTTCTTTCATTGGCTGCGTCACATCTGCAGCAATGGCAACCATTAGCATGCGGGAAGCCGATATATTTAGGTTTGGAATAGGCGGGCCGCGCATGCGTACTGCACCCCGTCGCAGCGTGTTGAACTGCCATCTCCTTGCATGGAGCTGAGGAAACAAAAAAAAACAAAAAAAAAATCAAAAATCAAAATCAAAAATCAAAAAATCAAAAATCAAAAATCAAAAATCAAAAATCAATAATTAGAAATCAGACGACAGATGACAGACGACGGACGACAGATAACAGGCAAGAGTGAACAAAGAATAGAGAATAGGGAACAGACAACAGACAACAGTGAACAAAGAATAGAGAATAGGGAACAGACAACAGACAACAGTGAACAAAGAATAGAGAATAGAGAACAGACAACAGACAACAGTGAACAAAGAATAGAGAATAGAGAACAGACAGAACAGGCAACAGAAAAGAGAAAAGAGAAACTAAACTAAACCACAGACACACGAAATACAGTTTAGCAACATGGAGCGTGGTCAAAAGTTGCATAAGTGACTACCTACTGAACCCTTCAGAAAAGCAGTGTTTAATGTGAGAAATCTTAATCAAGGGGTCGCGCTCAGTTCCTATGAGATGTTTACGTTCGCCAAACAACGTGCTCTACTGAGGTAAGGGTCATAGGATATAAACTATAATACAAGAAAGAAAGGTGACAAGATGTAAAATAATAACATGATTTAATGACTAATAGTGCATAAAAAGAAATAAACAACAATAAAATAAAAACAAATCCTCCCTGAATTTCCCATGATAGGAATATCTATTAATTTGAGGAGTCAGACGGATCTCCCCTTTTATTTAAAAAATGTGGATCCTGGTTCCACTACCTTGCAATTTGGGTTTTATGTGCGCGTAATGACTAACTACGAGGAATGAGTACTTTGGATGACTGTTCGTTTACAACGGGTTAACAGCCACGATGCTTACGAACAATCATCTCGTAAATCAACGTTTATGGATATGGAACATGACATTAAATAAAACCCTTAAAAAGTAATGCTGACACACGCACTACAAATCTACTATTTACAGGAATCTCCCTGAGACCCTCATTAGCGCGAAAACTCACTTGACTATGAGCTGCCAACACTGGCCAACTTGCTCAACACAAACAAGGAAATACAGCATAGCATATGACTCACGGGTCACTGAATGAAATATAAACATGGAATAAACCAACAACAACAAAAGCCTGACTGGCTGACATTACTTTATATGAACAAAACTGCATGTTAAGCTAACGCTTCGGAGATTATCGTGATTCGTAGGCAACTCCCATTTGTTTAAACAATTTTTATCATTGATCAGTTCTTAATTCTGTATAACAAGTTATTACAGAGCCATACAGGCACTCTCCACTAATGACCTGGCTGGCACCCTTCAGTTCGTCTTGTGCAACATCTCCCCTCTTCCTCAATCACCTGCCATTATCCCACTCCAGTGTGTATAAATACCTGACCAGCTGTGCCGTTATCTCAAGGGATCAACAGCAACAAACTCAACCACTTCAAAATATGGTCAGACATTAATCAAAATATCCAGAATTGCCCTCGCGAGGTCACAATCTGGATTTGTCATCAAGCTGCCAGAAATCAGTCTACGCTGAAATTCCCGCTTGTAATAACATAAATACACACACTCACACACACACATCTGGGAATGACAATACTTTTTTTACACAGATCGGCTGAATGGATGCTCGCCGACAATTTAAAAAATATTAAAACCTACGATAGAGCTGACTGCTCTTCGTCACAAATCACATTGCTCCAAAGGCAATAATCTCATTGAATCTGATCAATAATAAAACAAAAGAAATTAATTACCTTCCAATCTACTGTATAATTATTTTACTTCAGTCCTACTTCTGAAACACAACATATCTCCGAGAGACGTTTTTTAACCGCATTGCGTAACATATGCAAACACGGCCGTTCACATAGCTACGTTAGTTACAACAACAAACAAGAAAAGAACCTTCTACTAATATATGCGAGCTGTTTCCATGCAAAAGGTGTGTCAGACCAAAACTAAAGTAGACTACGTTAATCACACAAGCAAATTATTTACAAAACAAAATATGTCCCATACACCATAAGTTAATTTATCAGATAATAATAAATATTATTCGGTACTCATCCTCAGCCAGTCACCCGTCAAAGAACATCCGCTGCCATCTCCCAACTGGATCCTTCTTTATCTCATCTCAACCATCTTGACGGAGTCTTGATATTTCCAGGCTTCCTCCATGGTCAATGATGTCATCTCTCGTGCTGATTCAAAAATTAAATTATTATACACTTGATGTCTGACTACTAAATTCGCCGTTCGGGTACTTCTTTCCCCAAATCAGTCTATTGGCGAATTATCGAAGATACTGCCCCTACAAATATAGTACTGTGACTATCTAACACTGAATTTAACACTTTCAATAATAATTTCTGTGTCCTTCATGACACGCAAAGTATAACTGTCAACGTCCTTAGACGCGCAAAGTATAAAAGCCTGTGTCCACTGACACACAAAATAACAGCCTCCGTCCGTAGACGAACCAAAGTAATAGTCTATGTCTTGGCTCTTCACACCACTTGTAAATGAACTGGCCCTAGGTCTTGATGGGGGGGGGGGGGGGAATTTATACAAAAATTTCTCGAAATAATGGTGGTACAGGAATGAAATAAATATCACTGAACTCGTAAAATAGCGCAGGTCAAGAATATGCCCATTAATCCTAGAATCGATCGTAGAGATTTTACCTAGGCGATCTCCCGCGTTAATGCTAGCCGAGCGTGCCCACGCTAGACCTGCCGCGCTAAATAGGCATTCTTTTCTCATTGGTTCCCACATTTTCTGTAATTTGGCGGTTTTTAGCAGATCTTGGCGTCGTAGGAGTGTCTATTTTCTTCATCAGCCACTCACGTTACTGCATCATATTTCTTCTAGGCGCGAATATCACAATGAACATACCAGCAGTATGTCTCACTGCGCGTCGCTTCTATTTTGAGGTGGCCCACACCTGTCCTTCTGACACATCGCTAGGCTATTTCCTTTCACAGCTAAAGTATTTAGCCTTTTGTCAATCTGCTTCAGGTATGCCCCCGCTGTCTCCAACCAATGCTTGAAATTTCCTCATCTCCGTCTGGCTACTTTCATGATGATGGTGGAAATATTTATTAATTGAAGAAATAAAACATTGAATCATTTATCCAACAGAGGATAAAGGGTTCACTACGGCATAAAGTAAAATTAACAAAGCAGACAAATAAATAATGTATTCAGCTAAGTACCCATACTAAACAAACCAGGCAAAACATGCCATATAGTACTTAATATTAAAGGCTATAATGACAAAAAACCAGCAACGTTTGTTAATCAGAAGGGAACAAATGAAAGGGGATTACAAAGTTACAAGGCTACAAAATACAAAACAAACAAGAGAAATAAAAATTTTAAACTATGAACATCGTCCACAATAATAATAAAAATGATCAAAATCATGCACAAATCGAAAATCAATGGCTATCCTGGAGCAATAACAAATCTATTGTTTATCAACAATTACGATAATAAACCCCCAAAACACCTATCACCCAGGATAAGGCTGGTGCCTGGCCCAAAGCAGCCGATGACTGTAATTCCCCGTAAATGTGAAGCGAAAATGCTGCCATACCTTATGTCCTAATCTTTGGGAATAGCTTCAATTGGTATCGTTAGTTTATTGTGCAGGGATTGTACTTTCTTCTAGTCCTGAATAAAATGAGCGCAGACATCAACACGGTTCGTTGTTTAGTGTTTGTTGTAGTTGTTTCAGTTGAGGTGCTTCGGCATGGAGGTCATTCCAGCCCCGTGTACTTGCCTGATAACCTGTGTTAATGTGGTGTCTGTATTTGTGTGTGTATTTGTATTTTAGCCGAGGATTTGGAGTGGAGGCGTCCGTGGTCTTGAGCTTGGAGCCATGCTGGCATTCACCTGGAGTGGAAGTGGGAAACCACGGAAAACCATTTGTAGGATTGCTGAGGTGGGAGTCAAACTCACCTTCTATTGAGTGTTGCCTCACGTGGCTGAGCGTATTCCCTTCCAGTCTTCAGACGACAATTAAATAGTCTGGCAGAACCGGGAATCAAACGTGAACCTCTGAGTCAACAGCCGCTACACCACAGTGTATAGTACCAGCGTGCGAATGTCCCAATTTTCTTAAATAGTTTCTCTTAGGGATTTTTAATTTAATATAGTTTTATAGCGCATGCATTGACTGCAAGCTAGCTACGTTCTCCTTGCACTCTGATACTCACTACTTTCGTTCAGGTTGTTAGTCAGATGAAGAAGTACCGAAATACATACAGTTAGAGTTGACATCGACAAAATAGGAAAAGTTAACTTCAAACTGTGGGGCTGATGACCTCACTGTTCCACCCCTTAAAATAACAATCATCATCATCATCATCATCATCAAACGTCACATGGTATTGCCTTTATAGCCTACTTTCGATATTTTCGATCTACACAGGGCGAAAAATTGTATGTCTGTCTGTGTGTGTGTGAGTGTGTGTACTCTGAATGTCTGCCCCCCTCCCCCCTATCCGAACAAGGTGAAAACGAATTGAACAAAATTTGGTACAGAGGCAGAACTAGCAAAGGGCACTTCAAAGTCATGTTTTATATTGCCGCCATCTTGACGGAAACGTAATGGCGGCCACCCAAATGTTCAAAGCTTAAATCAAATTACGACTAACCTAATCATCCGATCTCTACCAAATTTTCAAACAACATATATTTACTTGGCGAGCGTTTTTGACTAAACTACAAGGTCATCAGCCCAATTGTTTGCAGATGGCGGCCATGTATGTGTGCAAAGCGATTCCCCCTATCACTTCAAACACTGTAAAACCGAATGTAACGAAATTTGGTACACAGGTAGCACTAGCAAACAGAATAGCGGCCACCCAAATGTTAAAAGCTTATATCAAATTACGACCAACCTGATCATTTGATCTCTACCAAATTCTGCAACAACATACCTTTTTGTGGGAAGCATCTTTTTACTGAACTACAAGGTCATCAGCTCACTAGTTTGCAGATAGTGGCCATGTATATGTGCAAATCGATTCCCCATATCAATTCAAACACGGTGAAACCGATATGAATGAATTTTTTTACACTAGCAAAGGGAACCTCATATTCATGTTTAATATCCGTATAACTCGTTTTATTTCAACAAGCTACTACAACCAACATTCAATTATACTCCTTGAAAAGGACAAAGAGTTATAACAATACCCATGCATTTAGGAGAAAGTAGGCTATATGTTCCTTACTGAACATCTTGTTATTTATTTATCGTATGGCTTTTAGTGCCGGGAGTGTCCGAGGACATGTTCGGCTCGCCGGAGTTTGTAGCTGCTTGAATGCGGACACTCATGGGGTGAGCTACAAGTTCCGTTTACTTTCAAGTAGTTCCAACTTTCGCTACCAGATGTCACTGACACCTAATCGTGAACGGTGGAACTTTGATAGAGCATTTTAACGAAATCTAACTTAGAAATTTAGCTTCACACAAGTTTAATTAGTGGAAAGATCTTTTACGTGCCATAAATCTATGACATGGGACCGCCGGATTTACTTCCCCTTTACTTGTAATCTTTGTGGAAGATATAAAGTCTATAGGAAAAGGAAGGAAGGAAGCCTGACTGCTAACGTATGCTACTGGGCGTCTGTTTTACGAGGAAACCAAACCACCACACGTGATGTTTCACCGATAAATACTTTTATGAATAGAATAAGAATCGAACCACATCCTCCTTAGGGAAAAGCACGCAGCCCGGTTGTCAGTAAAAGTTTGAAAACAAGTGATTTGTTTGAAGAGGTATGCAAAACTCAAACCAATAGATCCCACACGTCACTACTCACTATCACCAGGGCGCTGATGACCATATTTTTCCCAGGGCATTAGAATGAATTAGCATTATATAATCACACTACCAAAGACAAAATGGATGCAGTAGTCATATTCTCCAACTGAGAATATTCTGAAAGAATACTTGTAGTCAATGTGTTGTATTACAGAACACCTCATAGAAAACTCACTAGCTGTAAAACAACTCATTTTGTAGTTAATAATTGGACTTTCACAACCGATTTGAAGGTCAATAATCTATATATATACACTAAGGTGTGTGTTTCACAAAACTCAAGCTCCTAAACCAGAGGGAGTTAGAAGGTGTGGTTTGTACCAAAATCTTCCAAATCGTCTCAAGAGCACAGGAAAAATCGTGCATTTCTTGAAAAGTCAACGGATATATATGTATTTGTTTATAAAGGGCTTTTAAACAAAGAAGCAAGACGATAGCCCCTGGCAGAATTGTGTCGCGTACAGCCGCATAGCACTAGAATCGGGCGGGTAGTCTGCACACATAGGGCGCACACAGCAATATTTTTACGACCCTTTTAACTACTGAGGATTTTAGAGACGCCGGGCTGATGGAATTTTGCCCCGAAGGGGTTCATTAACGTGGCAGTAAATTTGCTGGCACGGCTCCCTTACATTTGCGCACCCTCAAATGTCAGCTGACAGTGCCAGGATACAATCCTGCAGTCGAGAACGTTACCGCTGAGCCACGCAGCCAGACCAAAGAGGCTCTTGTGTTGAACACCAAGTCCACGCCATATAGACGTCAAGCAGTGGTAGTGTAGTTTGTCCCCTGTGCACGTAGCGTGCCACTGACTGGACCAAGTGCTCCCGCACGCAGACCAACTCTTTAGCACCTCTGATCTCCTAGACGATAACATGTCGTGTCTCACGGACACAGATGGACAAAGTTCTTCGAACACGTCAATACTACTATTTCTAAGTAATTGAGGTTTTAAGTCAAGATTGTACAAGAGTAGCTTACGATAGTTTCATGCTATTTAGTCGGACAAGACGATTGTACCAAAATGAGATGGTTCATTCCCTAATCCGAAAAAAATTACATGTGATTAATAGATCTAATGTAATGTGTTTAATGTACGGTATTTAATAAATGTATGTATTAATCTCATGTAATGTATTTAATAAATGTATTCATTAATCTCATGTAATTTTTTCAGGATTAGGGAATAACCCATCTCATTTGGGTACAATCATGTTGACAGACTGAAAAGCATCAAACTTTTGTTTTCCTAAGGCAAAACTGAAAGTGGCTTCAAACACGATAATGTTACCAGAGTAGACTACATCAATGGAACTTCTGAGATAATTGCAGTGTTGTTATCACTAGCAACAATATAATAATCAAATGGTGCAAAAACGGACATCGAAGGTCTTGAGCGAAAAATGAGAACGATGCTCACAAAAGGAAGGAAATACCACCCACGATCTTCAATAGAGCGATTGACTCTACCCGGAAGTCTAGGTGGACGTGGATTCGTTGACATTGATAACCAGATGAAACGACACATATACAGCCTGAGGGAGTACTTCTACGCAGAAGCGAGGTCATCTGTATTTCACAGATCCATCAGAGAGGCGGACAGATCAACGCCACTGGTCTTGTGTCAACAAGAGATTCAACACGACCTACATAATGTGCCCGTTAGAGGAGGTTATCTGGTCCACCACTGACCGTCCGTGGCTTCCCAGATGACCCCTTCCTTGAACACATATGGCCTAAGAGGATCGGAGTACACTCCTTGTGGGGCTATTCCGGCACAAGACTCCTCGTCTGAATAGGGATCAGGTCCCCATTATAGCATAAGTCAACACCCCAAGGAAATGCACCCCCAAATGAAAACAAACTACTAAATTAAAATCCAGGCTTAAGTAAAATTCATAGAATGATTTATTAAAAGATCAAACCCCTAGCCTACCATCGGAGGGTAACAATTGGCTAATCCGCTAATTAATAACAAAAATAAACAAAAATAAACACCCCTAAATATAAGAAATTAACCCTCTCGATTGGTCCTAATACAATAAACAAACATTAGCAAGGCTTGGGAAGTGGTACAAAAATAACCCTAACTTAATTGTACAATGAAAAAGGCATGATGTTTCCAAGTGAAACATCATGTAATCAAACAATCAATCATGAAAGAAAAATCTAAATAAGCTGGGACCACCCCGTATTTACATTTAAAGTTAAGTAATCTAAGCTAATTAGGTGTGCGGAAGGTATATTAAATGTGTTTCTCTCAGTGATATGTTTAGACCAACGAAGTTTCAATTATTGTTAGTAGTCGGTGTTAATATACTGAATTCCTACGTTGTTTGGAGTGTTTGTTGATGCGATATAGATTCCACATAGCCACATGGCCGACAGTACATTGAGTGCTTAGATTAAATAAGAATACAGCAAAAGTATGAAGATTTAATAAATCGTAATTGTTTTCACCAAATATGATAATATGAATATTTTCACACCAAAGAACGACTACTTGAAAATGATTTATTGTAGGAATATCTTAAATAGGGTCTCCAAACCTTGAGCTAAACTGTATGCGATATACATTCCCCATAGCCACATGGCCTACAGTACGTCGTTGTACCTATCTCCGCCACCACGCGCGCTCATTGTTTCCGTCCCATGCACTTCCGTCCCATCTATTTCCGTCCCTTTTCCAAAATCACTCCCACAAAAATGTCCAGCTACCGAGTGGAATGATGTTACACATCAAAAACGTAAGAACAATTAAATCGGTCGGAGTTGAAAATTGGTAATTAAAAAAAAATAGTATTGTGAAGTATTGACCCAAGGGCCTTGGAACGGCATGGGAAATAATTTAGTCAGTCTTCTGTTGAAGCCAGAAACCACTGCTACATTCAGTGAGATCAGAGGAGAAAAGCATTAAGTCAATGACTAGCTGCCTTGCAGCGCCGTATTCCGTACTTAATGTTGGCCACACTGCAAGATTCCCGCGAGTTACAGTGCTATTGTAAATTACATTTGTGTTTTTTGTTCTTGTTATAAATCCATTTTAAAATAAAATATCATGTGAAATATTCATTCTGGATGGTTTTATACCGCACTAAACTAACCACGGAGCTGAAAGTCATTAAGTCACGTTTCCAAAATATGTTTTTAAAATTAAAATTGATATTCTGTAACACAAATATAACCTGAATAATTGCATCACAACAGAGATGACTAATATAGTGTGTTTGTTAAGTTCTGTGCTGACAGTGACGTTTTATCTGTCTCCTAAAAAGTAGTGAACACTGACTTAATGCTTTTAAGTTCCGGCTGATTCAATTTCAATGAGAGGATGAAGAGGATTATGGGAATTAAGGTAGGCAACACATCAGCTGAACAAGTTCAATTGTGCTCACCAGTGAAGCTTGGTAAACAAACAAAAACAGTTCAATATGCTGTTGATAGAATCGTATATTAAAATGAGTTCGTTCTATTTGCGTTGCTAAACAAAGTAAGTCCACAATCTAAACGATTTGATGAGGCAATGGATGCATATGGGAAGAAATAACTAGGGAAATATGTTTCTCAACAAACCAAGGCCTCAGGCAGGCAGGTTGTTTGCATATGTGGACCTTTTGTCTAAGCTGTGGCAGGAGAGTTAAATGCCCTGTAGTTGGAATGAGAAAGTTCCAGAATCGATAGCATACACCACTTAGCAGTCATTCCATCCTCAGATGTTTTCACTTCCTCAAATTAAAGTAAGCGTAGAGAACAATTGCGTCGACAGATACGAGTTCCACACGCGAGGCAGACAGCACGTACGTCATGTGGAAGCTAGCTACGATCGAGCACCTGCACAACGATAGTGCTGTAAACAGGACTGTTCTAACGAATAAGTAAACTTAACCATTGTAGGAATCAGTGTGTGTTATCAAATGTATCATATAGTGTTGCGTCGCATTAGACGAATTCTTAATACAGGGTTATACTGAAGAATAGGCTGATCATTCCTTTTTAGCCTAATTTAAAAAAAATAGGCTTATGAGATCACCTTTTGTCCGTGTGTGTGTGTGTGTGTGTGTGTGAGGAGTGTGTGTGTCCACCTAATAACTTCTAAACGGCTGAAGCGATTTCAATGAAACTCGGTAAGTTCATAGCACTATTCCGGACGACCCTGACCGTGCCCTTCAAATTTTGTTACGTCTCACCAATCCAACATGGCGGCTGTGCGAAATATTTCACCAGCATTCAATATCTCCGAAACTATTGCCGATATCATCCTGAATTTTTTTACGGTGATAATGGAAACTATTAAAAGTTCACTTATGTGACTTTTGAAAAACTGGTAGCTACAAAACCAACATGGTGGTCACACGAATTTGCGACATTTAAATAGACGTTTCTCGCGATTTAACCAACCAAACGCAATAAAACGTGCTACAGTATATCTTTATACACATTGTAATGCACCGACATCTAACTTGGTTCAATTGTTTACATAACCACAAGATGACGGATGTGCGAAATATTTCACCGGCATTCTATATCTCTGAAACTATTAGTGGTATCACCCTGAAATTTTGTACGAAGATAAAGGGCACCACTGAAAGTTCATCTATAAGACTTTCAAAAACCATTTAACTAAAGAACGAACATGGCGGCCAAGCGAATTTGAAAATTTTAAATAGACATTTCTCGCGATTTAATGTTCCAACCGCAATGGAATCTGGTACAGGAAATGTTTATACACATTGTAATACACTGGTATCTAATTTAGTTCCATTGTTTATATAACCTCAAGATGGCGGCTTCGCCATTTTTAAAATTAAGTTTTTATTTCTTGTGTCGTAGTCACGCGATCGAAGTGAAAGTTTGAATAATGAACCTACGCAATAATTTTCCTTTAATGGTACATGACTCTATGCCCTATACATTTAACAATCCAACATGGCGACCATCCGAAATATTTAGACGACTCTGAATATCTACGAATCTGTTATAGCAATCAAACGGATTTTTTTTATGTTCATAGGGGCTATGAACTTAATTTCACCTATAGGACTTTAAATAACCTGGTTATCAGAAATCCAACATGGCGGCGACGCGAAATATAAATATTCACATGGACGTTTCTCGCAATTTAACCATCCGAGTGCAGTGAAACTTGGTACAGTAAATCCTTATACGAATGTTAATCCACTGGCATCTAATTTATTTCAATTGTTTCCATAACCACAAGATGGCAGCTGAGCGAAATTTTAAAATCTCCTTGTTACATCTTGTGTCCTAATCATGCGAATGAAGTTAGAATACTACACGTACACAATAATCTTATGTAGATAGAGGCAATTAACATAAGTAGGATATATGAAAATAGGCTGTATAGTTCTTCACGGAACTACTTGTTTAAATAGAGATTCACTGCGAATATGAAATACTAACACTAACAACACAGGTTATGCAAAGTATAACAGAAACACAATTCTACGTTTTGTATACAGTCTAACTTGAAATATATAATTTATTGCGGCCAATGGCCATACAGTAAGTAGAATCATGTTACACAATATAGCAAACGTTCAGTCTTTTGCATAGTGGGACAGAGGTAATGTTCTTTTTGTGCACTCAATCAGGTGATACGGTGGGAAGTGTACACACACACAGTCCATGGATGGTTCATGAAAGCCTTTCCTGTTACAGATGCGATGATGAAGCCTAGTAATCAGGAACTGATCATGATCGCCTGACGGTTAAAACGCGTAATTGTAAATTAGCCCTATTATGTGAATAATAAGTAATGCATATATTTTATTTTTCAGGTATGGTACTATACATACCTAAACTATGTTGTACACCCACTCAATCATATTGAGCAAATAGCGTGTTGACTGACGGAAAAGTTTAAGAAAGACGTTTGTAGTTTTCCGTGACCGTAAATTTCGCGATCATGAACCACGAGAACTCCTTTTTAAGTGGAATCCAAACCACAGGACATGGCATTTATCTTGGAAAATCTCTCATGCATTGACCAGGAACTGAATACTGCAGTCATGACAGAAACACAGGGCTCATCACAAAAATATCCGTAACTCTGAGAGCGAATTAGCAACAATCAGCATGTTGTAGAATTTATTGTTTCTCATAAAATCCTTTGTTAACAAATGGCGGTGCTTGATAGCTCAGCGGTCAAGCTGCTTGTCTCTCGCCGAGATCGATTCCAGGTTAATGTTTGTTACATTCTTGAGATGACAACTCACATCCAGTGATTCAAAGTGTAAAGGAGATTCCATGGATTATAATCGCGAGGTTGCAAGTGATTAAGTGAAGGGGTCCAGTTCACTTGTTTATCGTGCCGCTCATGCGCAGAATCTTGCCGGTGGGGAGATGGTATCCTGCCATCCGTCACGGCAGTAAGGAGGGACGTTTAAATAGCGCTATCTGTAATTGGGCGTTCTCTTATCCCGGGCAAACACCATTACAGCTTCCTCCAGCCTTTGTATGGAGATTATTTACTTTATTTCCAAGCCATTCGCTGCGAAGCTACGAGCACGGCATTTAATGTTCAACAACAAATTCCCAAGATAACTAATCCGTTTATTTTCATAGATGTTCGTTCTAACGCCCCGGGTAGTCTTGCAAATCCCGACTCCGAAACTGAGTGGGTCTGTCCCACCACCAACCATCCTTAAAATGGTTTTCCGTATCTGTTGAGTAAGACTAAACATGTGCCCACTGTCAAGAATTCGAGCCCGTTGTGCCCCTTACATCCCAAACGGGCCATTCTCCAACCGCGATAGCGTTCCCGTGTTAGTAGGAGCAGTGCTATCAAATATGACCGCTTCAAGGGGAGCTACGTCTATGTTCCAAGGACATCAAGTCAGGTTCAGAACTGTGCGGACATCACTACGTCATTCCAGTGCGAAGATGCTGAATGAGTGGTGTTTTGATTTCTTTCTTTCACTGTCTTCTGGCTTTGATTGCGGATCGAAGGAAGTTCTCCGTCTTTGAGTCCCTATCATATTATCACTTTGCATACGCGTTATTGTAATAAAATTGTATGACCCGTTATCAGAAGCAAGGTGTTTTAATGGAGAATATCTCAATACATTTGAAGCATTCTATGTTTTGCCCGTCACATCTGAATAATTCGGCCAGCATGTTCACTTTTGTATTTGGATATTGGGTTCACAACTGTTCCATGCATTGCGGTACCCCCAAGAACAGCCGATTCTCTTGAAGCAGCGAAATTAAACCTGCAAGTGGGGTTGTTGATTTTGACAGATATCGAGGTCGGAAGGCTCAATAGCCATATCAGATTTGCGTTTTTTCACCTTATTACATAGCGGGTTCATTTTGAAGCGGCGACTTCCGTTGCCTGTTTAGGTTATTCGATCAGCTACTACGGTAATAAGCCAGATAAGAAGGAATGTGACTTCGGCAGCTTCATAAGGTAGAATTTAAAAAAAGTTTATTAATGAGAATAATGTAGGTAGTGACATTTTAACAGCCTCTTTATTGACATTTTATCTCAATGAAATACAAATAGGTGTTCAATAATGTTATTACTCCTTATGCCAATAAGTTGAATTAACATACATTAATGACTTGATCTGGTTGACTCTCAGACAGCATGGCATCCCAGAGTACCTTGTCAACTGGGTACAGTTGCTCTACGGAGAGGTAAGATGTTACGTCCAAGCCGCCGCAGGAGCGTCGGAAAACTTCGATGTAACAGTTGGTGTTCATCAAGATTCGTCCCTGTCACCATTGCTGTTCATTATGGTCATGGACACGGTTACTGCACATCTACGACCACCGTTACCTTGAACCATTGTTTACGCTGATGACGTTATGTCTGTCGCTCAAAACAAGCTGGATCTCCAACTTCAAGTCCAGGAATGGAGTGATTGGTTAAGTCAATATGGCCATCGGCTTAACAAAGCTAAAACGGAATATATGACATCGGATGCAGAAGAAATTGGAACAATCCAAGTCGATCTGCCTCGAACGACAAATTTAAATATCTTGGCTCTACGATAACTGCTGAAGGTTGTCTCACGGAGGAGGTCAACGTAAAAATTAATGCTGCGTGGATGAAGTGGCAAACAACGACAGGTGTCATGTGCGATCACCAGATGAAAGACTACCTAAAATCTCTAATTCGTCCCGTGGCGCTTTATTGTACTGAATGTTGGTCGATCACCAAGGAAGTAGAACGTCGGCTAAGTGTCATGGAGACCAAGATGCTTAGATGGACAGCTGGCATTACTAGGATGGATCACATCCCCAATGAAAGAATAAGGGAACGATTTGGTGTCGCGGCAATCAACACCAAAAATGCGTGAGGGTCGTCTGCGATGGTTTGGGCGTGTGCTACGGTGAGGAGCGGACACCATTGCAAAACAGGGCTACACACTGGAGGTCGCCGGGAAAACGACCAAAGGGGCGACCGAGAGAACGTTGGGCCGATACACTGCACAGGGATCTGAAAAGCGTCAACCTTCATCCGGACATGGCCCATGACCGAGTAAAGTGGAGACAGCGCATTCAAATAGCGGACCCTGCCACGAGGCGGGACAAAAGCTGAAGCAAAAGAAGAAATATACAGCCTATTTTCATTAATCCTACTCATGTTAATTGCCTCTATCAACATACAAAATTTCTGTTTGATTGTTGTGATATATTCGTAGATATTGGAAACCGTCTAAATATTTCAGATGGTCGCCAGGTTGGATTTTTATTTATGTACTATTACATGAAGATTAATGTGTACGTGTGGTATTCAAACTTCAATCGCACGATTAGGACACAAGAAGTAAAAACGAGATTTTAAAATTTCGCACAGCTGCCATCTTGTGGTTATGAAAACAATCGAAATAAATTAGATGCCAGTGGATTAAAATTTGTATAAGCATTTAACGTGCAACGTTTCACTCCACTCGGATGGTTATATCGCGAGAAACGTCCATTGAAATATTTATACTTCGCGTCGCCGCCATGTTGGATTTGTGCTCACCAGGTTACTGAAAGTCCAATAGGCGAACTGATGTTCATAGCTTCTTTGTACATAAAAAAATCAGATTGATTGCACTAAAAGATTCGTAGATATTGAGAACCGTCAAATGTATTTCAGATGGTCGCCATTTTGGATTGTTATATGTATAGGCCATATAGTTATGTATCATTAAAGGAAAATTATTGCGTAGCGTCGTTATTCAAACTTTCACTTCGATCGCATGATTACGATACAAGAAATAAAAAAATAATTTTAAAATTTCGCACAGCCGCCATCTTGAGGTTATGTAAACAATTAAACTAAATTACACGCCAGTACATTACAATGTGTATCAACATTTGCTGTACCAAGTTTCATTCCGTTTGGATGTCTAAATCGCGAGAAAAAATGATTTAAAAGTCTCAATTTCGCTTGGCCGCCATGTTGGTTTTGTAGTCACCAGGTTTTCGAAAGTCCCATAGGTGAACTTGTAGTAGTGCCCTCTATCATCGTACAAAATTTCAGGGTGATATCGGTAATAGTTTCGGAGATTCTGAATGTTGGTGAAATATTTCGCACAGCCGCCATGTTGGATTAGTGAGACACATTAACATTTGAAGGGCACGGTCGGGGTCGTCCTGAATGGTGCTATGATTTTACCGAGTTTCACTAAAATCACTTCGGGCGCTTAGAAGTTATTAGGGACACACACACACGGACAAAAGGTGATTTCATAAGCCTATTTTTTTTTTCATAAAATGAAAATAGGCTTAAAATCAGATCAGTAACAATAATGGGCTTTAATTTGATGATAACATTAAACAATTTAGTGAAAATAGCAGGTATTTAAACAGTTGGTGATTGTATATTGCTGTAGAACAGATTAACATATTTTCTTTAAAACATATCTTGTGATGATCAATGGGGTGTGATCAACCCTGATTCCTTTTCAACAGCATCTTAGCAACATCTTAACGAAGTATAAAAGTTTCGTGGTACGGATCGGTCGATTTAAGACCTCCTGAATCCGACAGAACTCAAGAAAATGCCTTGAGCCAAAATTACGTTGAGCGTTACAAAGAGGGTTTCGGAACAGTAAGGTCAAAAGTTTAAACAGCAAAACAAGTTGCTTAGTTACATTAAATTTACTAATAAAGGAGATCATGCATAACTATAAATTCAACAAAAGGGCCAAGCCCAATAAACATCTTGCAATAAAGGTTAACATATGAAACTTAACTCAGTATTTGATTAACAATAAAATTTAATATACATTTGTAACAAGGAGGAACAAAGTTCCAAACAACATTAACGAACACAGCATCAACTGGTACCTGCAAACCAGTCGATATATATATATATACACCGCGGACAGGCCAACAAGGACCACGCAAATATCACTTCTTTATAGGTCTAGTTTCCTTCTTTCTCTTCCAGAAGTCTTTCATCCTGGTCGACTGTGCACCTCTTCTTTCAGCAGTCCATTCTCCTCTGTTGAGATTTTTCTTCTCCCCGACAAGAATTTTGAGACCAAAATTTTTTTTCTGTACTCTATTCGATTTAGACAATCTTCTTCAGTAATTTTGAATTTTTGAAGTTCTTCTTTCATTTGTTTTACATAGCCCCCTTGTCCTTTATAGTTCCAGATTTTATCAAAAATTTGTTTGTTTAACCTTGAGCAATCCATGCGGACCATATGTCCGTAGAACTGAAGTCGCCGTTTTCTGATCATCACTTCAAGGTTGTCGATTTTACTATAAATTTCTGCATTCGATCTCAGTCTATAACCTTCCTGTGTTTTCCTAGGACCATAAATACTTCTTAAAATTCTTCTTTCAATCTTGAGCAAATTCTCCATTCCGGTTATATTTGTAGTTTCCATGCCGTACAA
Organism: Meconema thalassinum; assembly: GCA_946902985.2. Classification (NCBI taxonomy): domain Eukaryota; kingdom Metazoa; phylum Arthropoda; class Insecta; order Orthoptera; family Tettigoniidae; genus Meconema; species Meconema thalassinum. The sequence goes on from OX336392.1 coordinate 550,178,044, forward strand.
GATGACTGGTCTAACAACAGTATTAAAATGTCGTAATTTTGCATTGATAGACAGGTTCTTTTTATTGCATATATTTTTTGTACAAAAATTTAATATTTCCAATTTCCCTTTTTTGTTCTCGATTGCCAATTTATCCGTCCCATTGCTACTAATTATTTCTCCAAGATATTTAATTCGGTCAGTAACCCTGATGCTCCCATAATTTGTTTTTATCATTTTCTTAGTGTATTTCTGATCACTTGTCATCATCTCTGTTTTTACCAACGAAATCTGTAAGCCCGCTTTTTCCGCCGTTTCTCTTAACTGATCAGGAATTGAAAAAATATATAATTGCTATGTGTATGCATTAGAGGTTAGACCATCGAATGCAAACAAGGAAGCATTGATTTGACAACAAGTGAATGGCAAGAAAGCGCCTTTCAACGACCAAGTAATCAGTTGAATTATTCATGCAACTTCATAAGGCAAACTGAAAGCCTTAAAAAATAGGGGAAAAAAACTAAGCAGAATTAGAAGACTGAAAAACCTGTAGCAAAAGTAAGTGCTGCCTGTGAACAGAGCCCAGTAGAAAGAGTTCAATGGAATATTATTAGCCTATTTTCATGTATGAAAAATAGGCTTATGAGATCACCTTTTGTCCGTATGTCTGTCTGTATGTCTGTCTGTGTGTGAACGTGTGTGTGTGTGTGTCCTTAATAAAATCTAAACGGCTGTAGCAATTTCAATGAAACTCGGAAAGTTCATAGCACTATTCCGGACGACCCAAACAGTGCCATTCAAATTTTGTTACGTCTCACCAATCCAACATGGCGGCTGTGCGAAATATTTCACCAGCATTCAATATCTCCGCAACTATTACCGATATCACCCTGGAATTGTGTACGGTGATAAAGGGAACTACTAGACGTTCACCTATGTGACTTCTGAAAACCTGGTAACTACAAAACCAACATGGCGGCCAAGCGAAGTTGTTACATTTAAATAGACGTTTATCGCGATTTAACCAACCAAACGCAATGAAACTTGGTACAGTATATGTTTATACTCATTGTAATTCACCGACATCTAACTTCGTTCAATTGGTTACATAACCTCAAGATGGCGGCTGTGCGAAGTATTTCACCGGCATTCTATATCTCTGAGACTATTACAGGTATCACCCTGAACTTTTGTACGGACATAAAGGGCACTACTGGAAGTTCATCTATGAGACATTCAAAAACCGGTTAACTACAAAACGAACATGGCGGCCAAGCAAATTTGAAAGTTTTAAATAGGCTTTTCTCGCGATTTAATGATCCAAACGCAATGAAACGTGGTATAGCAAATGTTTATACGCATCGTAATGCACTGGTATCTAATTTAGTTCAATTGTTTACATGACCTCAAGATGGTGGCTGTGCGAATTTTAACATCAAGTTTTTATTTCTTGTGTCATAACCATTCGTTCGAAGTGAAAGTTTGAATAATGAACCTACGCAATAATTTTCCTTTAATGGTACATGACTCTATGGCCAATACATATAACAATCCAACATGGCAACCATCCGAAATATTTAGACGGTTCTCAATATCTACGAATCTATTACAGCAATCAAACTGAAATTTTGTATTTTGATAGAGGCAATTAACCTAAGTAGGTTATGTGAAAATAGGCTTTAGTTCTTCACGGAACTACTTGTTACTTATCTGTTGTTTCTTGCTGCGATGGTTGCGCATGACACTTGAAACACAAGCAGTAAACTGCTGAAAAACAGAGACCTAGACGGTCATTAACAACACTACCTCTCCAGGAGGGGAAGGCTTAAAATTTAGCGAAGCTTTGCTAAAATACACGTTGTCTTGAAGTAACACACTTAAGCACAATTAAGCATGGTCAAAGAAATAAATATACTTGTTGAATTTCGAAGAAACTAAGGCTTAACGACAGATCAGCCAAGGCTTGTAGAGGTGATGAATTTGTTAGAGCCCCATGGCGTAGGAAGTTCTGATTAGACAGCAAGCTCGTGTCCAAATGAGGACAAGTTCTAAGATTTCAAATATTTAGATGGAACTGCCTGACAAGCTGAAGTTCAGCTGCTCTACGCAGAGGCAAGAAGTTACGTCCAAGGCTCCGCAGGAGCGTCGGAAAATTTCCATGTAACAGTTGGCGTTCATCAAGGTTCGTCCCTGTCACCATTGCTGTTCGTTATGGTCACGGACACGGTTACTGCAGATCTACGACAACCGTTACCTTGGACCATTCTTTACGCTGATGACATGTAGAAGTCACACCCCATTGATCACCTTTAAACAGTCTGCTGTAACTTCAAATACTGTATTTATTCATCATTGCATAAAATACAAAAGCCAAATTTATTATTATGAATGGAGTTATTGGTTTCTGTTTGATATAGATCAGGCTGTTCCAAATCCACGAGTTTTAGTATGCGTACACGCGAGAACTCAGCAGTGATGCTCGGAGCACGGTTGAAGAGGAACTGGGGATGATAGCCAATACGTCACCGGGCGAAGGTCATAGTACAAGTCCATGCGCTTCCTTCCAGTCTTGATGTATCCACCGCGCAGCGACGGCAGCCCCACAGCAGAGCTGTATTGCATGTTGCAGGTTTACTCACGCAAGGCGGCGAGTACTCTGCCCCACACTGGCGAGCAGCTCGGCTGTAACAGCCTGATGTAGACAGTCCGAATATATGCATTAAATAATAGGCACGACAGAAAATGTATTGTTTGTTAACTTGTGTTATCGATTGTTTTACGATCAGCATAACTTAATCTTATCTCGAGTGGTAACTGGAATTTTAGAACTGATTCTAGGTATATTTACGCTGTTGATTCCAAAACCGCTGTCTATTTTCTTATAGTAACTCTAGATTTTTAGTTATTTTTAATCTAGTGAATTTATTAAAATAGAGATTAGGAGCATGTAAGAGCGGTGGGGTCCAGAAATATTACACAGACGAGTATTCAGCGATATGTCAAATTGAAGGTGCCATATTGTGTTGATCTCTTTCTGCTGGGCACTGAGAGCAAGAAATAGATGAAAGGTAAATTCAAATTAAGAGACTTATCTTGTGGATATACTGGTGTTTCTTTGCTTATTTTGTTGACCTAATTAAACACCCTAATATGTAGGGGCAGATTGCTTTGCTCTTCTGCCCCTTAAACCAAAAACAACAACTACTACTACTAACATAATACGCTATATTGTGAAGAGAAGAGCTTATGTGCAAATACTTACACCAATGGAAGGGCCACTGGAGTGAATGTGTCCGGTCAGACAATGCGCAATCGGCTGCATGATGTCAAGGGTGATGCACCGAAACCTCCTCTGAAGGTATCTCGTGTAAGGTGGGCAACAACTCATCGGCAGCAAGAAGATTGGAAGCGTACTCTCTTTACGGATGAAGCCTCCATTGATTTGCACCCATACAGCAGGAGCATTCGAGTGTGGCGACGAATGGGTGAGAGATTTCACGAGCCCTTCATCCAGGAACGCTACCAACAGCAAGGAGGTTCAGTCATGTTCTGGGGTGGAATCATGTTTTCTCGACGTACGCTCGTAATTCCCATCCACGGTAACATGTATGGTCTGGTGTACAGAGACAGCATCCTTGAACCTGTCGTTATAGGATTTGCTGCCACAATGGGCGAGGTCTTTACACTTGTAGACGATAATGCTCGTGCCCTTCGAGCTAGGGGTGTCAACCAGTTCCTTCAGATGCAGCTCATACAGAGAATGGAGTGGCCTGCCTATTCTGCGGACATGAACTGTATTGAACATGCATGGAAAGAGCTCAAGTGGGCAATTTCGCACCGTCCCAATCCTCCAACAAACATTCAGCAAACGATTGAAGCTGCTGTCCAAGAGTGGGATAATCTGCCCCAACCCACCTTGGATTCGTTAGTGCTTAGTATGCCTCGTCGTCTGCAAGCATACCTTAGAGTTCGTGGTGGCCATACTCGGTATTGATATGCTCCAACATGAAAAGGATTCATGAGTGCTCAGTCCCACTTTCAGGCGTGGATCTAGAGTTTGGCTTTGGGGCGGGGGGTCACAGAACCTAAATTGTTAAGAACAAGAAGTTCCGTGAAGAACTATACAGCCTACTTTTCATGCCAATGATTATTCTACAGTATATGAACCTATCTAGAATAATGACGAAATTAAGTTGGTAATATCGAAATATCTAATTAGTTCAAAATATACCTGGTATAATGTAGCCTAATAGAGCACTACAGTTGGCAGCCCTGGTGACTGAATATATTCTTAGTTCCACCTCTTAAGGTACAGAATACAAAATTTGGTTGTAGTCCAATGGACGTTACATGCAGTTAGACACTGGATATATCAGCACGCGTAAAAGCATGTTGCCAACAATATCATGCGTGTGCTGGTCAGAAATAATCTGAATTATTATGATATCTTGTTGTGCCAATTTTGGATGAAATCCATTTGTTAGTATAGAAGTTACATGTATTTTAAAATTGGACATATCAGCAGGCGTAAAATCATGTTGGCAGCACCGCCTTGTATTAATTACTCCAAATTAATCTAGAATGTCAGGTGCTATACGTGTGCAAAGTATAGAGCTAATGGCATGCATACTTTCTGATATATTGATATTAGGGTAAAAAGAATATAGACAGCATTTATTAACAGTTGGCAGCCCTGATTGCTCTTAACAATACTTATAGTCATATCTGTTATGGTACACATTGCACATACGAAATTTGATTGAAATCCAACTGATAGTATAGAAGTTACATGTATTTAAAAATTGGTACTATCAGCAGGCTTGTAATCATGTTGGTAGAACTGACGTATATAAGTTACTCCAAATTAATCTAAAATGTCAGAATATACGTGTGCATAGTTTAAAGCTGTTGGCTTGCATACTTTCTGATATATTGGTATTTGGATTTTTAAAAAATAGAGAGAGCAATTATTAACAGTTGGCAGCCCTGGTGGCTCTTAAGAATACGCTCAGTCATATCTGTTTATGTACAGATATTACATACAAAATTTGGTTGAAATCCAGTTGATAGTGTAGAAGTTATATGCATTTAAACATTGGACTTATCAGAAGGCTTAAAATTATTTTGGCAACACTGTCATGGCTGGCCTCCTGGAAATTAAACTGAAATAGTATTATCTACATGTGTGCCAATTTTGGAATAGCTCCCATGCATACCTTGCAAGATATCCAACATGGAGCTCAAATTTCTAGTGCGTTTTTTCAACAGTTGGTAGCACTGACATCATTTTCAAATATGGACGTGAGCTATTCCGGTGCACATCTTTACTCATACTAAATTTGGTTTTGATTGCTGCAGCCGTTTAGGAGTTGATAAGGGGGGACACACACACAGCCAGACAGACAGACAGAAGGACAGACAGACAGACAGACAGACAGACAGACAGACACACATTTTCCCGGATCGATCTCATAAGACTACTTTTTCCTCTTTTTTTGCAAAATGTGAAAAGTAGGCTAAAAATGGTATCACTAACAACGCAATCACAAAATAACCAAACGTACAAAACCAGACCATTTTTAGCCTACTTTCGATTTTTGCAAAAAATGAAAGTAGACTTATGAGATCAACACAGGGCGAAAAAAAGTGTGTCTGTCTGTGTGTGTGTATGTGTGTGTGTGAGTCTGTGTGTGTGTGTGTCTGTGTGTCTGTGTGTGTGTGAGTGTGTGTACTCTGAATGTCTGTCCCCCCCTATCAATTCGAACACGGTGAATGCGAATTGAACGAAATTTGGTACAAAGGTAGCACTAGCAAAGGACACCTCAGTGTCATGTTTTATATCGCCGCCATCTTGACGGAAACGTAATGGCGGCCACACAAATGTTCAAAGCTTAAATCAAATTACGACTAACCTAATCATCCGATCTCTACCAAATTTTGCAACAACATACCTCTATGGGGGGAGCATCCTTTGACCAAACTAATAGGCCATTAGCGTAATAGTTTGCGGATGGCGGCCATCTTTGTGTGAAAATCGATTCCCCCTATTAATTCGAACACGGTGCAACCGAATGGAACGAAATTTGGTACAGAGGTAGTACTAACAAAAGGCACCTCAGTGTCATGTTTTATATCGCCGCCATCTTGACGGAAACGTAATGGCGGCCACACAAATGTTCAAAGCTTAAATCAAATTACGATTAACCTAATCATCCGATCTCTACCAAATTTTGCAACAACATACCTTTATAGAGGAAGCATCCTTTGACCAAATGACTAGGTCATTAGCCTAATAGTTTGCGGATGGCGGCCATCTTTGTGTGAAAATCAATTCCCCCTATTAATTCAAACACGGTGAAACCGAATGGAACGAAATTTGGTACAGAGGTAGCACTAGCAAAGAGCATCTCAGTGCCATGTTTTATATCGCCGCCATCTTGAGAGAAACGTAATGGCGGCCACACAAATGTTCAAAGCTTAAGTTAAATTACGACTAACATAACCATCCGATCTCTACCAAACGTTGCAACAACATTCCTTTATGGAGGGAGCATCCTTTGACCAATCTAATAGGTTATTAGCCTAATAGTTTGCGGGTGGCGGCCATCTTTATGTCAAAATTGATTCCCCCTATTAATTCGAACACGGTGGAACCGAATGAACGAAATTTGGTACAGAGGTAGCACTAGCAAAGGGCACCTCAGTGTCATGTTTTATATCGCCGCCATCCTGACAGAAACGTAATGGCGGCCACACAAATGTTCAAAGTTTAAGTTAAATTACGACTAACTTAACCATCCGATCTCTACCAAACTTTGCAACAACATTCCTTTATGGAGGGAGCATCCTTTGACCAATCTAATAGGTTATTAGCCTAATAGTTTGCGGGTGACGGCCATCTTTATGTCAAAATTGATTCCCCCTATTAATTCGAACACGGTGGAACCGAATGGAACGAAATTTTGTACAGAGGTAGCACTAGCAAAGGGCACCTCAGTGTCATGTTTTATATCGCTGCCATCTTGACTGAAACGTAATGGCGGCCACACGAATGTTCAAAGCTTAAATCAAATTACGATTAACCTAATAATCCGATCTCTACCAAATTTAGCAACAACATACCTTTATGGAGGGAGCATCCTTTGACCAAACTAATAGGTCATCAGCCTAATATTTTGCGGATGGCGGCCATCTTTGTGTGAAAATCTATTCCCCTTATCAATTCGAACACGGTGAAACCGAATGGAACGAAATTTGGTACAGAGGTAGCACTAGCAAAGGGCGCCTCAGTGTCATGTTTTATATCACCGCTATCTTGACGGAAACGTAATTGCGGCCACCCAAATGTTAAAAGCTAAAATGTAATTACGACCAACCTAATAATCTAGTCTCTACCAAATTTTGCAACACCATATATTTATGTGGGAAACATATTCAGACCAAACTGCAAGAACATCAGCCCAATAGTTTGCAGATGGTAGCCAAGTATGTGTGCAAATCGATTCCCCCTATCAATTCAAACACGGTGAAACCGAATTGAACGAAATTTGGTACAGAGGTAGCACTAGCAAAGGACACCTCAGTGTCATGTTTTATATCCCTATAGCACGTTGTATTTCAACAAGCTACTACAACCAACATTCAATCAAACTCTTTGAAAAGGACAAAGAGTTATAACAATACCCATGCATTTAGGAGAAAGTAGGCTATATGTTCTTTACTGAACATCTTGTTTTTTTTTGCAAGCTACATGGATAGAAATTTGATGCGTTTAGCGAACCAAAAATATTCGTACAAATTGCAACGGCTTGTTTTGCGGCTTTTACATCGATCTTCGAGAAAAGTATCAAGGTACGTTACATTTCGGCAAGTCGAGTTGGTACCGACAAAGGGAGAAAGTCACAGCTTAAATTGCCAAACAAGCTTGCAGTTTGGACGTCGGCAAACTTTTTTTTGGTGCGAAAAAAAGCCCCAAATTCCTATCCGTGCATTGCTGCACATTCATCGTGACATCACTATAGACATCGATTCGGTAATCACAAGGTTTGCTAAACAAAATAGACGAGTTGATTTTGTTATATAAACAAGAAGTTCCGTGACGAATTAAAGAGCCTACTTTTCTTAAAATTTAAGATTCATGCCAATGATTAATCGATATGGATCTATCTAGAATAATGACGAAATTAAGTTGGTAATATCGAAATTTCTAATTAGTTCAAAATACTGTATACCTGGCATAATGTAGCCTAATAGAGCTTAGGGCGTGGTGGCTCAGCGGTCTAGCTGTATGCCTCTCACCAAGGCGGTCCGGGTTCGATTCCCGGTCAATGCATGTGAGATTTTCGATGTGAAATGCCATGTCCTGTGGTTCGGATTCCACGTAAAAAGGAGGTCCCGTGGCTCATAATCACAAGATTCACGGTCTCGTAAAACTACAATCTTCCTTCTTCCTAATAGAGCACTACAGTTGGCAGCCCTGGTGACTGAATATATTCTTAGTTCCATCTCTTAAGGTACAGAATACAAAATTTGGTTGGAGTCCAATGAATAGCATGGACGTTACATGCAGTTAAACATTGGATCTAACAGCGCGCTTAAAATCATGTTGGCAACAGTGTCATGAATGTATTGGTCAGAAATAATCTGAAATAATATGATCTATTGTTGTGCCAATTTTGATTGAAATCCATTAGTTAGTATACTGTAGACCTATCAGCACGCTTAGAATCATGTTGGCAGCACTGACGTATATTTGTTACTCCAAAGTAATCTAGAATGCCAGGTACTATACGTGTACAAAGTTTAGAGCTATTGGCTTGCTTCTTTCTGATATATTGATATTAGGGTAACAAAAATAGAGACAGCATTTATTAACAGTTGGCAGCCCTGGTAGCTCTTAAGAATACGCATAGTCATAGCTGTTATGGTACACATAGCACATACGAAATTTGGTTGAATTCCAAATGATAGTATGGAAGTTACATGTATTTAAATTTGGACCTCTCAGCAGGCTTAGAATCATGTTGGTAGCACTGACGTATATAAGTTACTCCAAATTAATATAGAATGTCATGTACTATACGTGTGCATAGTTTAAAGCTGTCGGCTTGCATACTCTCTCATATATATTGGTATTTGGATAAAAGAAATTAAGAGCATTTTTTAACAGTTGGCAGCACTGGTCGTTCATAAGAATACGCTCAGTCATATCTGGTTATGTACATATACAACATACGAAATTTGGTTGAATTCCAATTGATAGTGTAGAAGTTATATGCATTTAAATATTGGACCTATCAGTTGGCTTATAATCATTTTGGCAACACTGCCATATATGGCCTTCTGGAAATTAAACTGCAATATTATTATCTATATTTGTGCCGATTTTGAAATAGCTCCCATTCATACCTTCCAAGATATCCAACATGGAGCTCAGATTTCAATTGCGATTTTTCAGCAGTTGGTAGCACTGACATCATTTTCAAATATGTCCGTGAGATATTCAGGTATAGATCTTTACTCCTACCAAATTTTATTTCGATTGCTCCAGCCGTTTAGGAGTTGATAGGGGGGGGGGACACACACAGCCAGACAGACAGATAGACGGACAGACAGACAGACAGACAGACAGACACACATTTTCCCGGATCGATCTCATAAGACTACTTTTTCCTCATTTTTGCAAAATGTGAAAAGTAGGTTAATAATCGTTTTTATATAATAGGTATGAAGTTGTAAATATGTACAGTTGTAACAGAACACAATAATTGCAATAATAGTACATTATGCAACGAGCCTATAATGGCTATAATTAAGACACGAGTATTTTTATAAAACGAGCGTACGCGAGTTTTATAATTTCCATACGAGTGTCTTAATTACCATTATAGGCGAGTTTCATACGACAGTTTATGTTCGACGATAATTATAACTTTATTATATGTTTTAACATAAATATTCATAAATATCTGTTCAGTCACTAGATTGTTGTGATCGGGTGCTGCGGTGGGTAGTATATCTCTCTTCTCCAAGCTCTCTGGACAACCGACGCATGCGCTCTGTGTGCTTCAATGCCATCTGTTCAGATTGCGCTCCAGTATTCAGTAAAACTGTCACCGAAGTCGTTTCAAAACCACGCGCTGTGTAGAAATTGGTTTTGGTGATATTAAGGTACAGTGCCATTTCTTGTCTCATATTCACCAGTTTATTTACACGAACATATGGACGGTGCAATTTCGGTAATTTATATAGACATGTTGGATTTTGAGCGCATGCGCGAAGGTATCCTTATCTAATTGGTCACACAGCTGTTTCTTGAGCTCTGATTGGTGGGAGAAACTGTTTCATAATGAAAAATAGTGTTATAATGAGCCTCATTATGATACAGTTTTCTGACACATAATAGTTAGGGTCGAACATAAAGATATTTTCAGTATTGAATAAAATGAAAAAAAAAAACTGTTTTGCAGTTAAAATTCATTAAGTTTTATTTGTCTGATTATTGTGTTTTCGTTTTTTGACTTTGCAAAAAAAATTGGTCTTCGTTTGGGGGGGGGCATGACCCCCCCCCCCCCCCTTGAATCCGCGCCTGCCCACTTTATCACTCAGATTAGTCGTTGTGTGTTTCTGTCTCTTTGTACTGCAGATTGTGTGTTGATTTTATTTTTATTACCCTATATTGTGTATGATGTGATTACATGCGCATAGCAAAATAAATAAGCCACTGAATCGCAATATGCAAAACTTTCTTTGAGCACTGTATATAGATGTATATAAATAACCCTGCTAGAAATAATAATTACATGTATTAGTTATCAATGATCACTCTTAGGGTGATAAACATGCTGCGGGGTCTTAGTACGTAAACAGTGCTATTAGATTAGTATCGCACTGAGTAGAAATGACGCACGCCCTATGAACTGCGAGCCCGTCCACAAGGATGACGAACCATGCGATCAGTCCATTTATCCGCTGCCCGTCACATGTGTACATAGGGACACCCGAAGGTCACAGGAGGAGCTTCCACTTGCCCTTTAGTATTGTGCGTGCACCGTCCTGTTAAAATAAACATACTCTTGGCGTGCCTACTAGCTGAATCACTGGAACCAACTGGAAAAGAAAGGAGTACGCAGTGGAAATTGATGTTAATTTCTGACCTGTGCTGGGCCCGTATTTGCAGGCCAGATGTGCCGAGCGACTCCAGACTCCGTGAAGGTGGTCCCAAGATGAGGGGTAGGAATACCCTCCTGGTGCTAGAAAGCTAGAATAAGTTAGGCCTAGGTTTGAAGAGAGAGATGGAGAGAGAGAGAGCAGCCCAATCGTCAAACACTACTAAATAAGACACATGGATAAATAAATGGAAATTAAATTAAAAGTGAAATCGAACACACAACGAAACCCAGACAGAATAAATCGCAGAGAATGGAGTATTCTTCGCCCAGGTGTAATGTAGTCACTTCATGAGAGGAAGATGATTATTAACAATAAATAACTTATAATAATAAATAACGGAAACAAATGAAATACATACCTATGCTCACTTCCAATAAAAAAGAATTAAAAAAGGAGGAAGTAATTTATCAAAAGGCAATCCAGCCGGTCCCTGGTGAATAACAATCACTTCTCCGACTCGAGATGGATGGTTGTCATGGCGACCACCAATAACAAACATGGCAAAGATAAAAACAAGGGGCTGTGAGCGTGTCGCAGTGGCTGTGGCGAGCAATAACGCAGTCAGGAGGGATGCTATCGAGCTGGCAGTCCCCAGAGAAAAGAAATGCAAAAACCAATGATACTACAAGGAGAAACAAATTACGTTAAGTGTCCGTGAAATATATCAAAGGTACACACACGCAATCATTACACCTGATGTACAAGCCCATAGCGAGTACACAGAAACACACAATATGCCAGCCGACGATGCAGAAGTGAAACACAAAGCAACTCGTGCTTGTAGGTAGTCCAGCAAAACATGCTAGAAGAATATGGTCCCCTACTTACTTTCCGGGTTCGAGCTGAATACGGTAAGGTCTACTTAAAGTTACCGCCGTGATTAAGTTGCCCGAAGCATGGAATGAAGGGAATACATAAGGGCTAAAATATATGGTGTCATGCCTCGTGTTGGGAGAATGGTCGAAACGCCAACGTCCACAAACCACGGGAGGCCCACTCGAAGACATGCCCAATCAAAACAACTTCAATGCACCTGGCAGCAAGAAAAACATACACTCACAAAATCACTCGCAGATATATTTCACGGTACAAATAAAAGGTTAAACCGTAGACCCAAACTAAACAAAACAGGAGACCGCCATTTCGATTGGTTCTACAGCAAATCGAAGCACACGACGAAGACCAAAAAGAAAAAGAGAGTTTAGGAAATGAGCATAGTGGAAACAAGGTTAGAAGCTTTACTTACATGATTTAATGGAAGGCTTCGGCGTAGTGACGATGTTAAATAAAAAGGGGGAAAAAATATTAAATTTTAAGTAATAAGGCGGAGAGCCTAAAGGCACGTCCGCACAGGAAATAGATCATATGGAGTCTGAGTCTACCGGGACGGCCGCCAAAGGAATAAAGAAAAGAGATATGTTAAACATGGCTCATGCGTTCTAACTTCATTGCACATGTACTACGGCCCTGGAGCCTGTTGATAACATAACTAATGCATGCAATTTTCTCCAGCCCAGTCATTGGGCTGCTTTGTGTTGTCAGACAAAAGAGTTACAACTAACAAATAATTATTAAATTTTCCATTATTATTAATCAAAACAAAAAGTTTGGTGCTTTTCAGTCGGTCAACACGAATGTAACCAAAAGAGTTGGGGTATACCCTAATCCTGAAAAAATTACATGAGATTAATCTCATGAAATTTTTGTTTACTAAGGGAACACTGAATAATGGCTTCAAACCCCATAATAATATTAATCGTATGGCATTTACACACCACTTTTGGAACAAAAATAAACATATATACAAGATTTACAAATTTACAGATAAATTATTTACATAGCCTAGTCAATCGTATTTGCTATAGCATGCAAAATGTCCAATTGGTTACCACAAAACAAGTTCTGAGGGCACTCTTCTACTATATGTCTGATTTTCACATGTGCACTCAGGAGAGACGATCTTTCCTCATTTATGAAAAGGATCACCACATCTCCTATGGTTGGTACGCATACTATTCAGAGTACAACATATCCTACGGGGCAAATCAAGTTCCCATTATTTGTTGTTGCTTTGGAGAAAACTGTAGCTCTGGTGGAGTGTTATTATACCATTCGTGTCCCCAGGCTTCATGAAGATTGAAGTTATGGTCTGCCAGGTTGATTGCTGTTCTGATTGTCTGTAGCGGAGTCTGTTGGTTTGGATGGTAGGTATGTCCTCATGGATTTGCAATTGTTAGTTGTTGCTGATTTTGTTATATTTTCTCAGGAGGATATTCTTTCTTCTCAGCGTAGGAGGTGGAATACGGCTCAAGACAGGTAGCCAGAAAACAGGTGCAATTCTTCTCATAGTTCCACAATACAATATTTGCCCTATCAGTGGGCTAGAAAAAGTTGCAAGAATTAGTTCTGCGTATGCGGTTAGATGTAAGACCACTGGACCTTAATCTTGCTGGACTGAATAAGACAGTAGTCAATCAATCAACCAATCAATCAATCCCAGCATTTGCTTGGATTAAAATGGGAAAGCATAGAAAATCGGTTCTAGGGTGGCTGAGGTGGGAAACTGACCCATCTCTTCTCTTTATTGCCCCGCGAGATTGTGAACTCTTTTCCAGAGTTGAATACCTTAGCAGAGCTGGGAATCGAACCCAGAACTCACTAGTGACAGCCAAGAATGCTAGCCATGAGCAGGTCAAAAGCAGAAGAAACAATGGGAAGAGAGAATGCAAATACTGGGTTTTAATTAATATGGAAGGCCGAAGTGAGAAGAAAACTGATGAACAGTGGAAACCAAAGAGTGAAACACTGCGTCATTATAACGGAATGCTGGAAAGAAAGCGAGAGTTAACAGTAAAGGATTACGAATGAACATAGGCTTCAACAGTAGGAAGAAGACAGGGGAAGTAATTTAGTGACGCTTGATAAGGCCACATGTAGTTGATTAGCGCTCTGTGACTGAATGCTGGAGTATTGGACAAAACACCAGCGCCAGTTAATGCTTGACAAACAAGTGGCATGTCCGCTGTTGTTATTACTCGTTCTGTTTTAAAACACTGTGTAATTGATATCCAATATGACAGGTGTCAATGTCTCTGGCAGTTGTGATGGACAGCTTTTAGTATTTGAAAGTGGTACGTAACATAAGCTAACATTTTGTTTTGATCTGATAATTGCACCGGGAGCCCCTCCCTACATGTGATGATGATGATGATGATAATTGTTGTTTTAAGGGGCCTAACATCTAGGTTATCGGCCCCTAATGATCTGGGTGATAGCGAAAATGTTAATGCAATGAAAACCAGAACGAAAATTAAGTGAGACGGAAAATACTTACAAAAAGGAACTCAGATTGAAACAACTCACAAAATGTTCTTACAAAAGGGAATTTAGAACGAAAAGAGTCACAAAAAGAATAGATTGAAAAATACCCACAAAATGTAGGCTAGGTCAAAATCCGTACAAAATGCAATTGAGGTTCAAAATACTTACAAAATGCAATTGAAATTCAAAATACTTACAAAATGCAAATGAGACCGAAAAAACGTACAAAATGCAATTGAGGTTCAAAATACTTACAAAATGCAATTGAAATTGAAAATGCTTACCTAATGTACGGTAGATTCAAACGACTCGTGTGGATTGACAATACTTACAAAATGCAATTTAGATTGAAAATACTTGACAAAATGTAATTTAGATTCAAAATACCCACAAAATGCAATTGAGAATCAAAATATTTGCAAAATGCCCACCAAACAAAATGCAATTTAGATGTAAAATTCTTGCGAAATGTGGTTTTGGTTGAAAATACTTACAAAATGCAATTGAAATTCAAAATACTCACTAAAATGCCCTGAAACCTACATTGAAAGACTTACTAAAAAGCAATTCAGATTGTCAATCTTTACAAAATGCAATTGAGGTTGAAAACAATCGCAAGATGTAATTTAGATCGAAAAACTTACAAAATGCAAAGTAGATTAAAAACACCTACAAAAAATCGGTAATGGGAATTTAGATACACGGGGAACCAAGTAACAAAAACAATGCGGGAATCTTAAAGAGAAAAGGAAAATAATGAAAAGAAAACAAGAGGTCTGACCCCTCGAAGAAGGAGGGATCAGGAAAGATGAGACAAGGGCCAATTAAGGCGGGGAAGTGAAAGACTCCCTAGGCCTCGGTAATACCGTCGGGGTCGGAAAAGAACAACAGTTGACCAAGGGAGGTCGACAGGAAAGAAGACGGAGAGGAGCCCGGCACAAGTAAGTGCAAGCAATGCCCGACTCAGCTGGGGTCCCGTGGTCGCCAACTCACGTCCGACAAGATGTGAGCCCCTGGGGGATCACTACATGTTGCTGGCTGTAGGTGTGCTACCGGCTTCCTCTCTCACCTGTCCTACCTCCAATGGTAAACTATTGCATTTCGTCGACCGCAACAAATTAAGGGCGTCCAAAGTCTGGAGAATCTTCCCTTGTTGTTGTAGTTGTTGATTCATTTAAGGGGAACTGGAATTTACTGAGATACCCATGATAATTTTATAGTCGTTAGATACCATTCTGTCAGAAACTATTGCTAGGAATTAATTGCAATCTTCCACGGATGATCCTTGAAGCTCCTGCCTACTTTAACACCACTGGCTTGAAAATAAGAAAAACTTTGATATTTCATGAATTTTTCAAAAATAGTGTAATTTTAACAGAATATTCATGAACATTTCCATTAGGCAAGAATAAAGTAGACAAAATTTTGAAAAACGTCTTTTATGGTGTTTGAAGCTATGGATCTGATAATGATCGCTTGACGATCGAAACTGGTCATCCAAGTATATTTCGTATTGTGCCCGATGGCCGAAGGTTTCGGGGAGCCACCGGTTTCAAATGACCCTTCCGAGACCCTCTTCCAGTTAACACACAAGTATGGGGGGCGATACATTCATAGGCTGGTGTAGCACAAAATTCTGCACTCGGGGGTGTCGGGAATTAGTGAGGTTCGATCTTTAACCAGCTCAGAGGAATGCATCGATAACAAAACTAAACAAGAAAGAGAGGTCAGTCTTAGGTTAAAATAACAAATAGATTTTATTCAGAATAGATCCCTAGCCTAGCATGAGAGTGGCAAACGGCTAGTCCGATACTATTCTGTCCTGAAAGAAATATAAAAAAAGTCCTATACAAGATCTAAATTGCTCTCATGGTCCTAATACAAAATTCGACAAAATGAACAAGCTAAGAGAAAGGCACGTAAGATCGGCCCTAAGCAATTACATCGAAATAACTTACGGGTGGATGAAACATCAAAAGAATTTACAGCAAAGCAAGACATTTACTTGTTTACAAATACTAGAACATTTACATTTTGTAGCAAGGGGAAAATTGGTCCTATGCTATGATGGTGCCATCTCTAACATTTATCTTTAGAGTTAAGTGTTTAGCTAGTCCTAAATATCATTAATTAATAAACGAGTTGCGTTTTTTACTAAGAAAATCAAGCTATGTGCACAATGTTGCTGAATAAAAAAAATATGCTAATACAACACAAATGCATACAATAATTCAGCACTCCTATGGTTGTGCAATTGGCACTGCCTACGTACTCGATTTGTTACTGTTTGTAACAAACGGTCATAGTGTCAAAGTGTTAAGAAAAATAGAAAATATAGGAAAGCCTGCAAATGCGATAGTAATTAAACAATTACATCGACTCATATTGCTACTAATTCGATGTGTGTGCTTCAGTTATCACATCACCAATTAGTGGTCGACTAATCATGTGAAAATGTATCAAAATGTATCTACAATAGCTTAACAGTATCTAAGTGTTAACGTTTGGTCCAGAAAAATATTTTATTTTTAATGTTTATAAATTTTATTTATAGTTCAGGGGGGAATTATAAGATTTGTTAGTTTTCAAAACCCTATTTTTGATTATTATTAGAGTTTCACACAATTATTTATTCCTGACAGTATTGTTGTTCAGTTTATGGACCTTTAAAAGCGTTCAGTGTATTCAGGTAACGTTTGTATCCAACTTAAGCAAATAACTCAAGAGTTCAATAGTTTACGAGACACCCTGTGTCTTCACCAATATTTCATCACACTTATTAGACATCCTATGTCTTCACCAATTACTTTACTCTTATTTCGGATCCTTTCATCCAGGCGCCTTCGGTTTGGTACGACTTTAGTCAGTTCATTACCACCGATATAATCACAATAACAATGTCGGAGGTATTCATCCACCGTCACGACTCATATAATACTCTTAATTTACAAAAGTGTGTAATCCTAATTGATACACGTTTTAATTGCTGGTAATAAAGTTATGTGTACAAGACACATCCTGACAACACTTTAAATAAACATAAAGGTTTCTGATACAAGCGAACTGTGTGTGTGTGTTTATAAAATTGCCTCTTCCCTGAATAAATCGAACCTGCGTTCATTTGGTTACAAAATACAATTTCGTTCATAGCCTGTGTGGCTTCTATTAAAGAAATAAACCTGTTTTCAAGTATTGTTCTGGCCAATAAATGTGAATAATGGAAATCTGCATTCCACTTGTAATAATGTCAAGAATCTCACAGCCTTCTAAAACAAAATATTAATCCACTGCCTAGAATCGAGTGTGCTGTGTAGTGAACTTGGCTCGTAACCTTGGCCTTGATTTAACATTGTCAAACTAGTTTATTTGTCATCAGCCTGACAAAATAAAAGTTGATAATACCTGTTTTTAAATGATACAAATGAGCATTGAAAATCCAGCCTTCCTGGCTTCTATCTATATATTTAAAACACTAAGCTGATTGTTGTTACCGCGAGATTGAGAGAGCGACAGAACCGATTCACTTCGTAGAGCAATCTGTCGAAAGCTGTAGGCCTGTAGATTTGCAGAGTGTCTTTAAAATAAACGAATATGTTACCACATATTTTTAAATTTATAAACAAAACTGCAAAATTATTGGCTCAAGCGCATGCGCAGAATCACCTTGATTAATGACAGACATGGCGGATGTCCACCGCGTTTTAATGTAATAGTTATTTATAAGAATTATAATAAAGGAGGGGAATATTGATTATGAAGTTTCCACGATATAAACAGGAATATAATATTATAAAAAAACGGGAAACGTAGAAGAACTTATACGGACTGTTGAGAGTGAATGTTGTTTAAGTAACTTAATATTGCACACTTCCATCAGTGATTCGGTAGCTCAGACGGCAGCGTTCAAAACTCTTAATTTATGCATTGCGCAATGGAAGAAGTTCGAATCCCACCTCCGACTCATATTTTTATTTCTCAATTATTCTTTCTGCCTATTAATAATACATTGTCTTAACATATCTTACTTTTATTATTCCCATAAAGTAAGGAATTCTCCACGATTTACGATCCATCTATATATTTAAAACACTAAGCTGATTGTTGTTACCGCGAGATTGAGAGAGCGACAGAACCGATTCACTTCGTAGAGCAATCTGTCGAAAGCTGTAGGCCTGTAGATTTGCAGAGTGTCTTTAAAATAAACGAATATGTTACCACATATTTTTAAATTTATAAACAAAACTGCAAAATTATTGGCTCAAGCGCATGCGCAGAATCACCTTGATTAATGACAGACATGGCGGATGTCCACCGCGTTTTAATGTAATAGTTATTTATAAGAATTATAATAAAGGAGGGGAATATTGATTATGAAGTTTCCACGATATAAACAGGAATATAATATTATAAAAAAACGGGAAACGTAGAAGAACTTATACGGACTGTTGAGAGTGAATGTTGTTTAAGTAACTTAATATTGCACACTTCCATCAGTGATTCGGTAGCTCAGACGGCAGCGTTCAAAACTCTTAATTTATGCATTGCGCAATGGAAGAAGTTCGAATCCCACCTCCGACTCATATTTTTATTTCTCAATTATTCTTTCTGCCTATTAATAATACATTGTCTTAACATATCTTACTTTTATTATTCCC
This sequence comes from Meconema thalassinum, assembly GCA_946902985.2. NCBI lineage: Eukaryota > Metazoa > Arthropoda > Insecta > Orthoptera > Tettigoniidae > Meconema > Meconema thalassinum. Next base: position 550,197,171 of record OX336392.1, read on the forward strand.
ATAAAGTAAGGAATTCTCCACGATTTACGATCCATATACTTTTAAATTATTAAATAAAAGATGGCCACAATCGCTTTCGCCATGAGAGACAATTGACGAACATAATTCATTTGTTGGACTCAGACATCGTGGTCACTCCGCCCCGTCTTTTTTGGTGTGTGTGTCAAATTTTCTCTTATAACCTGTGTTATTGTGATGACTGTACTGATGTGTGCATTTGTAATTAAAGTGGGGAGTGGGAAATTGGCGACCGAGGCTTTAAGTTACGAACTATCCCGGTATTTACCTGCAGTGGACGTGGCAAACCACGGAAACACATATCCCAGATTGTTGAGATAGGAATCTAACCTTGCTCTCCTGAGTTTTGCCTCAAGAGTACGCCCCGTTCCAGCCCTCAGACCAGAAGTAAATTTATTGGCAAACCAGGGATCGAACCTGGAATCCGGGGCGATAGCTCAGAATGTAGCCTTCAGATTGGGCTTCCCTGCGTTAATACGATTTTTGACAAGCACTGAACATATAGTCTAACTCTTCAACTCCCTCCATTACGGTGGCTGTCGAAGTGAGTCTATGCTCATTCCAGTAGTTGGCGAAGTATGCTCCCTTGCTTAATTTACTGTCATGGAAACGCAAAGGATTGTACCTATATCAGGTGATGGAAATTGCTTATTTAGAGCAGTTTCGTACTGTTTATTCCAAAATGCAGGACGTTATCCTGAGCTGCGTTTGCAAGCAAATTGCAAAAATTGTTGCTGGCATGAATAATTATAAGGATTTTATTATTGGCGATCAGTATCATCGCATTCTCATCAGCAACAAACTTGAGAATGAAAGTATCTGAACTTCATTGTATACGTGAATATTATTGTTTATTGATTATTTGTTTAGAGTACATAACAATGAGTCTAACCACGCTGTTGATTTTGGCAATGGAAGTATTATTTGCCATTTAATATTTGGCGGCTGCGTTGATGCAGGCCACTATAGTGTTATTGAATATGACGTTAATTTGGAGAGAAATGCTGCAATAAATATACCCATTTGACGAAAAAGAACATTAGCCACAAAAAAGTGGGAAATCGTAGAAAAATACGAAGCCACTTTTAAAATCTAATATAAAAATGCCATTTCAGAAATAATTCCAGATATTATGCCGTACAGTGTATTTTCCTTGACGAACAAATGTAAACATTGTTCTGCACTGTATTTCTGTAGCGAGAAATCTACGCTTGGTTACTTTGACCTTTGGTGTTGTAATGGCGAAATTAATCTTACTAAATATAAAATATTTGGCAGACTGCAACAATTTTTCACTGTAAATGATATCTCAAGGAATTTAAGAGAGAATAATCGGCAGTAGAACAAATGCTATGTCCTTGGTTTCATTTGGTGCCAATGTCACTGTGCAACATGCATACGGTCCATATTGTTTTAAAATGTATGGAATTGCACATCATCGCATTTCTTTGTTAATATATATTCCAAAATTATAAGCGACGGTTCCTGCGGCAAGTTGTATATATTAGACTCCTCAGAATTCTTGAATTCCTTGGAATTAAGGGATTTGCTTCCACATACTCCAAACGATTGACCCATAGATATGCTCCTTAGAAATCTGAAGTTTCGTAAGGGCATCTAAATGCTACCATATTAATTATAAGAAATATGTACGAAAATTGCTTGAATTTGGAAATAATACGTGCAGTTAAAATTAGGCGGCGAGATCTAACCCTTCGACTTGATTCCATATTAATTATATGAAATGTGCATGAAATGCTTGGATTTGGAAATAAGTGCAGTTAAAATTAGGCAGAGAGGTCTAAGCCTTCGACTTGATTTAACACCACCGGATAAAACAATCATTTTCTTTTAAGAGGCAACATTTTCCGATTCGCTTGGCATACTTTATCACAATCAATAAAGCTCAATGGGGAACTCTGGAACGTATAGATCTCAATTTGCCTCATCAAGTTTTCAATCATGGCCAGCAGTATGCTGCAATGTCTAGAGTGCAATCTTTTGACGCCCTTAAAGTTTCAATAGTGCCAAAAAATAACTGTACAAAGAACGTATATAATAAAATTCTTAAGTAAATATTTTCTTATTGGCCGTCATGTATTGACGGGTTTCAACTAGTATACTTTTAAATTATTAAATAAAAGATGGCCACAATCGCTTTCGCCATGAGAGACAATTGACGAACATAATTCATTTGTTGGACTCAGACATCGTGGTCACTCCGCCCCGTCTTTTTTGGTGTGTGTGTCAAATTTTCTCTTATAACCTGTGTTATTGTGATGACTGTACTGATGTGTGCATTTGTAATTAAAGTGGGGAGTGGGAAATTGGCGACCGAGGCTTTAAGTTACGAACTATCCCGGTATTTACCTGCAGTGGACGTGGCAAACCACGGAAACACATATCCCAGATTGTTGAGATAGGAATCTAACCTTGCTCTCCTGAGTTTTGCCTCAAGAGTACGCCCCGTTCCAGCCCTCAGACCAGAAGTAAATTTATTGGCAAACCAGGGATCGAACCTGGAATCCGGGGCGATAGCTCAGAATGTAGCCTTCAGATTGGGCTTCCCTGCGTTAATACGATTTTTGACAAGCACTGAACATATAGTCTAACTCTTCAACTCCCTCCATTACGGTGGCTGTCGAAGTGAGTCTATGCTCATTCCAGTAGTTGGCGAAGTATGCTCCCTTGCTTAATTTACTGTCATGGAAACGCAAAGGATTGTACCTATATCAGGTGATGGAAATTGCTTATTTAGAGCAGTTTCGTACTGTTTATTCCAAAATGCAGGACGTTATCCTGAGCTGCGTTTGCAAGCAAATTGCAAAAATTGTTGCTGGCATGAATAATTATAAGGATTTTATTATTGGCGATCAGTATCATCGCATTCTCATCAGCAACAAACTTGAGAATGAAAGTATCTGAACTTCATTGTATACGTGAATATTATTGTTTATTGATTATTTGTTTAGAGTACATAACAATGAGTCTAACCACGCTGTTGATTTTGGCAATGGAAGTATTATTTGCCATTTAATATTTGGCGGCTGCGTTGATGCAGGCCACTATAGTGTTATTGAATATGACGTTAATTTGGAGAGAAATGCTGCAATAAATATACCCATTTGACGAAAAAGAACATTAGCCACAAAAAAGTGGGAAATCGTAGAAAAATACGAAGCCACTTTTAAAATCTAATATAAAAATGCCATTTCAGAAATAATTCCAGATATTATGCCGTACAGTGTATTTTCCTTGACGAACAAATGTAAACATTGTTCTGCACTGTATTTCTGTAGCGAGAAATCTACGCTTGGTTACTTTGACCTTTGGTGTTGTAATGGCGAAATTAATCTTACTAAATATAAAATATTTGGCAGACTGCAACAATTTTTCACTGTAAATGATATCTCAAGGAATTTAAGAGAGAATAATCGGCAGTAGAACAAATGCTATGTCCTTGGTTTCATTTGGTGCCAATGTCACTGTGCAACATGCATACGGTCCATATTGTTTTAAAATGTATGGAATTGCACATCATCGCATTTCTTTGTTAATATATATTCCAAAATTATAAGCGACGGTTCCTGCGGCAAGTTGTATATATTAGACTCCTCAGAATTCTTGAATTCCTTGGAATTAAGGGATTTGCTTCCACATACTCCAAACGATTGACCCATAGATATGCTCCTTAGAAATCTGAAGTTTCGTAAGGGCATCTAAATGCTACCATATTAATTATAAGAAATATGTACGAAAATTGCTTGAATTTGGAAATAATACGTGCAGTTAAAATTAGGCGGCGAGATCTAACCCTTCGACTTGATTCCATATTAATTATATGAAATGTGCATGAAATGCTTGGATTTGGAAATAAGTGCAGTTAAAATTAGGCAGAGAGGTCTAAGCCTTCGACTTGATTTAACACCACCGGATAAAACAATCATTTTCTTTTAAGAGGCAACATTTTCCGATTCGCTTGGCATACTTTATCACAATCAATAAAGCTCAATGGGGAACTCTGGAACGTATAGATCTCAATTTGCCTCATCAAGTTTTCAATCATGGCCAGCAGTATGCTGCAATGTCTAGAGTGCAATCTTTTGACGCCCTTAAAGTTTCAATAGTGCCAAAAAATAACTGTACAAAGAACGTATATAATAAAATTCTTAAGTAAATATTTTCTTATTGGCCGTCATGTATTGACGGGTTTCAACTAGTAAATGTTTAATAAACTATTAATTTCCACACGCGTCTTATAAATAGCTACCTGCATTGTGCACTAAATAAATGAAACCAAAATAAACTAAGTCTACTGTTTTCCACTCTTACAATACGCTATAAATATTTGATCTGACTTACAGATTCAGCGTCACTTGGTTCGAGTCCCGCCACGAGATGTTGTATGCGGTCTCGTGTATGGCTTTAGGTTACCATTTCATTGTGTCTGGACATCCTCCGTCGCCAATTCCCCACGCATGATTTAGCAATCACATGCCATCGCGCGGTTGGAGTTGTATCTGAAGATCTGCTGGTTTATCATTATTGCGATGTTAGCGTTGGTAAAAAATGTAGCACATAATTAAATAAAACTGTCGCGCACTGCAGCTAATATGCGGTAAAAAAATTGCCCATTTTCACTCCGCCACTGGCTCTAGTTTCTGTCGCTTGTGCGACACTCACTCGTGACTTGCACTGATATTTACACAAGAATTTTTTTTACAAAAAATAAATCAAAATACTGCCCATCCGGCAAATAAAGATTATACTTGTAGTTCTGTACATTTACACAGTTAATTAAATCCACAGTTTATAGAACACTGAAACATGTGTGTGTGTGTGTGCGTGAGAATGAGACCATGCGGTCGCAAAGTTTTCTTCGCACAAGTCCTTCATTTCACCTCGGATAATAATAAAAATATTTTACAGTTCTCGTAGTGGTGAATGTCTTCAATCGTTCTATTATTACACAATTCCATGATGGCTATCCATAAGAAAGTTATTCGTAGTTTTTCCTGCCACATGGTTTCCTTTCACTTGTGCTCCATCATGCACATGTTGTCTCTTCCACAGACGAATAAGAACTGGTGTCACCAAATATGGCGTGCTCTCAGTACATGAGCTGGCCGCGTAAATTGATAGTTTCTTCGTTTTACGAAGTATGCTGTACTTCAAATATGCAGAATTACTTAGTTATAATTATTGTAGATTGTTGGCATGTGAAAAATAAGTAAAAATATAATCATAAGCGATATTGCTTCAGCTTCTTCCCGCCGCTCGCAGGGTATGTTCAGGTTCATTTCAGCATAAGTTTTCGTCTCTGTTGCCTGAGCAAGCATGCGTCAACGGGCGCAGTATATCACGTATAAGGAGGAATTTATTATGATTCTTGCAACTATTCATGTTGAAAAGTGGCGAAAAATGCAATGTTCAGCCTACTTTTCACATTTTGTAAAAATGAGGAAAATGTAGACCCCCACCCGGCATGAGTAAAGATCTGTATCTGAATATCTCACGGCAATATTTGAAAATTACATCAGTGTTACCAACTGCTAATAATAATATCGTATGTCCTCGGGTGCCGGGCGCAAGCTTTGTAATTTGACACCCAGAGGGTAGCTTGCATGTCGAATTTCGTTGTTCCTTGAATCACTATGAAAGTCAAGGAGATTAGATATCTAAGCGTAGTTAAACCAACTGCTGATAAATCACAATTGAACATTGAACTCTATGTTGGATAAATCAGAAATTATACATGCAAGCTGATGCAAAATTGGCACACATACAGATAACGACATACCAGAATATTTTTAAGGAGCCCTTACATGACAGTATTGCCAACATGATTCTAAGCCTGCTGATAGTTCCTACACTTAAATGCGTGTTACTTCTATACTATCAATTGGATTTCATCCAAATTTCGTATGTGACTTGTGCACTCTAACAGTTATGTCTACACGTATTTTTAAGAGCCATCAGAGCTGCCAACTGTTAATAAATGCTCTCCTTATTTCTTAATTCTAATACCAATATATCAGAAAGTATGCAAGCCAACAGCTCTAAATTTTGCACACGTATAGTACCTGGCATTCTACTGTATATTAGTTTGTAGTAACTTATACATGTCAGTGCTGCCAACATAATTCTAAGCCTGCTGATAGGTCCAATTTTTGAATACTTATAACTTCTATACTAACAAATGGATTTTATCCAAAATTGGCACAACAATAGATCATAATATATCAGATTCATTCTAAGCAACAGGTACATGACACTGTTGCCAACATTATTTTTCGAGCGCTGATAAATCCAATGTAACATTTCATTTCTGATCTATAGATTATTCATTGGCATTAATCTTAAATTTTAAGAAACGTAGGATCTTTAGTTCGTCACGGAACTTCTTGTTATACTAAACAAGAAGTTCCGTGACGAACTAAAGAGACCACTTTTATTAAAATGTAAGATGCATGCCAATGATTAATCTATATGGATCTATCTAGAATAAGGACGAAATAAAGTTGGTAATATCGAAATTTCTAATTAGTTCGAAATACTCTGTACTTGGATAATGCAGCCTAATAGAATACTACAGTTGGCAGACCAGGTGACTGAATATATTCTTAGTTCCATTTCTTAACGTACAGAATACAAAATGTGGTTTAAGTCCAATGGATAACATGGACGTTACATGCAGTTAAACATTGGATCTAACAGCGTGCGTAGAATCTTGTTGGCAACAATGTCATGCATGTATTGGTCAAAAATAATCTGAAATAATATGATCTATTGTTGTGTCAATTTTGAATGAAATCCATTAGTTAGTATAGAAGTTACATGCATTTTAAAATTGGACCTATCAGATGGCTTAGAATCATGTTGGCAGCACTGACGTATATTATTAACCGTGCTACAAATTAATCTAGAATGCCAGGTACTATACGTGTGCAACGTTTAGAGCCATTGGCTTGCATACCATCTGATATATTGATATTAGGGTAACAAAAATAGAGACAGCATTTATTAACAGTTGGCATCCCTGGGTGGTCTTAAGAATACGCATAGTCATATCTGTTATGGTACACATAGCACATACGAAATTTGGTTGAACTCCAAATGATAGTATATAAGTTACATGTATTTAATATTGGACCTCTCAGCAGGCTTAGAATCATGTTGGTAGCACTGACATATGTAAGTTACTCCAAATTAATATAGAATGTTAGGTACTATACGTGTGTATAGTTTAAGGCTGTCGGCTTGTATACTTTCTGACATATTGGTAATTGGATAAAATAAATTGAGAGCATTTATTAACAGTTGGCAGCCCTGGTAGCTCTTCAGAATACACTCAGTCATATCTGTTTATGTACACATAGCACATACGAAATTTGGTTGAATTCCAATTGATAGTGTAGAAGTTGGTTGGTTGGTTCTTAAGTTTAGGGGCTGCGACAACGCGGTCATGTAGCCCCGTGTACTTTGGGTGTGTGTAGAATCTGTTTGATAACCGGTGTTAATTGTGATGCCTGTATTAGTGTGAGTTATCTGTCATTTTAATTTAAGTACTGCAACTTAGAATTTTTCAAATAGTTCCTACTTTTGCCGCCAAGCGCCACCGTCAACGACTACTAGGCTAAGTTCACAACTCAGCTGCTAGACGCCACCGCAGTCGGCTTTTGGCAACGAACTTAGAAACCTAAGAGCGTTGTTTACAATAACCTATCAAATTTAGTTTCACACAGGTGCAATTAGTGGAAGGTTCTTTAACATGCCATAAATCTATGACATGGGACCGCCGGCTTTACTTCCCCTCCGAAGGAAGGCATACTGAGGGATTTTTAACGCTCTTAAAAAATCCGACGGCTTCGGCCGGGTTTGAACCCGCTATCTTGGGCATAGAAGCTCAGCATGCTACCGACTACGCCACCGAAGCCGCCATAGTGTAGAAGTTATGTGCATTTAAGAATTGGACCTATCAGGAGGCTTATAATCATTTTGGCAACATTGCCATGTATGGCCTCCTGAAAATAAAACTGAAATATTATTATCTATACGTGTGCCAATTTCGAAATAGCTCCCATTCATACCTTCCAAGATATCCAACATGGAGCTCAAATTTCAATTACGATTTTTCAGCAGTTGGTAGCACTGACATCATTTTCAAATACGGCATTGAGATATTCAGCTATAGATCTTTACTCCTACCAAATTTTGTTTCGATTGCTGCATCCGTTTAGGATTTGATGGGGGGGGGGGGGGCACAGACACACACAGCCAGACAGACAGAAGGACATACAGACAGACGGACAGACACACATTTGCCCGCATCGATCTCATAAGTCTACTGTTTCCTAATTTTTGCAAAATGTGAAAAGTAGGCTAAAAATGTATTTTAGCAAGAAACTGGAATTAAAAACATTTATGCTAGATGAGGAAATGGTGACAGTTTTGGTACACCCGTTGTGCTTTCTTAAAACTGTTTACTATGGCTGTTGTCTAATAGAGCAAAAACTAAGTATGTAGAGAAAGATCTGGTGAAAAATAGAGAGAAAAATAATATTAAAAAAAAGAATTGCTAATATGGCGCACGATTGTCATAATTGGCTATCACTCGCGAACGAGTATAAATTTGTCTTCCAAAACATTCACAGGTGGGTTCTCAGGTGACTGTAGAGACCAATCCTCGAGCCACAAACTCTTCCACACTGGTGGCAAGTTTTATCATCACCAAGGTGCTGAGGGCGGTATCTCCTCATAGACTCCCGTTCTTTACGAGCGATTCGCTTCAGAGCCTCAGAACTCCGGCGGTCCTGCTCGAAACGTAGAGGGCCATTGTGAACGAGTCGACGCCATGCCAGACGGTCAGCTGCTGTAGTCTCCCAATTTGGGATGTCAATCGAGCATTTCTTCATGTTTGACTTTAAAGCATCCTTGAATCTCTTCCTCTGTCTTCCCTGATGTCGCTTGCCACTTGTTAGTTGAGCATACATAATTTGTTTAGGAAGGCGAGTGTCTGGCATGCGAAGGACATGACCAGTCCACCTCAGTTGACGTTTCAAGATCATAGCCTCCACGCTGGTAGTGCTAGCGTCTTCCAGGACACTGATGTTTCTTCGTCGATCCTGCCATCTGATTTTAAGGATCCTCCTCAGACAACGTTGTTGGTACTTCTCTAAGCATTTTATGTGCCTTCTGTAGGGAGTCCAGCATTCACATCCATAAAGAAGTGTTGATATTGCAATAGCCATATATACAAGTAGCTTTGTCCGAGTGTTGACATCCGCATTATCGAAAACCCTCTTTCGCAATCGACCGAAAGCTGCACTAGCGCAATTCAAGCAGTGTTGGATTTCAGCATCAATATTGGCATTAGCTGAGAGATGACTACCAAGGTATGGAAAGTGCTCAACATTCAATAATACCTCGCCCTTGGCAGTAATGACAGGAGCAGAAGCATGTGAATTAGGCACAGGCTGATGTAGAATCTGAGTCTTTTTGGTATTGAGGTCTAGACCAATGATGTTATATGCAGCAGTGAATGCATTTATCATTATCTGAAGATCTTCTTCTGAGCTAGCGAGAATAGCATTATCATCTGCATACTGGAGTACCATTACACATGTTGTGAAGACCTTGGTCTTTGATTGCAGTCGGCTGAGATTGAATAAGCCTCCATCAGTTCTGAATTCAATTGCAATGCTTTGTGGGACTTCGTCTCTAATAAGGTGAATTATGGTTTCAACGAAAATTGAGAAGAGCGCAGGGGCAATAACACACCCCTGTTTAACCCCAGTAGTTATTTCAAATCGTTCACCACAGGTAGTATTAGTGATAACAGTACCATACATGTTATCGTGCAGAAGGCGCAAGAGTTTAATAAATTTTGGTGGGCAGCCAATGAGCGCCAAGATTTTCCAGAGAGCCTCTCTGTTAACTGAATCAAAGGCTTTAACAACGTCAATGAATGCCACATACAGAGGGCGATTTTGTTCTCTTGCCTTCTCTTGCATTTGTCTGGCACAGAAAATCATGTCGGTAGTTCCACGATTGGGTCTGAAACCACATTGTGATTCGGGTAAACACTCTTCAGCAAGTGGCATTAGACGTGTGGCTAGAATTCTAGCAATAATTTTCCCAGCGACGGAGAGTAGGGATATTCCGCGATAGTTACCACAATGAGTTTTGTCCCCTTTTTTAAATATGGTTACCAACAAAGCATCTCTGAGTTCAGCAGGAATGGTATCAGAGGTCCATATTTTGACATCGAGTTGATGAAGATGCTCAGTGAGGATTTGTCCATCTTCCTTGAAGAATTCCGCCGGTATACCATCTGATCCAGCGGCTTTGTTATTCCTCAGTTGACTGATGGCCCTTTCGACTTCCTGCAGTGAAGGTTCATTATCAAGGTGATGCTGCAACGTCTTTTGAGGAATATTAATAAATATTTCCTCGTCAACATGTGTATCCCTGCTTAGTTGTTCATGGAAGTGTTCCTTCCAACGGATATTGATAGATTGGGTATCTTTGAGAAGTGTGGAGTCATCTTTGGATCTTAATGAATGTACACCTCTTGTGGACGGTCCATAAATAGACTTAATGGCAGTGAAGAAAGCATAGTGATTATTATTTTCTGCAAGTTGCTGCATTTCCTGGGCTTTTAAGGTCCACCATTGATTTTTGAGGGCACGAGTTTTTCTTTGAACTGCAGCTTTAGCTTCTTGATACTTTTCTCTTCTAGCAGAAGAATTGTATTTGTTTTGCCATTCAGTATAAGCTTTTCTCTTAATGTCAATGAGACTCTGGATTTCAGTGTCGTTTTCATCAAACCAATCCTGATGTTTGCGCGTGGTGTAGCCTACAGATTCTATGCAAGATGTCAGCACAGCATCCTTGAATCATGACCAGTGCTCTTCAATTTCATCAGGATAAAGACTGGGAAGATTTTTACCCAGAAGTTGTCGAAAATAAAGTTTTGCATCATCATCCTTAAGACGATCAGTGTCCAGTTTACGTCTGATGAGTTTCCTCTGGTTACGTCTTTGTTTGTGAATACGTAGAGTCATCACAGAACGTATCAGTCGATGATCGGTCCAGCAGTCATCTGCACTTGTCAGAGCCCTTGTGAGTAAAACATCACGCTGGTCACGGGCACGTACAATAAGGTGCCAATGTTTGGATCTCGGGTGTTGCCAAGATGTCTTAAACTTGTCTCTCTGCCGGAATAACGTATTGGTGATGACCAGATTGTGTTCCGAGCACTTGGTGAGAAGAAGAGTTCCATTGGCATTGCATTTTCCCACACCATCCTTGCCAATCTCGCCAGACCATAGTACATAGTCCGTACCAACTCTCGCATTAAAATCACCCAGAAGAATAATTTTATCAGCTGTTGGAATTGTAACGATTCGATCCCACAGCTGTTATATTTAAAGGATTATTCATTTATTGTCATGTTATTATTATTAATTAGTACATCCATGAGATGATTTTTATAACAGATACTTGTAAGTGGTTTTTATTATTATAGTCAGACAGATTTTTATTAACATTTACTTGTAAAGAGACGAAGGATTGTATGTCACATAAATTGCAACTAGGTGCAATAGTATAAACCCCAGAGTGACGCAGTAGTTATTTCACAACGGCAGGCAAGCACTCTCATGGGATGCTAAGAAACCCACACGTGTAATCACGAGGCTACCATCTGGATTCTTCTGGAACGAAGAGAACATTATATTTCACTCATGGTGCAACTAACATGCCATTTCTACTGAAGGTACGCTTCCTAAATATTGGAAGTAGTGGCGCAACTAGGTCGTCCCGTGATGAATGAACCAAGAAACCAGTGGAGAGGGAAGTTTCCGAATCACGTGACAAGGAAAGATATAAGCCGGAACCCACAACAGAGTGGGCATTCATTCACCGACAGCTTTCAATTAGAGAACGGTCATTAGGGAGATGAAGGCCTCTTAGGATTGAGCGGAGTTCTATCATAGCGTTCAACTACAATACAGATTCGACACTGAACGATGTCCTGCCGATATCTATATCAGCATATAGTGGATTATATCCCTGCTCTACAGTCGTTCTACAGATGGCAACGTATTTGATGATGGTATACCATATCTATAGAGATATGACAACATTTTCAGAATGAGACGGAATATCGAGATCATCTTTTATACTTTTTTGTTATGATGGAACAACAACAAGGTGAGCAACCAATTAAATATCCGACGTCTCTGTAATATGTAACTTCAAGATTAGATTCCATTCACTATGATGTCATTTTCTTTTAAATAATTAAACCGTAGTAGGTAAATTAAATTCTTTTTTTGTAATTATTAATATTTTGTTCTTGAGTCAATAAATTATTTCTTTAACTTCATGTCTATAACTTTTCTTGTAGTTAGCACATACTATAGGCAAATTCAACTACTCTTTAAATAAATACTGAATGGTTAGTCAACTCTGTTACATTACGGCCCGGGTAGGTGGTCTCGACTCTAACGCTGACAGCCGAGGAAATATTTATTAAAATTCGATTCACTGTCTTAAATAGGGATCTGGCGCTCAACATTATATCCTATTACACCACAGTGCATTTATTTTTATTATCATGTTTGTTTATTGAACCATTACATTTAGCACCACATCGCAAGGGCTATTCTTTCACTTATTTACGACACATTACATTGACACCTCATCGTGTGGGCAATATTCGTATTCTTGTCTTATTACGAAATGTTACAGAATGTCTGAGAGGAGTGTGTCAAGTTGGGAGCAGAAGGCTTTCTTCTGTTCTTCCTCAGACTGGAGAGTTGGAGCGTAAGTACTGATTACGGTAGCACGCTGGTTATTTGCAAGCTTAATGCGTAGGGTCATAAGTCTTTAATTTATGCCACAAGGTAATTCGACAAGGAAATGGACAAGTTGATTTTAATAGCAAAGCCAACACCATGAATACGGTGCTCATTCAGATCCTTACCTCGCCAAAAGAAAGTGTAACCACCGCCATGCTCTATGATTTGTCCTTCTCCAGCACGTCTGGTTTCACTGAGTGCTACAATATCTATATTGAATCTTCTTAACTCGCGGGAAATAATTGCAGTTCGTCTTTCCGGCCGTTGATCGGAATCATCCATTAAGGTACGGATGTTCCATGTTCCAAAGTTCATCTTCAATTGTTTTCGACCGCATATGGTGTACCCTCTGGGTGCGGTTGCCTAGTCAGGTTATGGAATGGCTGACTATGTTTAGGGCACCTTTTCTAGCCCCCTCCCCCTGTGGGGTGAGCAGAGTGGGTCCTAAATAGGCCTGCTCAGTCACAAATGCAGCACACGAGTTGCTCAACAGCCATAATCCTCAAGCAAGACGGCGATCACACATTTGTCGCCTACGTGCCGGTTTGTCACTAGGAGCTTCCAGATTACACTATCCTGCTCCCGTCACAACTCCCCGATCGCCGCAGGACTTGATATGATTGACGTTACAGTTCTTTGGAAGACGCCTGTGCATGATATCTTTTAACGTGGGAATATTGCTGCACATCAACAATCACACGTTTCTTGACAGACTTGAAACAGATATCCAGTGGCATAGAGAACTACGACGACTGGAAGATTCAGGTCCGCTGCAGCCTTCTTCCGCCTTCCCGGCCATTGGAGCGCACGATTGTAGGTAGTATAAGAAAAACAGTCTAACAATGAGCTATCAATAAATAAACGTACCTTTAGAAATCGTAGGGTCCGTACCTTAATGTGACGTAACAATTAAAATTTAGAGTTCAAACATTTTCGACACTCCAGAGCCTCTTAACGGCTTTGCGGCCTAGTACTCATGTATCCCCGTGTACTTGGGTGATGTTTATATTGCAACGTCTCTACTTCCTCTAATGAACTCCAAAAAACAAATATCCCCACGTTGGTTCTTTGTGTTGTAACGGTTTTATTTTTAATTTGTTTCGGAGTAGTGGCTGATTATACTCACAAGGGATATTATATTTTCACAGCAGAGAAGACAGACAATCCATTTACCTGATATATGTGATGGACATTCCTCTGTTAACCGTTAATTACTCAGATCACCATCAATTACAACATAAAAGAACCTGCTTTCTTTCCATAAGAACACAAGTAATCATTTAATCTCTACTTAGTATAAAACAACGTCCCCGATTCTTGGATGTTACGGGTAAACTCGAGAACCACTGGATGAATTTTGATGCGGTTTTCACCAATCTGTAAAGGATATCTCGAGGATGATTTCTGTTGAGAATAATTTATTAATGATCAAATGAAGCCGACCAGTAACGATTTCAGTGGGATCGTCGAAAAGAATAGTGGCGTCCAAGCGATTTTTAAGCTTACGCTGGGCAAACCGTTAAAAATATCTAAATACTGTGAGTGTAAGAATTGTTCAGCATGAAAAGTTCTACAAAAACGTCCGTGAGAGCATATGACTATCTTCAATACATCGCCCACTGTAAGTGTTTTTACGTTTTAATTTCTTCGAACCATGTCCATTCAACTATTGAGGGGACAGTTTACGAGCTAGCTAAGTGCGAGTCTATCATCCCTGTTACATCCTAGATAGCAGGCGAACCTATTATCCCAGATACAGCCAGAAGCAAACCGTTGAGTCGAGTTGAGTTAAGACTTCTGAGAAGGCTGGTTGTGTTTGGAGATTCCCTGGAAGTGCAACTCGGGTTTTCTTCATTTCGCCTGCGAACTTTTCGTTCCGCAAAATTCACAGTCAAGTTAAGATTGAACGGTAGGGGGATTTGTGTTTCATGCACCTCGCCATTCTTAAATTACGTCTGACAAGAATGTGTTGCACATGCATCTCCATGATAATATAATTAATAGTCCAGTCAGCGATTTTAACCCATCATGCCGAGACGTAAAACGGATGTTGGTCTTTGTTCATTGATTTTGAAAAAAAAAAGCGCTTATCACGTAAAGCATTCATAACTGTTCCCGGGCGAAGCCGGGTCAGGTTGCTAATTTATGAATCATCCTCTTTCTTTAATATGCCTCTTCATACATCAAAACCAATCCTTTTCTTAAAGAAAAATCTCAATCCTTCAATCATAGCCTATCATCTTTTTTCTTTTCAACACTTCACCATAGTGACCTCTCTGATGACCAAAGCCCCCTGCCACCTCATTAGTAGATCACCACAGACAATCAGCGGCTTCGGTGGCGTAGTCGGTAGCATGCTGAGCTTCTATGCCCAAGATCGCGGGTTCAAACCCGGCCGAAGTCATCGGATTTTTTAAGAACGTTAAAAATCCCTCAGAAGGTCTTCCTTCGGAGGGGAAGTAAAGCCGGCGGTCCCATGTCGTAGATTTATGGCATGTAAAAGAACATTCCACTAATTAAACCTGTGTGAAGCTAAATTAATATAGGTTAAACATTTGACTAAAGTTCTTAGGTCCGAACGTTAGTCGTCAGGAGCCGACTGCGGTGGTATATGGTAACTAATTTCTGAACTAGTTGGTCGTTGACGGTGGCGTTTGGCGGCAAAAGTAGGAACTACTAGAAAATTAATCGTCTGCAGTCCTTACTTGAATTAAAACAGATACACGCACTAATATAGTCATCACAATTAACACCGGTTATCAGACAGATTCTACCCACACCCAAAGTACACGGGGCTACATGACCGCGTTGTCGTAGCCCCTAAACTAAGGAACCAACTAACAGACAATCCAATATGCACAGAACACTAAACGCTCCGCAGTGCCCTAGCAAGAGGTGGCCATGCTGCAAACTAAAAGTGCACAAAAAGAATCGTTACAATATGTACCTGAGGCTAAGAATTGGAAGGAGTGGCCGTGGCGTGAAGATTACAACCATCCCATCATTTGCCAGGAGTTAGTAGAGAAATAATGGTAAACAGCATCTACGACAGTTGACTTGGCATCGAACCCTTCTCTTCTCAGATTTACCTCACAAATCTGAGTGAGCCCCATTTCAACTCTCAGACAGGAATTATTTGGTTAGGTAGAGGCGAGAAACAAGCCCAGGGACTTTCGATCCGGAGTTTCAATATTCATTCATTTTCTACCGTCCATGGCCCTTCACTTCATTTCCCTACCATCGAAGGGTTATCACTTCATTTCCCTACCATCCATAGCTTTTCACTTCATTTCCCTACCATCCATGGCTTTTCACTTCATTTTCCTACCATCCATAGCTTTTCACTTCATTTCCCTACCATCCATGGGTCTTCACTTCTTTTCCCTACCATCGATAGCTTTTCAATTCATTTCCCTACAATTTATGGGTCTTCACTTATTTTCCCTACCATCCATGGCCTTTCCTTTTCCCTACCATCCATGGGTTTTCACTTCATTTTCCTACCATCCATAGCTTTTCAATTAATTTCCCTACCATCCATGGGTCTTCACTTCTTTCCCTACCATCCATGGCATTTCACTTCTTTTCCCTACCATCCATGGGTCTTCACTTCATTTTCCTACCATCCGTAACTTTTCACTTCATTTTCCTACCATCCATGGCTCTTCACTTCTTTTCCCTACCATCGATAGCTTTTCAATTCATTTCCCTACCATTTATGGGTCTTCACTTCTTTTCCCTACCATCCATGGCCTTTCCTTTTCCCTACCATCCATGGGTTTTCACTTCATTTTCCTACCATCCATAGCTTTTCAATTAATTTCCCTACCATCCATGGGTCTTCACTTCTTTCCCTACCATCCATGGCTTTTCACTTCTTTTCCCTACCATCCATGGGTCTTCACTTCATTTTCCTACCATCCGTAACTTTTCACTTCATTTTCCTACCATCCATGGCTCTTCACTTCTTTTCCCTACCATCGATAGCTTTTCAATTCATTTCCCTACCATTTATGGGTCTTCACTTCTTTTCCCTACCATCCATGGCCTTTCCTTTTCCCTACCATCCATGGGTTTTCACTTCATTTTCCTACCATCCATAGCTTTTCAATTAATTTCCCTACCATCCATGGGTCTTCACTTCTTTCCCTACCATCCATGGCTTTTCACTTCTTTTCCCTACCATCCATGGGTCTTCACTTCATTTTCCTACCATCCGTAACTTTTCACTTCATTTTCCTACCATCCATAGCTTTTCAATTAATTTCCCTACCATCCATGGGTCTTCACATCTTTTCCCTACCATCCATGGCTTTTCACTTCTTTTCCCTACCATCCATGGGTCTTCACATCTTTTCCCTACCATCCATGGGTCTTCACTTCTTTTCATTACCATCCACGGGTCTTCACTTTTTTTCCCTACCATCCATGGCTCTTCACTTCATTTCCCTACCATCCATAGCTTTTCAATTCATTACCCTACCATCCATGGCTCTCCACTTCATGTTCCTACCATCCATGGGTCTTCACATCTTTTCCCTACCATCCATGGGTCTTCACTTCTTTTCCCTACCATCCACGGGTCTTCACTTCTTTTCCGTACCATCCATGGGTCTTCACTTCTTTTCCATACAATCCATGGCTCTTCACTTCTTTTCCCTACCATCCATGGCTTTTCATTTCTTTTACCTACCATCCATGGCTTATCACTTCATTTCCCTACCGTCCATGGCTCTTCACTTCATTTTCCTACCATCCATGGTTTTTCACGTCATTTTCCTACCTTCCATGACTTTTCACTTCATTTCCCTACCTTCCATGGCTTTTCACTTCATTTCCCTACCTTCCATGGCTCTTCACTTCATTTTCCTACCATCAATGGCTTTTCACTTCATTTCCCTACCATCCATGGGTCTTCACTTCATTTTCCTACCATCCATAGCTTTTCACTTCATTTTCCTACCATCCATGGCTCTTCACTTCATTTTCCTGCCATCCATAGCTTTTCACTTCATTTTCCTACCATCCATGGCTTTTCACTTCATTCTCCTACCATCCATGGCTCTTCACTTCATTTTCCTACCATCCATAGCTTTTCACTTCATTTTCCTACCATCCATAACTTTTCACTTCATTTTCCTACCATCCATAGCTTTTCTCTTCATTTTCCTACCATCCATTGCTTTTCACTTCATTTTCCTGCCATCCATAGCTTTTCACTTCATTTTCCTACCATCCATAGCTTTCCACTTCATTTTCCTACCATCCATGGCTCTTCACTTCATTTTCCAACCATCCATGGCTCCTCACTTCATTTTCCTACCATCCATGGGTCTTCACTTCATTTTCCTACCATCCATAGATTTTCACTTCATTTTCCTACCATCCATGGCTCTTCACTTCATATCCCTACCATCCATGGCTCTTCACTTCATTTTCTTACCATCCATGGCTCTTCACTTCATTTCCCTACCATCCATAGCTTTTCACTTCATTTTCCTACCATCCATAGCTTTTCACTTCATTTTCCTACCATCCATGACTCTTCACTTCATTTTCCTACCATCCATGGCTCTTCACTTCATTTTCCTACAATCCATGGGTCTTCACTTCATTTCCCTACCATCCATAGCTTTTCACTGCATTTTCCTACCATCAATGGGTCTTCACTTCATTTTCCTACCATCCATGGCTCTCCACTTCATTTCCCTACCATCCATGGGTCTTCACTTCATTTTCCTACCATCCATGGTTCTTCTCTTCATTTTCCTACCATCCATGGCTCTCCACTTCATTTCCCTACCATCCATGGCTCTTCACTTCATTTTCCTACCATCCATGGCTCTTCACTACATTTTCCTACCATCCATGGTTCTTCACATCATTTTCCTACCATCCATGGCATTTCACTTCATTTCCCTACCATCCATGGCTCATCACTTCATTATCCTACCATCCATAGCTCGTCACTTAATTTTCCTACCATCCATGGCTCTTCACTCTTTTCCCTACCATCCATGGCATTTCACTTCTTTTCCCTACCATCCATGGCTCTTCACTTCTTTTCCCTACCATCCATGGCATTTCACTTCATTTCCCTACCATCCATGGCCCTTCACTTCATTTTCCTACCATCCATAGCTCTTCACTTCATTTTCCAACCATCCATGGCTCTTCACTTCCATTCC
Organism: Meconema thalassinum; assembly: GCA_946902985.2. NCBI lineage: Eukaryota > Metazoa > Arthropoda > Insecta > Orthoptera > Tettigoniidae > Meconema > Meconema thalassinum. Next base: position 550,216,243 of record OX336392.1, read on the forward strand.
CTACCATCCATGGCTCTTCACTTCATTTTCCTACCATCCATAGCTCTTCACTTCATTTCCCTACCATCCATAGCGTTTCACTTCATTTTCCTACCATCCATGGCATTTCACTTCATTTTCCTACCATCCATGGGTCTTCACTTCATTTTCCTACCATCCATGGCTCTCCACTTCATTTCCCTACCATCCATGGCTCTTCACTTCTTTTCCCTACCATCCATGGCATTTCACTTCATTTTCCTACCATCCATGGGACTTCACATCAATTTCCTACCATCCATGGCTCTCCACTTCATTGTCCTACCATCCATGGCTCTTATCTTCTTTTCCCCACCATCCATGGCATTTCACTACATTTTCCTACCATCCATGGGTCTTCACATCATTTTCCTACCATCCATGGGTCTTCACTTCATTTTCCTACCATCCATGGCTCTTCTCTTCATTTTTCTATCATCCATGGCTATCCACTTCATTTCCCTACCATCCATAGCTTTTCACTTCATTTTCCTACCATCCATGGCTCTTCACTTCATTTTCCTACCATCCATAGCTCTTCACTTTATTTTCCTACCATCCATGGGTCTTCACTTATTTTCCTACCATCCATAGCTTTTCTCTTCATTTTCCTACCATCCATGGCTCTTCACTTCATTTCCCTACCATCCATGGGTCTTCACTTCATTTTCCTACCATCCATAGCTCTTCACATCATTTTGCTACCATCCATGGCTCTTCACTTCATTTTCCTTCCATCCATAGCTCTTCACTTCATTTTCCTACCATCCATGGCATTTCACTTCATTTTCCTACCATCCATGGCATTTCACTTCATTTCCCTACCATCCATGGCTCTTCACTTCATTTTCCTACCTTCCACAGCTCTTCACTTCATTTTCCTACCATCCATGGCTCTTCACTTCATTTTCCTACCATCCATAGCTCCTCACTTCATTTTCCTACCATCCATGGCATTTCACTTCATTTTCCTACCATCCATAGCTCTTCACTTCATTTTCCTACATCCATAGCTTTTCACTTCAATTTCCTACCATCCATGGCTCTTCACTTCATTTTCCTACCATCCATAGCTCTTCACTTCATTTCCCTACCATCCACGGCATTTCACTTCATTTTCCTACCATCCATTGCTTTTCACTTCATTTTCCTACCATCAATGGCGTTTCACTTCATTTTCCTACCATCCATGGCTCTTCACTTCATTTTCCTACCATCCATGGCTCTTCACTTCATTTTCCTACCATCCATAGCTCTTCAATTCATTTTGCTACCATACATAGCTTTTCACTTCATTTTCCTACCATCCATGGCTCTTCACTTCATTTTCCTACCTTCCACAGCTCTTCACTTCATTTTCCTACCATCCATGGCTCTTCACTTCATTTTCCTACCATCCATAGCTCCTCACTTCATTTTCCTACCATCCATGGCTCTTCACTTCATTTTCCTACCATCCATGGCTCTTCACTTCATTTTCCTACCATCCATGGCTCTTCACTTCATAATCCTACCATCCAGGGCTCTTCACTTCATTTTCCTACTATCCATGGCTCTTCACTTCATTTTCCTACCATCCATGGCCCTTCACTTCATTTTCCTACCATCCATAGCTCTTCACTTCTTTTCCCTACCATCCATGGCATTTCACTGCATTTCCCTACCACCCATGGGTCTTCACTTCATTTTCCTACCATCCAAGGCTCTTCACTTCATTTTCCTACCATCCATAGCTCTTCATTCTCCTACAATCCATGGGTCTTCACTTCATTTCCCTACCATCCATAGCTTTTCACTGCATTTTCCTACCATCCATGGGTCTTCACTTCATTTTCCTTCCATCCATGGCTCTCCACTTCATTTCCATACCATCCATGGGTCTTCACTTCATTTTCCTACCATCCATGACTCTTCTCTTCATTTTTCTACCATCCATGGCTCTCCAATTCATTTCCCTACCATCCATGGGTCTTCACTTCATTTTCCTACCATCCATGGCTCTTCACTTCATTTCCCGAACCATCCATAGCTTTTCACTTCATTCTCCTACCTTCCATGGCTCTTCACTTCATTTTCCTACCATCCATGGCTCTTCACTTCATTTTCCTACCATCCATGGTTCTTCACTTCATTTTCCTACCATCAATGGCGTTTCACTTCAATTTTCTACCATCCGTGGCACTTCACTTCATTTTCCTACCATCCATGGCTCTTCACTTCATTTTCCTACCATCCATAGCTCTTCACTTCATTTTGCTACCATACATAGCTTTTCACTTCATTTTCCTACCATCCATGGCTCTTCACTTCATTTTCCTACCATCCATGGCTCTTCACTTCATTTTCCTACCATCCATAGCTCTTCACTTCATTTTCCTACCATCCATGGCTCTTCACTTCATTTTCCTACCATCCATGGCTCTTCACTTCATATTCCTACCATCCAGGTCTCTTCACTTCATTTTCCTACTATCCACGGCTCTTCACTTCATTTTCCTACCATCCATGGACCTTCACTTCATTTTCCTACCATCCATAGCTCTTCACTACTTTTCCCTACCATCCATGGCATTTCACTGCATTTCCCTACCATCCATGGGTCTTCACTTCATTTTCCTACCATCCATGGCTCTTCACTTCATTTTCCTACCATCCATGGCTCTTCACTTCATTTTCCTACAATCCATGGGTCTTCACTTCATTTTCCTTCCATCCATGGCTCTCCACTACATTTCCCTACCATCCATGGGTCTTCACTTCATTTTCCTACCATCCATGACTCTTCTCTTCATTTTTCTACCATCCATGGCTCTCCACTTCATTTCCCTACCATCCATGGGTCTTCACTTCATTTTCCTACCATCCATGGCTCTTCACTTCATTTCCTGAACCATCCATAGCTTTTCACTTCATTCTACTACCTTCCATGGCTCTTCACTTCATTTTCCTAACATCCATGGCTCTTCACTTCATTTTCCTACCATCCATGGTTCTTCACTTCATTTTCCTACCATCCATGGCATTTCACTTCATTTCCCTACTATCCATGGCTCTTCACTTCATTATCCTACCATCCATAGCTCGTCACTTAATTTTCCTACCATCCATGGCTCTTCACTTCTTTTCCCGATCATCCATGGCATTTCACTTCTTTTCCCTACCATCCATGGCTCTTCACTTCTTTTCCCTACCATCCATGGCATTTCACTTCATTTCCCTACCATCCATGGCCCTTCACTTCATTTTCCTACCATCCATAGCTCTTCACTTCATTTTCCTACCATCCATGGCTCTTCACTTCTTTTCCCTACCTTCCATGGCTCTACACTTCATTTTCCTACCATCCATAGCTCTTCACTTCATTTCCCTACCATGCATAGCTTTTCACTTCATTTTCCTACCATCCATTGCATTTCACTTCATTTTTTTACCATCCATGTGTCTTCACTTCATTTTCCTACCATCCATGGCTCTCCACTTCATTTCCTTACCATCCATGGCTCTTCACTTCTTTTCCCTACCATCCATGGCATTTCACTTCATTTTCCTACCATCCATGGGTCTTCACTTCATTTTCCTACCATCCATGGCTCTCCACTTCATTTTCCTACCATCCATGGCTCTTCACTTCTTTTCCCTACCATCCATGGCATTTCACTCCATTTTCCTACCATCCGTGGGTCTTCCCTTCATTTTCCTACCATCCATGGCTCTCCACTTCATTTCCCTACCATCCATGGCTCTTCACTTCTTTTCCCTACCATCCATGGCATTTCACTTCATTTTCCTACCATCCATGGGTCTTCACTTCTTTTCCCTACCATCCATGGCTCTACACTTCATTTTCCTACAGTCCATGGCTCTTCTCTTCATTTTCCTACCATCCTTGGCTCTCCACTTCATTTCCCTACCATCCATAGCTTTTCACTTCATTTTCGTACCATACATGGCTCTTCATTTAATTTTCCTACCATCCATGGCTCTTCACATCATTTTCCTACCATCCATGGCTCTTCAGTTCATTTTCCTACCATCCATGGGTCTTCACTTATTTTCCTACCATCCATAGATTTTAACTTCATTTTCCTACCATCCATGGCTCTTCACTTCATTTCCCTACCATCCATGGGTCTTCACTTCATTTTCCTACCATCCATAGCTCTTCACTTCATTTTCCTACCATCCATGGCATTTCACTTCATGTTCCTACCATCCATGAGTCTTCACTTCATTTTCCTACCATCCATAGCTCTTCACTTCATTTTGCTACCATCCATGGCCTTTCACTTCATTTTCCTACCATCCATAGCTCTTCACTTCATTTTCCTACCATCCATGGCATTTCACTTCATTTTCATACCATCCTTGGCATTTCACTTCATTTCCCTACCATCCATGGCTCTTCACTTCATTTTCCTACCATCCATAGCTCTTCACTTCATTTTCCTACCATCCATGGCTCTTCACTTCATTTTCCTACCATCCATAGCTCTTCACTTCATTTTCCTACCATCCATAGCTCTTCACTTCATTTACCTACCATCCATGGCATTTCACTTCATTTTCCTACCATCCAAAGCTCTTCACTTCATTTTCCTACCATCCATAGCTTTTCACTTCAATTTCCTACCATCCATGGCTCTTCACTTCATTTTCCTACCATCCATAGCTCTTCACTTCATTTCCCTACCATCCATGGCATTTCACTTCATTTTCCTATCATCCATGGCATTTCACTTCATTTTCCTACCATCCATGGCATTTCACTTCATTTTCCTACCATCCATGGCTCTTCACTTCATTTTCCTACCATCCATGGCTCTTCGCTTCATTTTCCTACCATCCATAGCTCTTCACTTCATTTTGCTACCATCCATGGCATTTCACTTCATTTCCCTACCTTCCATAGCTCTTCACTTCATTTTCCTACCATCCATGGCATTTCACTTCATTTTCCTACCATCCATGGCTCTTCAGTTCATTTTCCTACCATCCAGGGCTCTTCACTTCATTTTCCTACCATCCATGGCTCTTCACTTCATTTTCCTACCATCCATGGCTCTTCACTTCATTTTCCTACCATCCATAGCTCTTCACTTCTTTTCTATACCATCCATGGCATTTCACTGCATTTTCCTACCATCCATGGGTCTTCACTTCATTTTCCTACCATCCATGGGTCTTCACTTCATTTTCCTACCATCCATGGCTCTTCTCTTCATTTTCCTACCATCCATGGCTCTCCACTTCATTTCCCTACCATCCATAGCTTTTCACTTCATTTTCCTACCTTCCATGGCTCTTCATTTCATTTTCCTACCATCCATAGCTCTTCACTTCTTTTCTATACCATCCATGGCATTTCACTGCATTTTCCTACCATCCATGGGTCTTCACTTCATTTTCCTACCATCCATGGCTCTTCACTTCATTTTCCTACCATCCATGGCTCTTCACTTCATTTTGCTACCATCCATGGGTCTTCACTTATTTTCCTACCGTCCATACCTTTTCACTTCATTTTCCTACCATCCATGGCTCTTTAATTCATTTCCCTACCTTCCATGGGTCTTCACTTCATTTTCCTCCCATCCATGGTTCTTCACTTCATTTTCCTACCATCAATGGCGTTTCACTTCATTTTCCTACCATCCATGGCACTTCACTTCATTTTCCTACCATCCATGGCTCTTGACTTCATTTTCCTACCATCCATAGCTCTTCACTTCATTTTGCCACCATACATAGCTTTTCACTTCATTTTCCTACCATCCATGGCTCTTTACTTCATTTTCCTACCATCCATGGCTCTTCACTTCATTTTCCTACAATCCATGGGTCTTCACTTCATTTCCCTACCATCCATAGCTTTTCACTGCATTTTCCTACCATCCATGGGTCTTCACTTCATTTTCCTTCCATCCATGGCTCTCCACTACATTTCCCTACCATCCATGGTTCTTCACTTCATTTTCCTACCATCAATGGCGTTTTACTTCATTTTCCTACCATCCATGGCACTTCACTTCATTTTCCTACCATCCATGGCTCTTCACTTCATTTCTCTACCATCCATAGCTCTTCACTTCATTTTGCTACCATACATAGATTTTCACTTCATTTTCCTACCATCCATGGCTCTTCACTTCATTTTCCTACCATCCATGGCTCTTCACTTCATTTTCCTACCATCCTTAGCTCTTCACTTCATTTTCCTACCATCCATGGCTCTTCACTTCATTTTCCTACCATCCATGGCTCTTCACTTCATATTCCTACCATCCATGGCTCTTCAGTTCATTTTCCTACCATCCAGGGCTCTTCACTTCATTTCCCTACCATCCATAGCTCTTCACTTCATTTTCCTACCATCCATGGCATTTCACTTCATTTTCCTACCATCCATGGCTCTTCAGTTCATTTTCCTACCATCCAGGGCTCTTCACTTCATTTTCCTACCATCCATGGCTCTTCACTTCATTTTCCTACCATCCATGGCTCTTCACTTCATTTTCCTACCATCCATAGCTCTTCACTTCTTTTCTATACCATCCATGGCATTTCACTGCATTTTCCTACCATCCATGGGTCTTCACTTCATTTTCCTACCATCCATGGCTCTTCACTTCATTTTCCTACCATCCATGGCTCTTCACTTCATTTTCCTACCATCCATGGGTCTTCACTTATTTTCCTACCATCCATAGCTTTTCACTTCATTTTCCTACCATCCATGGCTCTTTAATTCATTTCCCTACCATCCATGGGTCTTCACTTCATTTTCCTACCATCCATGGTTCTTCACTTCATTTTCCTACCATCAAAGGCGTTTCACTTCATTTTCCTACCATCCATGGCTCTTGACTTCATTTTCCTACCATCCATAGCTCTTCACTTCATTTTGCTACCATACATAGCTTTTCACTTCATTTTCCTACCATCCATGGCTCTTCACTTCATTTTCCTACCATCCATGGCTCTTAACTTCATTTTCCTACACTCCATGGGTCTTCACTTCATTTCCCTACCATCCATAGCTTTTCACTGCATTTTCCTACCATCCATGGGTCTTCACTTCATTTTCCTTCCATCCATGGCTCTCCACTACATTTCCCTACCATCCATGGTTCTTCACTTCATTTTCCTACCATCAATGGCGTTTTACTTCATTTTCCTACCATCCATGGCACTTCACTTCATTTTCCTACCATCCATGGCTCTTCACTTCATTTTCCTACCATCCATAGCTCTTCACTTCATTTTGCTACCATACATAGCTTTTCACTTCATTTTCCTACCATCCATGGCTCTTCACTTCATTTTCCTACCATCCATGGCTCTTCACTTCATTTTCCTATCATCCATGGTTCTTCACTTCATTTTCCAACCATCAATGGCGTTTCACTTCATTTTCCTACCATCCATGGCACTTCACTTCATTTTCCTACCATCCATGGCTCTTCACTTCATTTTCCTACCATCCATAGCTCTTCACTTCATTTTGCTACCATACATAGCTTTTCACTTCATTTTCCTACCATCCATGGCTCTTCACTTCATTTTCCTACCATCCATGGCTCTTCACTTCATTTTCCTACCATCCTCAGCTCTTCACTTCATTTTCCTACCATCCATGGCTCTTCACTTCATTTTCCTACCATCCATGGCATTTCACTTCATGTTCCTACCATCCATGGGTCTTCACTTCATTTTCCTACCATCCATAGCTCTTCACTTCATTTTGCTACCATCCATGGCCTTTCACTTCATTTTCCTACCATCCATAGCTCTTCACTTCATTTTCCTACCATCCATGGCTCTTCACTTCATTTTCCTACCATCCATGGCTCTTCACTACATTTTCCTACCATCCATGGTTCTTCACATCATTTTCCTACCATCCATGGCATTTCACTTCATTTCCCTACCATCCATGGCTCATCACTTCATTATCCTACCATCCATAGCTCGTCACTTAATTTTCCTACCATCCATGGCTCTTCACTTTTTTCCCTACCATCCATGGCATTTCACTTCTTTTCCCTACCATCCATGGCTCTTCACTTCTTTTCCCTACCATCCATGGCATTTCACTTCATTTCCCTACCATCCATGGCCCTTCACTTCATTTTCCTACCATCCATAGCTCTTCACTTCATTTTCCAACCATCCATGGCTCTTCACTTCCATTCCCTACCATCCATGGCTCTTCACTTCATTTTCCTACCATCCATAGCTCTTCACTTCATTTCCCTACCATCCATAGCGTTTCACTTCATTTTCCTACCATCCATGGCATTTCACTTCATTTTCCTACCATCCATGGGTCTTCACTTCATTTTCCTACCATCCATGGCTCTCCACTTCATTTCCCTACCATCCATGGCTCTTCACTTCTTTTCCCTACCATCCATGGCATTTCACTTCATTTTCCTACCATCCATGGGACTTCACATCAATTTCCTACCATCCATGGCTCTCCACTTCATTGTCCTACCATCCATGGCTCTTATCTTCTTTTCCCCACCATCCATGGCATTTCACTACATTTTCCTACCATCCATGGGTCTTCACTTCATTTTTCTACCATCCATGGGTCTTCACTTCATTTTCCTACCATCCATGGCTCTTCTCTTCATTTTTCTACCATCCATGGCTATCCACTTCATTTCCCTACCATCCATAGCTTTTCACTTCATTTTCCTACCATCCATGGCTCTTCACTTCATTTTCCTACCATCCATAGCTCTTCACTTTATTTTCCTACCATCCATGGGTCTTCACTTATTTTCCTACCATCCATAGCTTTTCTCTTCATTTTCCTACCATCCATGGCTCTTCACTTCATTTCCCTACCATCCATGGGTCTTCACTTCATTTTCCTACCATCCATAGATCTTCACATCATTTTGCTACCATCCATGGCTCTTCACTTCATTTTCCTTCCATCCATAGCTCTTCACTTCATTTTCCTACCATCCATGGCATTTCACTTCATTTTCCTACCATCCATGGCATTTCACTTCATTTCCCTACCATCCATGGCTCTTCACTTCATTTTCCTACCTTCCACAGCTCTTCACTTCATTTTCCTACCATCCATGGCTCTTCACTTCATTTTTCCTACCATCCATAGCTCCTCACTTCATTTTCCTACCATCCATGGCATTTCACTTCATTTTCCTACCATCCATAGCTCTTCACTTCATTTTCCTACATCCATAGCTTTTCACTTCAATTTCCTACCATCCATGGCTCTTCACTTCATTTTCCTACCATCCATAGCTCTTCACTTCATTTCCCTACCATCCACGGCATTTCACTTCATTTTCCTACCATCCATTGCTTTTCACTTCATTTTCCTACCATCAATGGCGTTTCACTTCATTTTCCTACCATCCATGGCTCTTCACTTCATTTTCCTACCATCCATGGCTCTTCACTTCATTTTCCTACCATCCATAGCTCTTCAATTCATTTTGCTACCATACATAGCTTTTCACTTCATTTTCCTACCATCCATGGCTCTTCACTTCATTTTCCTACCTTCCACAGCTCTTCACTTCATTTTCCTACCATCCATGGCTCTTCACTTCATTTTCCTACCATCCATAGCTCCTCACTTCATTTTCCTACCATCCATGGCATTTCACTTCATTTTCCTACCATCCATTACTCTTCACTTCATTTTCCAAACATCCATGGCTCTTCACTTCATTTTCCTACCATCCATGGCTCTTCACTTCATAATCCTACCATCCAGGGCTCTTCACTTCATTTTCCTACTATCCATGGCTCTTCACTTCATTTTCCTACCATCCATGGCCCTTCACTTCATTTTCCTACCATCCATAGCTCTTCACTTCTTTTCCCTACCATCCATGGCATTTCACTGCATTTCCCTACCACCCATGGGTCTTCACTTCATTTTCCTACCATCCAAGGCTCTTCACTTCATTTTCCTACCATCCATAGCTCTTCATTCTCCTACAATCCATGGGTCTTCACTTCATTTCCCTACCATCCATAGCTTTTCACTGCATTTTCCTACCATCCATGGGTCTTCACTTCATTTTCCTTCCATCCATGGCTCTCCACTTCATTTCCATACTATCCATGGGTCTTCACTTCATTTTCCTACCATCCATGACTCTTCTCTTCATTTTTCTACCATCCATGGCTCTCCAATTCATTTCCCTACCATCCATGGGTCTTCACTTCATTTTCCTACCATCCATGGCTCTTCACTTCATTTCCCGAACCATCCATAGCTTTTCACTTCATTCTCCTACCTTCCATGGCTCTTCACTTCATTTTCCTACCATCCATGGCTCTTCACTTCATTTTCCTACCATCCATGGTTCTTCACTTCATTTTCCTACCATCAATGGCGTTTCACTTCAATTTTCTACCATCCGTGGCACTTCACTTCATTTTCCTACCATCCATGGCTCTTCACTTCATTTTCCTACCATCCATAGCTCTTCACTTCATTTTGCTACCATACATAGCTTTTCACTTCATTTTCCTACCATCCATGGCTCTTCACTTCATTTTCCTACCATCCATGGCTCTTCACTTCATTTTCCTACCATCCATAGCTCTTCACTTCATTTTCCTACCATCCATGGCTCTTCACTTCATTTTCCTACCATCCATGGCTCTTCACTTCATATTCCTACCATCCAGGTCTCTTCACTTCATTTTCCTACTATCCACGGCTCTTCACTTCATTTTCCTACCATCCATGGACCTTCACTTCATTTTCCTACCATCCATAGCTCTTCACTACTTTTCCCTACCATCCATGGCATTTCACTGCATTTCCCTACCATCCATGGGTCTTCACTTCATTTTCCTACCATCCATGGCTCTTCACTTCATTTTCCTACCATCCATGGCTCTTCACTTCATTTTCCTACAATCCATGGGTCTTCACTTCATTTTCCTTCCATCCATGGCTCTCCACTACATTTCCCCTACCATCCATGGGTCTTCACATCATTTTCCTACCATCCATGACTCTTCTCTTCATTTTTCTACCATCCATGGCTCTCCACTTCATTTCCCTACCATCCATGGGTCTTCACTTCATTTTCCTACCATCCATGGCTCTTCACATCATTTCCTGAACCATCCATAGCTTTTCACTTCATTCTACTACCTTCCATGGCTCTTCACTTCATTTTCCTAACATCCATGGCTCTTCACTTCATTTTCCCTACCATCCATGGTTCTTCACTTCATTTTCCTACCATCCATGGCATTTCACTTCATTTCCCTACTATCCATGGCTCTTCACTTCATTATCCTACCATCCATAGCTCGTCACTTAATTTTCCTAGCATCCATGGCTCTTCACTTCTTTTCCCGATCATCCATGGCATTTCACTTCTTTTCCCTACCATCCATTGCTCTTCACTTCTTTTCCCCTACCATCCATGGCATTTCACTTCATTTCACTACCATCCATGGCCCTTCACTTCATTTTCCTACCATCCATAGCTCTTCACTTCATTTTCCTACCATCCATGGCTCTTCACTTCTTTTCCCTACCATCCATGGCTCTACACTTCATTTTCCTACCATCCATAGCTCTTCACTACTTTTCCCTACCATCCATTGCATTTCACTTCATTTTTTTACCATCCATGTGTCTTCACTTCATTTTCCTACCATCCATGGCTCTCCACTTCATTTCCTTACCATCCATGGCTCTTCACTTCTTTTCCCTACCATCCAAGGCATTTCACTTCATTTTCCTACCATCCATGGGTTCTTCACTTCATTTTCCTACCATCCATGGCTCTCCACTTCATTTTCCTACCATCCATGGCTCTTCACTTCTTTTCCCTACCATCCATGGCATTTCACTCCATTTTCCTACCATCCGTGGGTCTTCCCTTCATTTTCCTACCATCCATGGCTCTCCACTTCATTTCCCTACCATCCATGGCTCTTCACTTCTTTTCCCTACCATCCATGGCATTTCACTTCATTTTCCTACCATCCATGGGTCTTCACTTCTTTTCCCTACCATCCATGGCTCTACACTTCATTTTCCTACAGTCCATGGCTCTTCTCTTCATTTTCCTACCATCCTTGGCTCTCCACTTCATTTCCCTACCATCCATAGCTTTTCACTTCATTTTCGTACCATACATGGCTCTTCATTTAATTTTCCTACCATCCATGGCTCTTCACTTCATTTTCCTACCATCCATGGCTCTTCAGTTCATTTTCCTACCATCCATGGGTCTTCACTTATTTTCCTACCATCCATAGCTTTTAACTTCATTTTCCTACCATCCATGGCTCTTCACTTCATTTCCCTACCATCCATGGGTCTTCACTTCATTTTCCTACCATCCATAGCTCTTCACTTCATTTTCCTACCATCCATGGCATTTCACTTCATGTTCCTACCATCCATGGGTCTTCACTTCATTTTCCTACCATCCATAGCTCTTCACTTCATTTTGCTACCATCCATGGCCTTTCACTTCATTTTCCTACCATCCATAGCTCTTCACTTCATTTTCCTACCACCCATGGCATTTCACTTCATTTTCATACCATCCTTGGCATTTCACTTCATTTCCCTACCATCCATGGCTCTTCACTTCATTTTCCTACCATCCATAGCTCTTCACTTCATTTTCCTACCATCCATGGCTCTTCACTTCATTTTTCCTACCATCCATAGCTCTTCACTTCATTTTCCTACCATCCATAGCTCTTCACTTCATTTACCTACCATCCATGGCATTTCACTTCATTTTCCTACCATCCATAGCTCTTCACTTCATTTTCCTACCATCCATAGCTTTTCACTTCAATTTCCTACCATCCATGGCTCTTCACTTCATTTTCCTACCATCCATAGCTCTTCACTTCATTTCCCTACCATCCATGGCATTTCACTTCATTTTCCTATCATCCATGGCATTTCACTTCATTTTCCTACCATCCATGGCATTTCACTTCATTTTCCTACCATCCATGGCTCTTCACTTCATTTTCCTACCATCCATGGCTCTTTGCTTCATTTTCCTACCATCCATAGCTCTTCACTTCATTTTGCTACCATCCATGGCATTTCACTTCATTTCCCTACCTTCCATAGCTCTTCACTTCATTTTCCTACCATCCATGGCATTTCACTTCATTTTTCCTACCATCCATGGCTCTTCAGTTCATTTTCCTACCATCCAGGGCTCTTCACTTCATTTTCCTACCATCCATGGCTCTTCACTTCATTTTCCTACCATCCATGGCTCTTCACTTCATTTTCCTACCATCCATAGCTCTTCACTTCTTTTCTATACCATCCATGGCATTTCACTGCATTTTCCTACCATCCATGGGTCTTCACTTCATTTTCCTACCATCCATGGGTCTTCACTTCCTACCATCCATGGCTCTTCTCTTCATTTTCCTACCATCCATGGCTCTCCACTTCATTTCCCTACCATCCATAGCTTTTCACTTCATTTTCCTACCTTCCATGGCTCTTCATTTCATTTTCCTACCATCCATAGCTCTTCACTTCTTTTCTATACCATCCATGGCATTTCACTGCATTTTCCTACCATCCATGGGTCTTCACTTCATTTTCCTACCATCCATGGCTCTTCACTTCATTTTCCTACCATCCATGGCTCTTCACTTCATTTTGCTACCATCCATGGGTCTTCACTTATTTTCCTACCGTCCATACCTTTTCACTTCATTTTCCTACCATCCATGGCTCTTTAATTCATTTCCCTACCTTCCATGGGTCTTCACTTCATTTTCCTACCATCCATGGCTCTTCACTTCATTTTCCTACCATCCATAGCTCTTCACTTCTTTGCTATACCATCCATGGCATTTCACTGCATTTTCCTACCATCCATGGGTCTTCACTTCATTTTCCTACCATCCATGGGTCTTCACTTCATTTTCCTACCATCCATGGCTCTTCTCTTCATTTTCCTACCATCCATGGCTCTCCACTTCATTTCCCTACCATCCATAGCTTTTCACTTCATTTTCCTACCATCCATGGCTCTTCATTTCATTTTCCTACCATCCATAGCTCTTCACTTCTTTTCTATACCATCCATGGCATTTCACTGCATTTTCCTACCATCCATGGGTCTTCACTTCATTTTCCTACCATCCATGGCTCTTCACTTCATTTTCCTACCATCCATGGCTCTTCACTTCATTTTGCTACCATCCATGGGTCTTCACTTATTTTCCTACCGTCCATAGCTTTTCACTTCATTTTCCTACCATCCATGGCTCTTTAATTCATTTCCCTACCTTCCATGGGTCTTCACTTCATTTTCCTCCCATCCATGGTTCTTCACTTCATTTTCCTACCATCAATGGCGTTTCACTTCATTTTCCTACCATCCATGGCACTTCACTTCATTTTCCTACCATCCATGGCTCTTGACTTCATTTTCCTACCATCCATAGCTCTTCACTTCATTTTGCCACCATACATAGCTTTTCACTTCATTTTCCTACCATCCATGGCTCTTCACTTCATTTTCCTACCATCCATGGCTCTTCACTTCATTTTCCTACAATCCATGGGTCTTCACTTCATTTCCCTACCATCCATAGCTTTTCACTGCATTTTCCTACCATCCATGGGTCTTCACTTCATTTTCCTTCCATCCATGGCTCTCCACGACATTTCCCTACCATCCATGGTTCTTCACTTCATTTTCCTACCATCAATGGCGTTTTACTTCATTTTCCTACCATCCATGGCACTTCACTTCATTTTCGTACCATCCATGGCTCTTCACTTCATTTCCCTACCATCCATAGCTCTTCACTTCATTTTGCTACCATACATAGATTTTCACTTCATTTTCCTACCATCCATGGCTCTTCACTTCATTTTCCTACCATCCATGGCTCTTCACTTCATTTTCCTACCATCCTTAGCTCTTCACTTCATTTTCCTACCATCCATGGCTCTTCACTTCATTTTCCTACCATCCATGGCTCTTCACTTCATATTCCTACCATCCATGGCTCTTCAGTTCATTTTCCTACCATCCAGGGCTCTTCACTTCATTTCCCTACCATCCATAGCTCTTCACTTCATTTTCCTACCATCCATGGCATTTCACTTCATTTTCCTACCATCCATTGCTCTTCAGTTCATTTTCCTACCATCCAGGGCTCTTCACTTCATTTTCCTACCATCCATGGCTCTACACTTCATTTTCCTACCATCCATGGCTCTTCACTTCATTTTCCTACCATCCATAGCTCTTCACTTCTTTTCTATACCATCCATGGCATTTCACTGCATTTTCCTACCATCCATGGGTCTTCACTTCATTTTCCTACCATCCATGGCTCTTCACTTCATTTTCCTACCATCCATGGCTCTTCACTTCATTTTCCTACCATCCATGGGTCTTCACTTATTTTCCTACCATCCATAGCTTTTCACTTCATTTTCCTACCATCCATGGCTCTTTAATTCATTTCCCTACCATCCATGGGTCTTCACTTCATTTTCCTACCATCCATGGTTCTTCACTTCATTTTCCTACCATCAAAGGCGTTTCACTTAATTTTCCTACCATCCATGGCTCTTGACTTCATTTTCCTACCATCCATAGCTCTTCACTTCATTTTGCTACCATACATAGCTTTTCACTTCATTTTCCTACCATCCATGGCTCTTCACTTCATTTTCCTACCATCCATGGCTCTTCACTTCATTTTCCTACAATCCATGGGTCTTCACTTCATTTCCCTACCATCCATAGCTTTTCACTGCATTTTCCTACCATCCATGGGTCTTCACTTCATTTTCCTTCCATCCATGGCTCTCCACTACATTTCCCTACCATCCATGGTTCTTCACTTCATTTTCCTACCATCAATGGCGTTTTACTTCATTTTCCTACCATCCATGGCACTTCACTTCATTTTCCTACCATCCATGGCTCTTCACTTCATTTTCCTACCATCCATAGCTCTTCACTTCATTTTGCTACCATACATAGCTTTTCACTTCATTTTCCTACCATCCATGGCTCTTCACTTCATTTTCCTACCATCCATGGCTCTTCACTTCATTTTCCTACCATCCATGGTTCTTCACTTCATTTTCCTACCATCAATGGCGTTTCACTTCATTTTCCTACCATCCATGGCACTTCACTTCATTTTCCTACCATCCATGGCTCTTCACTTCATTTTCCTACCATCCATAGCTCTTCACTTCATTTTGCTACCATACATAGCTTTTCACTTCATTTTCCTACCATCCATGGCTCTTCACTTCATTTTCCTACCATCCATGGCTCTTCACTTCATTTTCCGACCATCCTCAGCTCTTCACTTCATTTTCCTACCATCCATGGCTCTTCACTTCATTTTCCTACCATCCATGGCTCTTCACTTCATATTCCTACCATCCAGGGCTCTTCACTTCATTTTCCTACTTTCCATGGCTCTTCACTTCATTTTCCTACCATCCATGGCCCTTCACTTCATTTTCCTACCATCCATAGCTCTTCACTTCTTTTCCATACCATCCATGGCATTTCACTGCATTTCCCTACCATCCATGGGTCTTCACTTCATTTTCCTACCATCCATGGCTCTTCACTTCATTTTCCTACCATCCTTGGCTCTTCACTTCATTTTCCTACAATCCATGGGTCTTCACTTCATTTCCCTACCATCCATAGCTTTTCACTGCATTTTCCTACCATCCATGGGTCTTCACTTCATTTTCCTTCCATCCATGGCTCTCCACTAGATTTCCCTACCATCCATGGGTCTTCACTTCATTTTCCTACCATCCATGACTCTTCTCTTCATTTTTCTACCATCCATAGCTCTTCACTTCTTTTCCCTACCATCCATGGCATTTCACTGCATTTCCCTACCATCCATGGGTCTTCACTTCATTTTCCTACCATCCATGGCTCTTCACTTCATTTTCCTACTATCCATGGCTCTTCAATTCATTTTCCTACAATCCATGGGGCTTCACTTCATTTCCCTACCATCCATATATCTTTTCACTGCATTTTCCTACCATCCATGGCTCTCCACTTCATTTCCCTACCATCCATGGCTCTTCACTTCTTTTCCCTACCATCCATGGCTCTTCACTTCATTTTCCTACCATCCATAGCTCTTCACTTCATTTCCCTACCATTCATAGCTTTCACTTCATTTTCCTACCATCCATGGCATTTCACTTCATTTTTTTACCATCCATGTGTCTTCACTTCATTTTCCTACCATCCATGGCTCTCCACTTCATTTCCCTACCATCCATGGCTCTTCACTTCTTTTCCCTACCATCCATGGCATTTCACTTCATTTTCCTACCATCCATGGGTCTTCACTTCATTTTCCTACCATCCATGGCTCTCCACTTCATTTTCCTACCATCCATGGCTCTTCACTTCTTTTCCCTACCATCCATGGCATTTCACTCCATTTTCCTACCATCCATGGGTCTTCCCTTCATTTTCCTACCATCCATGGGTCTTCACTTCATTTTCCTACAGTCCATGGCTCTTCTCTTCATTTTCCTACCATCCATGGCTCTCCACTTCATTTCCCTACCATCCATAGCTTTTCACTTCATTTTCCTACCATCCATGGCTCTTCATTTAATTTTCCTACCATCCATAGCTTTTAACTTCATTTTCCTACCATCCATGGCTCTTCACTTCATTTCCCTACCATCCATGGGTCTTCACTTCATTTTCCTACCATCCATAGCTCTTCACTTCATTTTCCTACCATCCATGGCATTTCACTTCATGTTCCTACCATCCATGGGTCTTCACTTCATTTTCCTACCATCCATAGCTCTTCACTTCATTTTGCTACCATCCATGGCCTTTCACTTCATTTTCCTACCATCCATAGCTCTTCACTTCATTTTCCTACCATCCATGGCATTTCACTTCATTTTCATACCATCCTTGGCATTTCACTTCATTTCCCTACCATCCATGGCTCTTCACTTCATTTTCCTACCATCCATACCTCTTCACTTCATTTTCCTACCATCCATGGCTCTTCACTTCATTTTCCTACCATCCATAGCTCTTCACTTCATTTTCCTACCATCCATGGCTCTTCACTTCATTTACCTACCATCCATGGCATTTCACTTCATTTTCCTACCATCCATAGCTCTTCACTTCATTTTCCTACCATCCATAGCTTTTCACTTCAATTTCCTACCATCCATGGCTCTTCACTTCATTTTCCTACCATCCATAGCTCTTCACTTCATTTCCCTACCATCCATGGTTTTTCACTTCATTTTCCTATCGTCCATGGCATTTCACTTCATTTTCCTACCATCCATGGCATTTCACTTCATTTTCCTACCATCCATGGCTCTTCACTTCATTTTCCTACCATCCATGGCTCTTCGCTTCATTTTCCTATCATCCTTAGCTCTTCACTTCATTTTGCTACCATCCATGGCATTTCACTTCATTTCCCTACCATCCATGGCATTTCAATTCATTTTCCTACCATCCATGGCATTTCACTTCATTTTTCTACCATTCATGGCTCTTCAGTTCATTTTCCTACCATCCAGGGCTCTTCACTTCATTTTCCTACCATCCATGGCTCTTCACTTCGTTTTCCTACCATCCATGGCTCTTCACTTCATTTTCCTACCATCCATAGCTCTTCACTTCTTTTCCCTACCATCCATGGCATTTCACTGCATTTTCCTACCATCCATAGGTCTTCACTTCATTTTCCTACCATCCATGGGTCTTCACTTCATTTTCCTGCCATCCATGGCTCTTCTCTTCATTTTCCTACCATCCATGGCTCTCCACTTCATTTCCCTACCATCCATAGCTTTTCACTTCATTTTCCTACCATCCATGGCTCTTCATTTCATTTACCTACCATCCATGGCTCTTCACTTCATTTTCCTACCATCCATGGCTCTTCACTTCATTTTCCTACCATCCATGGGTCTTCACTTCATTTTCCTACCATCCATAGCTCTTCACTTCATTTTTCTACCATCCATGGCTCTTCACTTCATTTTCCTTCCATCCATGGCTCTTCACTTCATATTCCTACCATCCATAGCTCTTCACTTCATTTCCTACCATCCATGGCATTTCACTTCATGTTCCTACCATCCATGGGTCTTCACTTCATTTTCCTACCATCCATAGCTCTTCACTTCATTTTTCTACCATCCATGGCTCTTCACTTCATTTTCCTTCCATCCATGGCTCTTCACTTCATATTCCTACCATCCAGGGCTCTTCACTTCATTTTCCTACTATCCATGGCTCTTCACTTCATTTTCCTACCATCCATGTCCCTTCACTTCATTTTCCTACCATCCATGGCTCTTCACTTCATTTCCCTACCATCCATGGGTCTTCACTTCATTTTCCTACCATCCATAGCTCTTCACTTCATTTTCCTACCATCCATGGCATTTCACTTCATGTTCCTACCATCCATGGCTCTTCACTTCATTTCCCTACCATCCATGGGTCTTCATTTCATTTTCCTACCATCCATAGCTCTTCACTTCATTTCCTACCATCCATGGCATTTCACTTCATGTTCCTACCATCCATGGGTCTTCACTTCATTTTCCTACCATCCATAGCTCTTCACTTCATTTTTCTACCATCCATGGCTCTTCACTTCATTTTCCTTCCATCCATGGCTCTTCACTTCATATTCCTACCATCCAGGGCTCTTCACTTCATTTTCCTACTATCCATGGCTCTTCACTTCATTTTCCTACCATCCATGTCCCTTCACTTCATTTTCCTACCATCCATAGCTCTTCACTTCTTTTCCCTACCATCCATGGCATTTCACTGCATTTCCCTACCATCCATGGGTCTTCACTTCATTTTCCTACCATCCATGGCTCTTTAATTCATTTCCCTACCATCCATGGGTCTTCACTTCATTTTCCTCCCATCCATGGTTCTTCACTTCATTTTCCTACCATCAATGGCGTTTCACTTCATTTTCCTACCATCCATGGCACTTCACTTCATTTTCCTACCATCCATGGCTCTTGACTTCATTTTCCTACCATCCATAGCTCTTCACTTCATTTTGCTACCATACATAGCTTTTCACTTCATTTTCCTACCATCCATGGCTCTTCACTTCATTTTCCTACCATCCATGGCTCTTCACTTCATTTTCCTACAATCCATGGGTCTTCACTTCATTTCCCTACCATCCATAGCTTTTCACTGCATTTTCCTCCAATCCATGTGTCTTCACTTCATTTTCCTTCCATCCATGGCTCTCCACTACATTTCCCTACCATCCATGGTTCTTCACTTCATTTTCCTACCATCAATGGCGTTTTACTTCATTTTCCTACCATCCATGGCACTTCACTTCATTTTCCTACCATCCATGGCTCTTCACTTCATTTCCCTACCATCCATAGCTCTTCACTTCATTTTGCTACCATACATAGATTTTCACTTCATTTTCCTACCATCCATGGCTCTTCACTTCATTTTCCTACCATCCATGGCTCTTCACTTCATTTTCCTACCATCCTTAGCTCTTCACTTCATTTTCCTACCATCCATGGCTCTTCACTTCATTTTCCTACCATCCATGGCTCTTCACTTCATATTCCTACCATCCATGGCTCTTCAGTTCATTTTCCTACCATCCAGGGCTCTTCACTTCATTTCCCTACCATCCATAGCTCTTCACTTCATTTTCCTACCATCCATGGCATTTCACTTCATTTTCCTACCATCCATGGCTCTTCAGTTCATTTTCCTACCATCCAGGGCTCTTCACTTCATTTTCCTACCATCCATGGCTCTTCACTTCATTTTCCTACCATCCATGGCTCTTCACTTCATTTTCCTACCATCCATAGCTCTTCACTTCTTTTCTATACCATCCATGGCATTTCACTGCATTTTCCTACCATCCATGGGTCTTCACTTCATTTTCTTACCATCCATGGCTCTTCACTTCATTTTCCTACCATCCATGGCTCTTCACTTCATTTTCCTACCATCCATGGGTCTTCACTTATTTTCCTACCATCCATAGCTTTTCACTTCATTTTCCTACCATCCATGGCTCTTTAATTCATTTCCCTACCATCCATGGGTCTTCACTTCATTTTCCTACCATCCATGGTTCTTCACTTCATTTTCCTACCATCAAAGGCGTTTCACTTCATTTTCCTACCATCCATGGCTCTTGACTTCATTTTCCTACCATCCATAGCTCTTCACTTCATTTTGCCACCATACATAGCTTTTCACTTCATTTTCCTACCATCCATGGCTCTTCACTTCATTTTCCTACCATCCATGGCTCTTCACTTCATTTTCCTACAATCCATGGGTCTTCACTTCATTTCCCTACCATCCATAGCTTTTCACTGCATTTTCCTACCATCCATGGGTCTTCACTTCATTTTCCTTCCATCCATGGCTCTCCACTACATTTCCCTACCATCCATGGTTCTTCACTTCATTTTCCTACCATCAATGGCGTTTTACTTCATTTTCCTACCATCCATGGCACTTCACTTCATTTTCGTACCATCCATGGCTCTTCACTTCATTTCCCTACCATCCATAGCTCTTCACTTCATTTTGCTACCATACATAGATTTTCACTTCATTTTCCTACCATCCATGGCTCTTCACTTCATTTTCCTACCATCCATGGCTCTTCACTTCATTTTCCTACCATCCTTAGCTCTTCACTTCATTTTCCTACCATCCATGGCTCTTCACTTCATTTTCCTAACATCCATGGCTCTTCACTTCATATTCCTACCATCCATGGCTCTTCAGTTCATTTTCCTACCATCCAGGGCTCTTCACTTCATTTCCCTACCATCCATAGCTCTTCACTTCATTTTCCTACCATCCATGGCATTTCACTTCATTTTCCTACCATCCATGGCTCTTCAGTTCATTTTCCTACCATCCAGGGCTCTTCACTTCATTTTCCTACCATCCATGGCTCTTCACTTCATTTTCCTACCATCCATGGCTCTTCACTTCATTTTCCTACCATCCATAGCTCTTCACTTCTTTTCTATACCATCCATGGCATTTCACTGCATTTTCCTACCATCCATGGGTCTTCACTTCATTTTCCTACCATCCATGGCTCTTCACTTCATTTTCCTACCATCCATGGCTCTTCACTTCATTTTCCTACCATCCATGGGTCTTCACTTATTTTCCTACCATCCATAGCTTTTCACTTCATTTTCCTACCATCCATGGCTCTTTAATTCATTTCCCTACCATCCATGGGTCTTCACTTCATTTTCCTACCATCCATGGTTCTTCACTTCATTTTCCTACCATCAAAGGCGTTTCACTTCATTTTCCTACCATCCATGGCTCTTGACTTCATTTTCCTACCATCAATAGCTCTTCACTTCATTTTGCTACCATACATAGCTTTTCACTTCATTTTCCTACCATCCATGGCTCTTCACTTCATTTTCCTACCATCCATGGCTCTTCACTTCATTTTCCTACAATCCATGGGTCTTCACTTCATTTCCCTACCATCCATAGCTTTTCACTGCATTTTCCTACCATCCATGGGTCTTCACTTCATTTTCCTTCCATCCATGGCTCTCCACTACATTTCCCTACCATCCATGGTTCTTCACTTCATTTTCCTACCATCAATGGCGTTTTACTTCATTTTCCTACCATCCATGGCACTTCACTTCATTTTCCTACCATCCATGGCTCTTCACTTCATTTTCCTACCATCCATAGCTCTTCACTTCATTTTGCTACCATACATAGCTTTTCACTTCATTTTCCTACCATCCATGGCTCTTCACTTCATTTTCCTACCATCCATGGCTCTTCACTTCATTTTCCTACCATCCATGGTTCTTCACTTCATTTTCCTACCATCAATGGCGTTTCACTTCATTTTCCTACCATCCATGGCACTTCACTTCATTTTCCTACCATCCATGGCTCTTCACTTCATTTTCCTACCATCCATAGCTCTTCACTTCATTTTGCTACCATACATAGCTTTTCACTTCATTTTCCTACCATCCATGGCTCTTCACTTCATTTTCCTACCATCCATGGCTCTTCACTTCATTTTCCTACCATCCTCAGCTCTTCACTTCATTTTCCTACCATCCATGGCTCTTCACTTCATTTTCCTACCATCCATGGCTCTTCACTTCATATTCCTACCATCCAGGGCTCTTCACTTCATTTTCCTACTTTCCATGGCTCTTCACTTCATTTTCCTACCATCCATGGCCCTTCACTTCATTTTCCTACCATCCATAGCTCTTCACTTCTTTTCCCTACCATCCATGGCATTTCACTGCATTTCCCTACCATCCATGGGTCTTCACTTCATTTTCCTACCATCCATGGCTCTTCACTTCATTTTCCTACCATCCATGGCTCTTCACTTCATTTTCCTACAATCCATGGGTCTTCACTTCATTTCCCTACCATCCATAGCTTTTCACTGCATTTTCCTACCATCCATGGGTCTTCACTTCATTTTCCTTCCATCCATGGCTCTCCACTAGATTTCCCTACCATCCATGGGTCTTCACTTCATTTTCCTACCATCCATGACTCTTCTCTTCATTTTTCTACCATCCATAGCTCTTCACTTCTTTTCCCTACCATCCATGGCATTTCACTGCATTTCCCTACCATCCATGGGTCTTCACTTCATTTTCCTACCATCCATGGCTCTTCACTTCATTTTCCTACTATCCATGGCTCTTCACTTCATTTTCCTACAATCCATGGGTCTTCACTTCATTTCCCTACCATCCATATATCTTTTCACTGCATTTTCCTACCATCCATGGCTCTCCACTTCATTTCCCTACCATCCATGGCTCTTCACTTCTTTTCCCTACCATCCATGGCTCTTCACTTCATTTTCCTACCATCCATAGCTCTTCACTTCATTTCCCTACCATTCATAGCTTTCACTTCATTTTCCTACCATCCATGGCATTTCACTTCATTTTTTTACCATCCATGTGTCTTCACTTCATTTTCCTACCATCCATGGCTCTCCACTTCATTTCCCTACCATCCATGGCTCTTCACTTCTTTTCCCTACCATCCATGGCATTTCACTTCATTTTCCTACCATCCATGGGTCTTCACGTCATTTTCCTACCATCCATGGCTCTCCACTTCATTTTCCTACCATCCATGGCTCTTCACTTCTTTTCCCTACCATCCATGGCATTTCACTCCATTTTCCTACCATCCATGGGTCTTCCCTTCATTTTCCTACCATCCATGGGTCTTCACTTCATTTTCCTACAGCCCATGGCTCTTCTCTTCATTTTCCTACCATCCCTGGCTCTCCACTTCATTTCCCTACCATCCATAGCTTTTCACTTCATTTTCCTACCATCCATGGCTCTTCATTTAATTTTCCTACCATCCATAGCTTTTAACTTCATTTTCCTACTATCCATGGCTCTTCACTTCATTTCCCTACCATCCATGGGTCTTCACTTCATTTTCCTACCATCCATAGCTCTTCACTTCATTTTCCTACCATCCATGGCATTTCACTTCATGTTCCTACCATCCATGGGTCTTCACTTCATTTTCCTACCATCCATAGCTCTTCACTTCATTTTGCTACCATCCATGGCCTTTCACTTCATTTTCCTACCATCCATAGCTCTTCACTTCATTTTCCTACCATCCATGGCATTTCACTTCATATTCATACCATCCTTGGCATTTCACTTCATTTCCCTACCATCCATGGCTCTTCACTTCATTTTCCTACCATCCATACCTCTTCACTTCATTTTCCTACCATCCATGGCTCTTCACTTCATTTTCCTACCATCCATAGCTCTTCACTTCATTTTCCTACCATCCATGGCTCTTCACTTCATTTACCTACCATCCATGGCATTTCACTTCATTTTCCTACCATCCATAGCTCTTCACTTCATTTTCCTACCATCCATAGCTTTTCACTTCAATTTCCTACCATCCATGGCTCTTCACTTCATTTTCCTACCATCCATAGCTCTTCACTTCATTTCCCTACCATCCATGGCATTTCACTTCATTTTCCTATCGTCCATGGCATTTCACTTCATTTTCCTACCATCCATGGCATTTCACTTCATTTTCCTACTATCCATGGCTCTTCACTTCATTTTCCTACCATCCATGGCTCTTCGCTTCATTTTCCTATCATCCATAGCTCTTCACTTCATTTTGCTACCATCCATGGCATTTCACTTCATTTCCCTACCATCCATGGCATTTCAATTCATTTTCCTACCATCCATGGCATTTCACTTCATTTTTATACCATTCATGGCTCTTCAGTTCATTTTCCTACCATCCAGGGCTCTTCACTTCATTTTCCTACCATCCATGGCTCTTCACTTCGTTTTCCTACCATCCATGGCTCTTCACTTCATTTTCCTACCATCCATAGCTCTTCACTTCTTTTCCCTACCATCCATGGCATTTCACTGCATTTTCCTACCATCCATGGGTTTTCACTTCATTTTCCTACCATCCATGGGTCTTCACTTCATTTTCCTGCCATCCATGGCTCTTCTCTTCATTTTCCTACCATCCATGGCTCTCCACTTCATTTCCCTACCATCCATAGCTTTTCACTTCATTTTCCTACCATCCATGGCTCTTCATTTCATTTTCCTACCATCCATGGCTCTTCACTTCATTTTCCTACCATCCATGGCTCTTCACTTCATTTTCCTACCATCCATGGGTCTTCACTTATTTTCCTACCATCCATAGCTTTTCACTTCATTTTCCTACCATCCATGGCTCTTTACTTCATTTCCCTACCATCCATGGGTCTTCATTTCATTTTCCTACCATCCATAGCTCTTCACTTCATTTTCCTACCATCCATGGCATTTCACTTCATGTTCCTACCATCCATGGGTCTTCACTTCATTTTCCTACCATCCATAGCTCTTCACTTCATTTTCCTACCATCCATGGCTCTTCACTTCATTTTCCTTCCATCCATGGCTCTTCACTTCATATTCCTACCATCCAGGGCTCTTCACTTCATTTTCCTACTATCCATGGCTCTTCACTTCATTTTCCTACCATCCATGTCCCTTCACTTCATTTTCCTACCATCCATAGCTCTTCACTTCTTTTCCCTACCATCCATGGCATTTCACTGCATTTCCCTACCATCCATGGGTCTTCACTTCATTTTCCTACCATCCATGGCTCTTTAATTCATTTCCCTACCATCCATGGGTCTTCACTCCATTTTCCTCCCATCCATGGTTCTTCACTTCATTTTCCTACCATCAATGGCGTTTCACTTCATTTTCCTACCATCCATGGCACTTCACTTCATTTTCCTACCATCCATGGCTCTTGACTTCATTTTCCTACCATCCATAGCTCTTCACTTCATTTTGCTACCATACATAGCTTTTCACTTCATATTCCTACCATCCATGGCTCTTCACTTCATTTTCCTACCATCCATGGCTCTTCACTTCATTTTCCTACAATCCATGGGTCTTCACTTCATTTCCCTACCATCCATAGCTTTTCACTGCATTTTCCTACCATCCATGTGTCTTCACTTCATTTTCCTTCCATCCATGGCTCTCCACTACATTTCCCTACCATCCATGGTTCTTCACTTCATTTTCCTACCATCAATGGCGTTTTATTTCATTTTCCTACCATCCATGGCACTTCACTTCATTTTCCTACCATCCATGGCTCTTCACTTCATTTCCCTACCATCCATAGCTCTTCACTTCATTTTGCTACCATACATAGATTTTCACTTCATTTTCCTACCATCCATGGCTCTTCACTTCATTTTCCTACCATCCATGGCTCTTCACTTCATTTTCCTACCATCCTTAGCTCTTCACTTCATTTTCCTACCATCCATGGCTCTTCACTTCATATTCCTACCATCCATGGCTCTTCAGTTCATTTTCCTACCATCCAGGGCTCTTCACTTCATTTCCCTACCATCCACAGCTCTTCACTTCATTTTCCTACCATCCATGGGTCTTCACTTCATTTTCCTACCATCCATGGCTCTTCAGTTCATTTTCCTACCATCCAGGGCTCTTCACTTCATTTTCCTACCATCCATGGCTCTTCACTTCATTTTCCTACCATCCATGGCTCTTCACTTCATTTTCCTACCATCCATGGCTCTTCACTTCATTTTCCTACCATCCATAGCTCTTCACTTCTTTTCTATACCATCCATGGCATTTCACTGCATTTTCCTACCATCCATGGGTCTTCACTTCATTTTCTTACCATCCATGGCTCTTCACTTCATTTTCCTACCATCCATGGCTCTTCACTTCATTTTTCTACCATCCATGGGTCTTCACTTATTTTCCTACCATCCATAGCTTTTCACTTCATTTTCCTACCATCCATGGCTCTCTAATTCATTTCCCTACCATCCATGGGTCTTCACTTCATTTTCCTACCATCCATGGTTCTTCACTTCATTTTCCTACCATCAAAGGCGTTTCACTTCATTTTCCTACCATCCATGGCTCTTGACTTCATTTTCCTACCATCCATAGCTCTTCACTTCATTTTGCCACCATACATAGCTTTTCACTTCATTTTCCTACCATCCATGGCTCTTCACTTCATTTTCCTACCATCCATGGCTCTTCACTTCATTTTCCTACAATCCATGGGTCTTCACTTCATTTCCCTACCATCCATAGCTTTTCACTGCATTTTCCTACCATCCATGGGTCTTCACTTCATTTTCCTTCCATCCATGGCTCTCCACTACATTTCCCTACCATCCATGGTTCTTCACTTCATTTTCCTACCATCAATGGCGTTTTACTTCATTTTCCTACCATCCATGGCACTTCACTTCATTTTCCTACCATCCATGGCTCTTCACTTCATTTTCCTACCATCCATGGCTCTTCACTTCATTTTCCTACCATCCTTAGCTCTTCACTTCATTTTCCTACCATCCATGGCTCTTCACTTCATTTTCCTACCATCCATGGCTCTTCACTTCATATTCCTACCATCCATGGCTCTTCAGTTCATTTTCCTACCATCCAGGGCTCTTCACTTCATTTCCCTACCATCCATAGCTCTTCACTTCATTTTCCTACCATCCATGGCATTTCACTTCATTTTCCTACCATCCATGGCTCTTCAGTTCATTTTCCTACCATCCAGGGCTCTTCACTTCATTTTCCTACCATCCATGGCTCTTCACTTCATTTTCCTACCATCCATGGCTCTTCACTTCATTTTCCTACCATCCATAGCTCTTCACTTCTTTTCTATACCATCCATGGCATTTCACTTCATTTTCCTACAATCCATGGGTCTTCACTTCATTTCCCTACCATCCATAGCTTTTCACTGCATTTTCCTACCATCCATGGGTCTTCACTTCATTTTCCTACCATCCATGGCTCTTCACTTCATTTTCCTACCATCCATGGGTCTTCACTTATTTTCCTACCATCCATAGCTTTTCACTTCATTTTCCTACCATCCATGGCTCTTTAATTCATTTCCCTACCATCCATGGGTCTTCACTTCATTTTCCTACCATCCATGGTTCTTCACTTCATTTTCCTACCATCAAAGGCGTTTCACTTCATTTTCCTACCATCCATGGCTCTTGACTTCATTTTCCTACCATCCATAGCTCTTCACTTCATGTTGCTACCATACATAGCTTTTCACTTCATTTTCCTACCATCCATGGCTCTTCACTTCATTTTCCTACCATCCATGGCTCTTCACTTCATTTTCCTACAATCCATGGGTCTTCACTTCATTTCCCTACCATCCATAGCTTTTCACTGCATTTTCCTACCATCCATGGGTCTTCACTTCATTTTCCTTCCATCCATGGCTCTCCACTACATTTCCCTACCATCCATGGTTCTTCACTTCATTTTCCTACCATCAATGGCGTTTTACTTCATTTTCCTACCATCCATGGCACTTCACTTCATTTTCCTACCATCCATGGCTCTTCACTTCATTTTCCTACCATCCATAGCTCTTCACTTCATTTTGCTACCATACATAGCTTTTCACTTCATTTTCCTACCATCCATGGCTCTTCACTTCATTTTCCTACCATCCATGGCTCTTCACTTCATTTTCCTACCATCCATGGTTCTTCACTTCATTTTCCTACCATCAATGGCGTTTCACTTCATTTTCCTACCATCCATGGCACTTCACTTCATTTTCCTACCATCCATGGCTCTTCACTTCATTTTCCTACCATCCATAGCTCTTCACTTCATTTTGCTACCATACATAGCTTTTCACTTCATTTTCCTACCATCCATGGCTCTTCACTTCATTTTCCTACCATCCATGGCTCTTCACTTCATTTTCCTACCATCCTTAGCTCTTCACTTCATTTTCCTACCATCCATGGCTCTTCACTTCATTTTCCTACCATCCATGTCTCTTCACTTCATATTCCTACCATCCAGGGCTCTTCACTTCATTTTCCTACTTTCCATGGCTCTTCACTTCATTTTCCTACCATCCATGGCCCTTCACTTCATTTTCCTACCATCCATAGCTCTTCACTTCTTTTCCCTACCATCCATGGCATTTCACTGCATTTCCCTACCATCCATGGGTCTTCACTTCATTTTCCTACCATCCATGGCTCTTCACTTCATTTTCCTACCATCCATGGCTCTTCACTTCATTTTCCTACAATCCATGGGTCTTCACTTCATTTCCCTACCATCCATAGCTTTTCACTGCATTTTCCTACCATCCATGGGTCTTCACTTCATTTTCCTTCCATCCATGGCTCTCCACTACATTTCCCTACCATCCATGGGTCTTCACTTCATTTTCCTACCATCCATGACTCTTCTCTTCATTTTTCTACCATCCAGAGCTCTTCACTTCTTTTCCCTACCATCCATGGCATTTCACTGCATTTCCCTACCAACCATGGGTCTTCACTTCATTGTCCTACCACCCATGGCTCTTCACTTCATTTTCCTACTATCCATGGCTCTTCACTTCATTTTCCTACAATCCATGGGTCTTCACTTCATTTCCCTACCATCCATATATCTTTTCACTGCATTTTCCTACCATCCATGGCTCTCCACTTCATTTCCCTACCATCCATGGCTCTTCACTTCTTTTCCCTACCATCCATGGCTCTTCACTTCATTTTCCTACCATCCATAGCTCTTCACTTCATTTCCCTACCATTCATAGCTTTCACTTCATTTTCCTACCATCCATGGCATTTCACTTCATTTTTTTACCATCCATGTGTCTTCACTTCATTTTCCTACCATCCATGGCTCTCCACTTCATTTCCCTACCATCCATGGCTCTTCACTTCTTTTCCCTACCATCCATGGCATTTCACTTCATTTTCCTACCATCCATGGGTCTTCACTTCATTTTCCTACCATCCATGGCTCTCCACTTCATTTTCCTACCATCCATGGCTCTTCACTTCTTTTCCCTACCATCCATGGCATTTCACTCCATTTTCCTACCATCCATGGGTCTTCCCTTCATTTTCCTACCATCCATGGGTCTTCACTTCATTTTCCTACAGTCCATGGCTCTTCTCTTCATTTTCCTACCATCCATGGCTCTCCACTTCATTTCCCTACCATCCATAGCTTTTCACTTCATTTTCCTACCATCCATGGCTCTTCATTTAATTTTCCTACCATCCATAGCTTTTAACTTCATTTTCCTACCATCCATGGCTCTTCACTTCATTTCCCTACCATCCATGGGTCTTCACTTCATTTTCCTACCATCCATAGCTCTTCACTTCATTTTCCTACCATCCATGGCATTTCACTTCATGTTCCTACCATCCATGGGTCTTCACTTCATTTTCCTACCATCCATAGCTCTTCACTTCATTTTGCTACCATCCATGGCCTTTCACTTCATTTTCCTACCATCCATAGCTCTTCACTTCATTTTCCTACCATCCATGGCATTTCACTTCATTTTCATACCATCCTTGGCATTTCACTTCATTTCCCTACCATCCATGGCTCTTCACTTCATTTTCCTACCATCCATACCTCTTCACTTCATTTTCCTACCATCCATGGCTCTTCACTTCATTTTCCTACCATCCATAGCTCTTCACTTCATTTTCCTACCATCCATGGCTCTTCACTTCATTTACCTACCATCCATGGCATTTCACTTCATTTTCCTACCATCCGTAGCTCTTCACTTCATTTTCCTACCATCCATAGCTTTTCACTTCAATTTCCTACCATCCATGGCTCTTCACTTCATTTTCCTACCATCCATAGCTCTTCACTTCATTTCCCTACCATCCATGGCATTTCACTTCATTTTCCTATCGTCCATGGCATTTCACTTCATTTTCCTACCATCCATGGCATTTCACATCATTTTCCTACCATCCATGGCTCTTCACTTCATTTTCCTACCATCCATGGCTCTTCGCTTCATTTTCCTATCATCCATAGCTCTTCACTTCATTTTGCTACCATCCATGGCATTTCACTTCATTTCCCTACCATCCATGGCATTTCAATTCATTTTCCTACCATCCATGGCATTTCACTTAATTTTTCTACCATTCATGGCTCTTCAGTTCATTTTCCTACCATCCAGGGCTCTTCACTTCATTTTCCTACCATCCATGGCTCTTCACTTCGTTTTCCTACCATCCATGGCTCTTCACTTCATTTTCCTACCATCCATAGCTCTTCACATCTTTTCCCTACCATCCATGGCATTTCACTGCATTTTCCTACCATCCATGGGTCTTCACTTCATTTTCCTACCATCCATGGGTCTTCACTTCATTTTCCTACCATCCATGGCTCTTCTCTTCATTTTCCTACCATCCATGGC
This sequence comes from Meconema thalassinum, assembly GCA_946902985.2. Lineage (NCBI taxonomy): Eukaryota > Metazoa > Arthropoda > Insecta > Orthoptera > Tettigoniidae > Meconema > Meconema thalassinum. Next base: position 550,248,216 of record OX336392.1, read on the forward strand.
TCTCCACTTCATTTCCCTACCATCCATAGCTTTTCACTTCATTTTCCTACCATCCATGGCTCTTCATTTCATTTTCCTACCATCCATGGCTCTTCACTTCATTTTCCTACCATCCATGGCTCTTCACTTCATTTTCCTACCATCCATGGGTCTTCACTTATTTTCCTACCATCCATAGCTTTTCACTTCATTTTCCTACCATCCATGGCTCTTCACTTCATTTCCCTACCATCCATGGGTCTTCATTTCATTTTCCTACCATCCATAGCTCTTCACTTCATTTTCCTACCATCCATGGCATTTCACTTCATGTTCCTACCATCCATGGGTCTTCACTTCATTTTCCTACCATCCATAGCTCTTCACTTCATTTTCCTACCATCCATGGCTCTTCACTTCATTTTCCTTCCATCCATGGCTCTTCACTTCATATTCCTACCATCCAGGGCTCTTCACTTCATTTTCCTACTATCCATGGCTCTTCACTTCATTTTCCTACCATCCATGTCCCTTCACTTCATTTTCCTACCATCCATAGCTCTTCACTTCTTTTCCCTACCATCCATGGCATTTCACTGCATTTCCCTACCATCCATGGGTCTTCACTTCATTTTCCTACCATCCATGGCTCTTTAATTCATTTCCCTACCATCCATGGGTCTTCACTTCATTTTCCTCCCATCCATGGTTCTTCACTTCATTTTCCTACCATCAATGGCGTTTCACTTCATTTTCCTACCATCCATGGCACTTCACTTCATTTTCCTACCATCCATGGCTCTTGAATTCATTTTCCTACCATCCATAGCTCTTCACTTCATTTTGCTACCATACATAGCTTTTCACTTCATTTTCCTACCATCCATGGCTCTTCACTTCATTTTCCTACCATCCATGGCTCTTCACTTCATTTTCCTACAATCCATGGGTCTTCACTTCATTTCCCTACCATCCATAGCTTTTCACTGCATTTTCCTACCATCCATGTGTCTTCACTTCATTTTCCTTCCATCCATGGCTCTCCACTACATTTCCCTACCATCCATGGTTCTTCACTTCATTTTCCTACCATCAATGGCGTTTTACTTCATTTTCCTACCATCCATGGCACTTCACTTCATTTTCCTACCATCCATGGCTCTTCACTTCATTTCCCTACCATCCATAGCTCTTCACTTCATTTTGCTACCATACATAGATTTTCACTTCATTTTCCTACCATCCATGGCTCTTCACTTCATTTTCCTACCATCCATGGCTCTTCACTTCATTTTCCTACCATCCTTAGCTCTTCACTTCATTTTCCTACCATCCATGGCTCTTCACTTCATTTTCCTACCATCCATGGCTCTTCACTTCATATTCCTACCATCCATGGCTCTTCAGTTCATTTTACTACCATCCAGGGCTCTTCACTTCATTTCCCTACCATCCATAGCTCTTCACTTCATTTTCCTACCATCCATGGCATTTCACTTCATTTTCCTACCATCCATGGCTCTTCAGTTCATTTTCCTACCATCCAGGGCTCTTCACTTCATTTTCCTACCATCCATGGCTCTTCACTTCATTTTCCTACCATCCATGGCTCTTCACTTCATTTTCCTACCATCCATAGCTCTTCACTTCTTTTCTATACCATCCATGGCATTTCACTGCATTTTCCTACCATCCATGGGTCTTCACTTCATTTTCCTACCATCCATGGCTCTTCACTTCATTTTCCTACCATCCATGGCTCTTCACTTCATTTTCCTACCATCCATGGGTCTTCACTTATTTCCCTACCATCCATGGCATTTCACTTCATTTTCCTATCGTCCATGGCATTTCACTTCATTTTCCTACCATCCATGGCATTTCACTTCATTTTCCTACCATCCATAGCTCTTCACTTCATTTTCCTACCATCCATGGCATTTCACTTCATTTTCATACCATCCTTGGCATTTCACTTCATTTCCCTACCATCCATGGCTCTTCACTTCATTTTCCTACCATCCATACCTCTTCACTTCATTTTCCTACCATCCATGGCTCTTCACTTCATTTTCCTACCATCCATAGCTCTTCACTTCATTTTCCTACCATCCATGGCTCTTCACTTCATTTACCTACCATCCATGGCATTTCACTTCATTTTCCTACCATCCATAGCTCTTCACTTCATTTTCCTACCATCCATAGCTTTTCACTTCAATTTCCTACCATCCATGGCTCTTCACTTCATTTTCCTACCATCCATAGCTCTTCACTTCATTTCCCTACCATCCATGGCATTTCACTTCATTTTCCTATCGTCCATGGCTCTTCGCTTCATTTTCCTACCATCCATGGCTCTTCACTTCATTTTCCTACCATCCATGGCTCTTCGCTTCATTTTCCTATCATCCATAGCTCTTCACTTCATTTTCCTACCATCCATAGCTTTTCACTTCAATTTCCTACCATCCATGGCTCTTCACTTCATTTTCCTACCATCCATAGCTCTTCACTTCATTTCCCTACCATCCATGGCATTTCACTTCATTTTCCTACCATCCATGGCATTTCACTTCATTTTCCTACCATCCATGGCTCTTCACTTCATTTTCCTACCATCCATGGCTCTTCGCTTCATTTTCCTATCATCCATAGCTCTTCACTTCATTTTGCTACCATCCATGGCATTTCACTTCATTTCCCTACCATCCATGGCATTTCAATTCATTTTCCTACCATCCATGGCATTTCACTTCATTTTTCTACCATTCATGGCTCTTCAGTTCATTTTTCTACCATCCAGGGCTCTTCACTTCATTTTCCTACCATCCATGGCTCTTCACTTCGTTTTCCTACCATCCATGGCTCTTCACTTCATTTTCCTACCATCCATAGCTCTTCACTTCTTTTCCCTACCATCCATGGCATTTCACTGCATTTTCCTACCATCCATGGGTCTTCACTTCATTTTCCTACCATCCATGGGTCTTCACTTCATTTTCCTGCCATCCATGGCTCTTCTCTTCATTTTCCTACCATCCATGGCTCTCCACTTCATTTCCCTACCATCCATAGCTTTTCACTTCATTTTCCTACCATCCATGGCTCTTCATTTCATTTTCCTACCATCCATGGCTCTTCACTTCATTTTCCTACCATCCATGGCTCTTCACTTCATTTTCCTACCATCCATGGGTCTTCACTTATTTTCCTACCATCCATAGCTTTTCACTTCATTTTCCTACCATCCATGGCTCTTTACTTCATTTCCCTACCATCCATGGGTCTTCATTTCATTTTCCTACCATCCATAGCTCTTCACTTCATTTTCCTACCATCCATGGCATTTCACTTCAAGTTCCTACCATCCATGGGTCTTCACTTCATTTTCCTACCATCCATAGCTCTTCACTTCATTTTCCTACCATCCATGGCTCTTCACTTCATTTTCCTTCCATCCATGGCTCTTCACTTCATATTCCTACCATCCAGGGCTCTTCACTTCATTTTCCTACTATCCATGGCTCTTCACTTCATTTTCCTACCATCCATGTCCCTTCACTTCATTTTCCTACCATCCATAGCTCTTCACTTCTTTTCCCTACCATCCATGGCATTTCACTGCATTTCCCTACCATCCATGGGTCTTCACTTCATTTTCCTACCATCCATGGCTCTTTAATTCATTTCCCTACCATCCATGGGTCTTCACTTCATTTTCCTCAGATCCATGGTTCTTCACTTCATTTTCCTACCATCAATGGCGTTTCACTTCATTTTCCTACCATCCATGGCACTTCACTTCATTTTCCTACCATCCATGGCTCTTGACTTCATTTTCCTACCATCCATAGCTCTTCACTTCATTTTGCTACCATACATAGCTTTTCACTTCATTTTCCTACCATCCATGGCTCTTCACTTCATTTTCCTACCATCCATGGCTCTTCACTTCATTTTCCTACAATCCATGGGTCTTCACTTCATTTCCCTACCATCCATAGCTTTTCACTGCATTTTCCTACCATCCATGTGTCTTCACTTCATTTTCCTTCCATCCATGGCTCTCCACTACATTTCCCTACCATCCATGGTTCTTCACTACATTTTCCTACCATCAATGGCATTTTACTTCATTTTCCTACCATCCATGGCACTTCACTTCATTTTCCTACCATCCATGGCTCTTCACTTCATTTCCCTACCATCCATAGCTCTTCACTTCATTTTGCTACCATACATAGATTTTCACTTCATTTTCCTACCATCCATGGCTCTTCACTTCATTTTCCTACCATCCATGGCTCTTCACTTCATTTTCCTACCATCCTTAGCTCTTCACTTCATTTTCCTACCATCCATGGCTCTTCACTTCATTTTCCTACCATCCATGGCTCTTCACTTCATATTCCTACCATCCATGGCTCTTCAGTTCATTTTCCTACCATCCAGGGCTCTTCACTTCATTTCCCTACCATCCATAGCTCTTCACTTCATTTTCCTACCTTCCATGGCATTTCACTTCATTTTCCTACCATCCATGGCTCTTCAGTTCATTTTCCTACCATCCAGGGCTCTTCACTTCATTTTCCTACCATCCATGGCTCTTCACTTCATTTTCCTACCATCCATGGCTCTTCACTTCATTTTCCTACCATCCATAGCTCTTCACTTCTTTTCTATACCATCCATGGCATTTCACTGCATTTTCCTACCATCCATGGGTCTTCACTTCATTTTCTTACCATCCATGGCTCTTCACTTCATTTTCCTACCATCCATGGCTCTTCACTTCATTTTCCTACCATCCATGGGTCTTCACTTATTTTCCTACCATCCATAGCTTTTCACTTCATTTTCCTACCATCCATGGCTCTCTAATTCATTTCCCTACCATCCATGGGTCTTCACTTCATTTTCCTACCATCCATGGTTCTTCACTTCATTTTCCTACCATCAAAGGCGTTTCACTTCATTTTCCTACCATCCATGGCTCTTGACTTCATTTTCCTACCATCCATAGCTCTTCACTTCATTTTGCCACCATACATAGCTTTTCACTTCATTTTCCTACCATCCATGGCTCTTCACTTCATTTTCCTACCATCCATGGCTCTTCACTTCATTTTCCTACAATCCATGGGTCTTCACTTCATTTCCCTACCTTCCATAGCTTTTCACTGCATTTTCCTACCATCCATGGGTCTTCACTTCATTTTCCTTCCATCCATGGCTCTCCACTACATTTCCCTACCATCCATGGTTCTTCACTTCATTTTCCTACCATCAATGGCGTTTTACTTCATTTTCCTACCATCCATGGCACTTCACTTCATTTTCCTACCATCCATGGCTCTTCACTTCATTTCCCTACCATCCATAGCTCTTCACTTCATTTTGCTACCATACATAGATTTTCACTTCATTTTCCTACCATCCATGGCTCTTCACTTCATTTTCCTACCATCCATGGCTCTTCACTTCATTTTCCTACCATCCTTAGCTCTTCACTTCATTTTCCTACCATCCATGGCTCTTCACTTCATTTTCCTACCATCCATGGCTCTTCACTTCATATTCCTACCATCCATGGCTCTTCAGTTCATTTTCCTACCATCCAGGGCTCTTCACTTCATTTCCCTACCATCCATAGCTCTTCACTTCATTTTCCTACCATCCATGGCATTTCACTTCATTTTCCTACCATCCATGGCTCTTCAGTTCATTTTCCTACCATCCAGGGCTCTTCACTTCATTTTCCTACCATCCATGGCTCTTCACTTCATTTTCCTACCATCCATGGCTCTTCACTTCATTTTCCTACCATCCATAGCTCTTCACTTCTTTTCTATACCATCCATGGCATTTCACTGCATTTTCCTACCATCCATGGGTCTTCACTTCATTTTCCTACCATCCATGGCTCTTCACTTCATTTTCCTACCATCCATGGCTCTTCACTTCATTTTCCTACTATCCATGGGTCTTCACATATTTTCCTACCATCCATAGCTTTTCACTTCATTTTCCTACCATCCATGGCTCATTTATTCATTTCCCTACCATCCATGGGTCTTCACTTCATTTTCCTACCATCCATGGTTCTTCACTTCATTTTCCTACCATCAAAGGCGTTTCACTTCATTTTCCTACCATCCATGGCTCTTGACTTCATTTTCCTACCATCCATAGCTCTTCACTTCATTTTGCTACCATACATAGCTTTTCACTTCATTTTCCTACCATCCATGGCTCTTCACTTCATTTTCCTACCATCCATGGCTCTTCACTTCATTTTCCTACAATCCATGGGTCTTCACTTCATTTCCCTACCATCCATAGCTTTTCACTGCATTTTCCTACCATCCATGGGTCTTCACTTCATTTTCCTTCCATCCATGGCCGTCCACTACATTTCCCTACCATCCATGGTTCTTCACTTCATTTTCCTACCTTCAATGGCGTTTTACTTCATTTTCCTACCATCCATGGCACTTCACTTCATTTTCCTACCATCCATGGCTCTTCACTTCATTTTCCTACCATCCATAGCTCTTCACTTCATTTTGCTACCATACATAGCTTTTCACTTCATTTTCCTACCATCCATGGCTCTTCACTTCATTTTCCTACCATCCATGGCTCTTCACTTCATTTTCCTACCATCCATGGTTCTTCACTTCATTTTCCTACCATCAATGGCGTTTCACTTCATTTTCCTACCATCCATGGCACTTCACTTCATTTTCCTACCATCCATGGCTCTTCACTTCTTTTTCCTACCATCCATAGCTCTTCACTTCATTTTGCTACCATACATAGCTTTTCACTTCATTTTCCTACCATCCATGGCTCTTCACTTCATTTTCCTACCATCCATGGCTCTTCACTTCATTTTCCTACCATCCTTAGCTCTTCACTTCATTTTCCTACCATCCATGGCTCTTCACTTCATTTTCCTACCATCCATGGCTCTTCACTTCATATTCCTACCATCCAGGGCTCTTCACTTCATTTTCCTACTTTCCATGGCTCTTCACTTCATTTTCCTACCATCCATGGCCCTTCACTTCATTTTCCTACCATCCATAGCTCTTCACTTCTTTTCCCTACCATCCATGGCATTTCACTGCATTTCCCTACCTTCCATGGGTCTTCACTTCATTTTCCTACCATCCATGGCTCTTCACTTCATTTTCCTACCATCCATGGCTCTTCACTTCATTTTCCTACAATCCATGGGTCTTCACTTCATTTCCCTACCATCCATAGCTTTTCACTGCATTTTCCTACCATCCATGGGTCTTCACTTCATTTTCCTTCCATCCATGGCTCTCCACTACATTTCCCTACCATCCATGGGTCTTCACTTCATTTTCCTACCATCCATGACTCTTCTCTTCATTTTTCTACCATCCAGAGCTCTTCACTTCTTTTCCCTACCATCCATGGCATTTCACTGCATTTCCCTACCATCCATGGGTCTTCACTTCATTTTCCTACCATCCATGGCTCTTCACTTCATTTCCCTACTATCCATGGCTCTTCACTTCATTTTCCTACAATCCATGGGTCTTCACTTCATTTCCCTACCATCCATATATCTTATCACTGCATTTTCCTACCATCCATGGCTCTCCACTTCATTTCCCTACCATCCATGGCTCTTCACTTCTTTTCCCTACCATCCATGGCTCTTCACTTCATTTTCCTACCATCCATAGCTCTTCACTTCATTTCCCTACCATTCATAGCTTTCACTTCATTTTCCTACCATCCATGGCATTTCACTTCATTTTTTTACCATCCATGTGTCTTCACTTCATTTTCCTACCATCCATGGCTCTCCACTTCATTTCCCTACCATCCATGGCTCTTCACTTCTTTTCCCTACCATCCATGGCATTTCACTTAATTTTCCTACCATCCATGGGTCTTCACTTCATTTTCCTACCATCCATGGCTCTCCACTTCATTTTCCTACCATCCATGGCTCTTCACTTCTTTTCCCTACCATCCATGGCATTTCACTCCATTTTCCTACCATCCATGGGTCTTCCCTTCATTTTCCTACCATCCATGGGTCTTCACTTCATTTTCCTACAGTCCATGGCTCTTCTCTTCATTTTCCTACCATCCATGGCTCTCCACTTCATTTCCCTACCATCCATAGCTTTTCACTTCATTTTCCTACCATCCATGTCTCTTCATTTAATTTTCCTACCATCCATAGCTTTTAACTTCATTTTCCTACCATCCATGGCTCTTCACTTCATTTCCCTACCATCCATGGGTCTTCACTTCATTTTCCTACCATCCATAGCTCTTCACTTCATTTTCCTACCATCCATGGCATTTCACTTCATGTTCCTACCATCCATGGGTCTTCACTTCATTTTCCTACCATCCATAGCTCTTCACTTCATTTTGCTACCATCCATGGCCTTTCACTTCATTTTCCTACCATCCATAGCTCTTCACTTCATTTTCCTACCATCCATGGCATTTCACTTCATTTTCATACCATCCTTGGCATTTCACTTCATTTCCCTACCATCCATGGCTCTTCACTTCATTTTCCTACCATCCATACCTCTTCACTTCATTTTCCTACCATCCATGGCTCTTCACTTCATTTTCCTACCATCCATAGCTCTTCACTTCATTTTCCTACCATCCATGGCTCTTCACTTCATTTACCTACCATCCATGGCATTTCACTTCATTTTCCTACCATCCATAGCTCTTCATTTTCCTACCATCCATAGCTTTTCACTTCAATTTCCTACCATCCATGGCTCTTCACTTCATTTTCCTACCATCCATAGCTCTTCACTTCATTTCCCTACCATCCATGGCATTTCACTTCATTTTCCTATCGTCCATGGCATTTCACTTCATTTTCCTACCATCCATGGCATTTCACTTCATTTTCCTACCATCCATGGCTCTTCACTTCATTTTCCTACCATCCATGGCTCTTCGCTTCATTTTCCTATCATCCATAGCTCTTCACTTCATTTTGCTACCATCCATGGCATTTCACTTCATTTCCCTACCATCCATGGCATTTCAATTCATTTTCCTACCATCCATGGCATTTCACTTCATTTTTCTACCATTCATGGCTCTTCAGTTCATTTTCCTACCATCCAGGGCTCTTCACTTCATTTTCCTACCATCCATGGCTCTTCACTTCGTTTTATTACCATCCATGGCTCTTCACTTCATTTTCCTACCATCCATAGCTCTTCACTTCTTTTCCCTACCATCCATGGCATTTCACTGCATTTTCCTACCATCCATGGGTCTTCACTTCATTTTCCTACCATCCATGGGTCTTCACTTCATTTTCCTACCATCCATGGCTCTTCTCTTCATTTTCCTACCATCCATGGCTCTCCACTTCATTTCCCTACCATCCATAGCTTTTCACTTCATTTTCCTACCATCCATGGCTCTTCATTTCATTTTCCTACCATCCATGGCTCTTCACTTCATTTTCCTACCATCCATGGCTCTTCACTTCATTTTCCTACCATCCATGGGTCTTCACTTATTTTCCTACCATCCATAGCTTTTCACTTCATTTTCCTACCATCCATGGCTCTTTTCTTCATTTCCCTACCATCCATGGGTCTTCATTTCATTTTCCTACCATCCATAGCTCTTCACTTCATTTTCCTACCATCCATGGCATTTCACTTCATGTTTCTACCATCCATGGGTCTTCACTTCATTTTCCTACCATCCATAGCTCTTCACTTCATTTTCCTACCATCCATGGCTCTTCACTTCATTTTCCTTCCATCCATGGCTCTTCACTTCATATTCCTACCATCCAGGGCTCTTCACTTCATTTTCCTACTATCCATGGCTCTTCACTTCATTTTCCTACCATCCATGTCCCTTCACTTCATTTTCCTACCATCCATAGCTCTTCACTTCTTTTCCCTACCATCCATGGCATTTCACTGCATTTCCCTACCATCCATGGGTCTTCACTTCATTTTCCTACCATCCATGGCTCTTTAATTCATTTCCCTACCATCCATGGGTCTTCACTTCATTTTCCTCCCATCCATGGTTCTTCACTTCATTTTCCTACCATCAATGGCGTTTCACTTCATTTTCCTACCATCCATGGCACTTCACTTCATTTTCCTACCATCCATGGCTCTTGACTTCATTTTCCTACCATCCATAGCTCTTCACTTCATTTTGCTACCATACATAGCTTTTCACTTCATTTTCCTACCATCCATGGCTCTTCACTTCATTTTCCTACCATCCATGGCTCTTCACTTCATTTTCCTACAATCCATGGGTCTTCACTTCATTTCCCTACCATCCATAGCTTTTCACTGCATTTTCCTACCATCCATGTGTCTTCACTTCATTTTCCTTCCATCCATGGCTCTCCACTACATTTCCCTACCATCCATGGTTCTTCACTTCATTTTCCTACCATCAATGGCGTTTTACTTCATTTTCCTACCATCCATGGCACTTCACTTCATTTTCCTACCATCCATGGCTCTTCACTTCATTTCCCTACCATCCATAGCTCTTCACTTCATTTTGCTACCATACATAGATTTTCACTTCATTTTCCTACCATCCATGGCTCTTCACTTCATTTTCCTACCATCCATGGCTCTTCACTTCATTTTCCTACCATCCTTAGCTCTTCACTTCATTTTCCTACCATCCATGGCTCTTCACTTCATTTTCCTACCATCCATGGCTCTTCACTTCATTTTCCTACTATCCATGGGTCTTCACTTATTTTCCTACCATCCATAGCTTTTCACTTCATTTTCCTACCATCCATGGCTCATTTATTCATTTCCCTACCATCCATGGGTCTTCACTTCATTTTCCTACCATCCATGGTTCTTCACTTCATTTTCCTACCATCAAAGGCGTTTCACTTCATTTTCCTACCATCCATGGCTCTTGACTTCATTTTCCTACCATCCATAGCTCTTCACTTCATTTTGCTACCATACATAGCTTTTCACTTCATTTTCCTACCATCCATGGCTCTTCACTTCATTTTCCTACCATCCATGGCTCTTCACTTCATTTTCCTACAATCCATGGGTCTTCACTTCATTTCCCTACCATCCATAGCTTTTCACTGCATTTTCCTACCATCCATGGGTCTTCACTTCATTTTCCTTCCATCCATGGCTCTCCACTACATTTCCCTACCATCCATGGTTCTTCACTTCATTTTCCTACCTTCAATGGCGTTTTACTTCATTTTCCTACCATCCATGGCACTTCACTTCATTTTCCTACCATCCATGGCTCTTCACTTCATTTTCCTACCATCCATAGCTCTTCACTTCATTTTGCTACCATACATAGCTTTTCACTTCATTTTCCTACCATCCATGGCTCTTCACTTCATTTTCCTACCATCCATGGCTCTTCACTTCATTTTCCTACCATCCATGGTTCTTCACTTCATTTTCCTACCATCAATGGCGTTTCACTTCATTTTCCTACCATCCATGGCACTTCACTTCATTTTCCTACCATCCATGGCTCTTCACTTCTTTTTCCTACCATCCATAGCTCTTCACTTCATTTTGCTACCATACATAGCTTTTCACTTCATTTTCCTACCATCCATGGCTCTTCACTTCATTTTCCTACCATCCATGGCTCTTCACTTCATTTTCCTACCATCCTTAGCTCTTCACTTCATTTTCCTACCATCCATGGCTCTTCACTTCATTTTCCTACCATCCATGGCTCTTCACTTCATATTCCTACCATCCAGGGCTCTTCACTTCATTTTCCTACTTTCCATGGCTCTTCACTTCATTTTCCTACCATCCATGGCCCTTCACTTCATTTTCCTACCATCCATAGCTCTTCACTTCTTTTCCCTACCATCCATGGCATTTCACTGCATTTCCCTACCTTCCATGGGTCTTCACTTCATTTTCCTACCATCCATGGCTCTTCACTTCATTTTCCTACCATCCATGGCTCTTCACTTCATTTTCCTACAATCCATGGGTCTTCACTTCATTTCCCTACCATCCATAGCTTTTCACTGCATTTTCCTACCATCCATGGGTCTTCACTTCATTTTCCTTCCATCCATGGCTCTCCACTACATTTCCCTACCATCCATGGGTCTTCACTTCATTTTCCTACCATCCATGACTCTTCTCTTCATTTTTCTACCATCCAGAGCTCTTCACTTCTTTTCCCTACCATCCATGGCATTTCACTGCATTTCCCTACCATCCATGGGTCTTCACTTCATTTTCCTACCATCCATGGCTCTTCACTTCATTTCCCTACTATCCATGGCTCTTCACTTCATTTTCCTACAATCCATGGGTCTTCACTTCATTTCCCTACCATCCATATATCTTTTCACTGCATTTTCCTACCATCCATGGCTCTCCACTTCATTTCCCTACCATCCATGGCTCTTCACTTCTTTTCCCTACCATCCATGGCTCTTCACTTCATTTTCCTACCACCCATAGCTCTTCACTTCATTTCCCTACCATTCATAGCTTTCACTTCATTTTCCTACCATCCATGGCATTTCACTTCATTTTTTTACCATCCATGTGTCTTCACTTCATTTTCCTACCATCCATGGCTCTCCACTTCATTTCCCTACCATCCATGGCTCTTCACTTCTTTTCCCTACCATCCATGGCATTTCACTTAATTTTCCTACCATCCATGGGTCTTCACTTCATTTTCCTACCATCCATGGCTCTCCACTTCATTTTCCTACCATCCATGGCTCTTCACTTCTTTTCCCTACCATCCATGGCATTTCACTCCATTTTCCTACCATCCATGGGTCTTCCCTTCATTTTCCTACCATCCATGGGTCTTCACTTCATTTTCCTACAGTCCATGGCTCTTCTCTTCATTTTCCTACCATCCATGGCTCTCCACTTCATTTCCCTACCATCCATAGCTTTTCACTTCATTTTCCTACCATCCATGTCTCTTCATTTAATTTTCCTACCATCCATAGCTTTTAACTTCATTTTCCTACCATCCATGGCTCTTCACTTCATTTCCCTACCATCCATGGGTCTTCACTTCATTTTCCTACCATCCATAGCTCTTCACTTCATTTTCCTACCATCCATGGCATTTCACTTCATGTTCCTACCATCCATGGGTCTTCACTTCATTTTCCTACCATCCATAGCTCTTCACTTCATTTTGCTACCATCCATGGCCTTTCACTTCATTTTCCTACCATCCATAGCTCTTCACTTCATTTTCCTACCATCCATGGCATTTCACTTCATTTTCATACCATCCTTGGCATTTCACTTCATTTCCCTACCATCCATGGCTCTTCACTTCATTTTCCTACCATCCATACCTCTTCACTTCATTTTCCTACCATCCATGGCTCTTCACTTCATTTTCCTACCATCCATAGCTCTTCACTTCATTTTCCTACCATCCATGGCTCTTCACTTCATTTACCTACCATCCATGGCATTTCACTTCATTTTCCTACCATCCATAGCTCTTCATTTTCCTACCATCCATAGCTTTTCACTTCAATTTCCTACCATCCATGGCTCTTCACTTCATTTTCCTACCATCCATAGCTCTTCACTTCATTTCCCTACCATCCATGGCATTTCACTTCATTTTCCTATCGTCCATGGCATTTCACTTCATTTTCCTACCATCCATGGCATTTCACTTCATTTTCCTACCATCCATGGCTCTTCACTTCATTTTCCTACCATCCATGGCTCTTCGCTTCATTTTCCTATCATCCATAGCTCTTCACTTCATTTTGCTACCATCCATGGCATTTCACTTCATTTCCCTACCATCCATGGCATTTCAATTCATTTTCCTACCATCCATGGCATTTCACTTCATTTTTCTACCATTCATGGCTCTTCAGTTCATTTTCCTACCATCCAGGGCTCTTCACTTCATTTTCCTACCATCCATGGCTCTTCACTTCGTTTTATTACCATCCATGGCTCTTCACTTCATTTTCCTACCATCCATAGCTCTTCACTTCTTTTCCCTACCATCCATGGCATTTCACTGCATTTTCCTACCATCCATGGGTCTTCACTTCATTTTCCTACCATCCATGGGTCTTCACTTCATTTTCCTACCATCCATGGCTCTTCTCTTCATTTTCCTACCATCCATGGCTCTCCACTTCATTTCCCTACCATCCATAGCTTTTCACTTCATTTTCCTACCATCCATGGCTCTTCATTTCATTTTCCTACCATCCATGGCTCTTCACTTCATTTTCCTACCATCCATGGCTCTTCACTTCATTTTCCTACCATCCATGGGTCTTCACTTATTTTCCTACCATCCATAGCTTTTCACTTCATTTTCCTACCATCCATGGCTCTTTTCTTCATTTCCCTACCATCCATGGGTCTTCATTTCATTTTCCTACCATCCATAGCTCTTCACTTCATTTTCCTACCATCCATGGCATTTCACTTCATGTTTCTACCATCCATGGGTCTTCACTTCATTTTCCTACCATCCATAGCTCTTCACTTCATTTTCCTACCATCCATGGCTCTTCACTTCATTTTCCTTCCATCCATGGCTCTTCACTTCATATTCCTACCATCCAGGGCTCTTCACTTCATTTTCCTACTATCCATGGCTCTTCACTTCATTTTCCTACCATCCATGTCCCTTCACTTCATTTTCCTACCATCCATAGCTCTTCACTTCTTTTCCCTACCATCCATGGCATTTCACTGCATTTCCCTACCATCCATGGGTCTTCACTTCATTTTCCTACCATCCATGGCTCTTTAATTCATTTCCCTACCATCCATGGGTCTTCACTTCATTTTCCTCCCATCCATGGTTCTTCACTTCATTTTCCTACCATCAATGGCGTTTCACTTCATTTTCCTACCATCCATGGCACTTCACTTCATTTTCCTACCATCCATGGCTCTTGACTTCATTTTCCTACCATCCATAGCTCTTCACTTCATTTTGCTACCATACATAGCTTTTCACTTCATTTTCCTACCATCCATGGCTCTTCACTTCATTTTCCTACCATCCATGGCTCTTCACTTCATTTTCCTACAATCCATGGGTCTTCACTTCATTTCCCTACCATCCATAGCTTTTCACTGCATTTTCCTACCATCCATGTGTCTTCACTTCATTTTCCTTCCATCCATGGCTCTCCACTACATTTCCCTACCATCCATGGTTCTTCACTTCATTTTCCTACCATCAATGGCGTTTTACTTCATTTTCCTACCATCCATGGCACTTCACTTCATTTTCCTACCATCCATGGCTCTTCACTTCATTTCCCTACCATCCATAGCTCTTCACTTCATTTTGCTACCATACATAGATTTTCACTTCATTTTCCTACCATCCATGGCTCTTCACTTCATTTTCCTACCATCCATGGCTCTTCACTTCATTTTCCTACCATCCTTAGCTCTTCACTTCATTTTCCTACCATCCATGGCTCTTCACTTCATTTTCCTACCATCCATGGCTCTTCACTTCATATTCCTACCATCCATGGCTCTTCAGTTCATTTTCCTACCATCCAGGGCTCTTCACTTCATTTCCCTACCATCCATAGCTCTTCACTTCATTTTCCTACCATCCATGGCATTTCACTTCATTTTCCTACCATCCATGGCTCTTCAGTTCATTTTCCTACTATCCAGGGCTCTTCACTTCATTTTCCTACCATCCATGGCTCTTCACTTCATTTTCCTACCATCCATGGCTCTTCACTTCATTTTCCTACCATCCATAGCTCTTCACTTCTTTTCTATACCATCCATGGCATTTCACTGCATTTTCCTACCATCCATGGGTCTTCACTTCATTTTCCTACCATCCATGGCTCTTCACTTCATTTTCCTACCATCCATGGCTCTTCACTTCATTTTCCTACCATCCATGGGTCTTCACTTATTTTCCTACCATCCATAGCTTTTCACTTCATTTTCCTACCATCCATGGCTCTTTAATTCATTTCCCTACCATCCATGGGTCTTCACTTCATTTTCCTACCATCCATGGTTCTTCACTTCATTTTCCTACCATCAAAGGCGTTTCACTTCATTTTTTTACCATCCATGGCTCTTGACCTCATTTTCCTACCATCCATAGCTCTTCACTTCATTTTGCTACCATACATAGCTTTTCACTTCATTTTCCTACCATCCATGGCTCTTCACTTCATTTTCCTACCATCCATGGCTCTTCACTTCATTTTCCTACAATCCATGGGTCTTCACTTCATTTCCCTACCATCCATAGCTTTTCACTGCATTTTCCTACCATCCATGGGTCTTCACTTCATTTTCCTTCCATCCAAGGCTCTCCACTACATTTCCCTACCATCCATGGTTCTTCACTTCATATTCCTACCATCAATGGCGTTTTACTTCATTTTCCTACCATCCATGGCACTTCACTTCATTTTCCTACCATCCATGGCTCTTCACTTCATTTTCCTACCATCCATAGCTCTTCACTTCATTTTGCTACCATACATAGCTTTTCACTTCATTTTCCTACCATCCATGGCTCTTCACTTCATTTTCCTACCATCCATGGCTCTTCACTTCATTTTCCTACCATCCATGGTTCTTCACTTCATTTTCCTACCATCAATGGCGTTTCACTTCATTTTCCTACCATCCATGGCACTTCACTTCATTTTCCTACCATCCATGGCTCTTCACTTCATTTTCCTACCATCCATGGCCCTTCACTTCATTTTCCTACCATCCATAGCTCTTCACTTCTTTTCCCTACCATCCATGGCATTTCACTGCATTTCCCTACCATCCATGGGTCTAAACTTCATTTTCCTACCATCCATGGCTCTTCACTTCATTTTCCTACCATCCATGGCTCTTCACTTCTTTTTCCTACAATCCATGGGTCTTCACTTCATTTCCCTACCATCCATAGCTTTTCACTGCATTTTCCTACCATCCATGGGTCTTCACTTCATTTTCCTTCCATCCATGGCTCTCCACTACATTTCCCTACCATCCATGGGTCTTCACTTCATTTTCCTACCATCCATGACTCTTCTCTTCATTTTTCTACCATCCATAGCTCTTCACTTCTTTTCCCTACCATCCATGGCATTTCACTGCATTTCCCTACCATCCATGGGTCTTCACTTCATTTTCCTACCATCCATGGCTCTTCACTTCATTTTCCTACTATCCATGGCTCTTCACTTCATTTTCCTACAATCCATGGGTCTTCACTTCATTTCCCTACCATCCATAGCTTTTCACTGCATTTTCCTACCATCCATGGCTCTCCACTTCATTTCCCTACCATCCATGGCTCTTCACTTCTTTTCCCTACCATCCATGGCTCTTCACTTCATTTTCCTACCATCCATAGCTCTTCACTTCATTTCCCTACCATTCATAGCTTTCACTTCATTTTCCTACCATCCATGGCATTTCACTTCATTTTGTTACCATCCATGTGTCTTCACTTCATTTTCCTACCATCCATGGCTCTCCACTTCATTTCCCTACCATCCATGGCTCTTCACTTCTTTTCCCTACCATCCATGGCATTTCACTTCATTTTCCTACCATCCATGGGTCTTCACTTCATTTTCCTACCATCCATGGCTCTCCACTTCATTTTCCTACCATCCATGGCTCTTCACTTCTTTTCCCTACCATCCATGGCATTTCACTCCATTTTCCTACCATCCATGGGTCTTCCCTTCATTTTCCTACCATCCATGGGTCTTCACTTCATTTTCCTACAGTCCATGGCTCTTCTCTTCATTTCCTACCATCCATGGCTCTCCACTTCATTTCCCTACCATCCATAGCTTTTCACTTCATTTTCCTACCATCCATGGCTCTTCATTTAATTTTCCTACCATCCATAGCTTTTAACTTCATTTTCCTACCATCTATGGCTCTTCACTTCATTTCCCTACCATCCATGGGTCTTCACTTCATTTTCCTACCATCCATAGCTCTTCACTTCATTTTCCTACCATCCATGGCATTTCACTTCATGTTCCTACCATCCATGGGTCTTCACTTCATTTTCCTACCATCCATAGCTCTTCACTTCATTTTGCTACCATCCATGGCCTTTCACTTCATTTTCCTACCATCCATAGCTCTTCACTTCATTTTCCTACCATCCATGGCATTTCACTTCATTTTCATACCATCCTTGGCATTTCACTTCATTTCCCTACCATCCATGGCTCTTCACTTCATTTTCCTACCATCCATACCTCTTCACTTCATTTTCCTACCATCCATGGCTCTTCACTTCATTTTCCTACCATCCATAGCTCTTCACTTCATTTTCCTACCATCCATGGCTCTTCACTTCATTTACCTACCATCCATGGCATTTCACTTCATTTTCCTACCATCCATAGCTCTTCACTTCATTTTCCTACCATCCATAGCTTTTCACTTCAATTTCCTACCATCCATGGCTCTTCACTTCATTTTCCTACCATCCATATCTCTTCACTTCATTTCCCTACCATCCATGGCATTTCACTTCATTTTCCTATCGTCCATGGCATTTCACTTCATTTTCCTACCATCCATGGCATTTCACTTCATTTTCCTACCATCCATGGCTCTTCACTTCATTTTCCTCCCATCCATGGCTCTTCGCTTCATTTTCCTATCATCCATAGCTCTTCACTTCATTTTGCTACCATCCATGGCATTTCACTTCATTTCCCTACCATCCATGGCATTTCAATTCATTTTCCTACCATCCATGGCATTTCACTTCATTTTCCTACCATCCATGGCTCTTCAGTTCATTTTCCTACCATCCAGGGCTCTTCACTTCATTTTCCTACCATCCATGGCTCTTCACTTCGTTTTCCTACCATCCATGGCTCTTCACTTCATTTTCCTACCATCCATAGCTCTTCACTTCTTTTCCCTACCATCCATGGCATTTCACTGCATTTTCCTACCATCCATGGGTCTTCACTTCATTTTCCTACCATCCATGGGTCTTCACTTTTTTCCTACCATCCATGGCTCTTCTCTTCATTTTCCTACCATCCATGGCTCTCCACTTCATTTCCCTACCATCCATAGCTTTTCACTTCATTTTCCTACCATCCATGGCTCTTCATTTCATTTTCCTACCATCCATGGCTCTTCACTTCATTTTCCTACCATCCATGGGTCTTCACTTCATTTTCCTACCATCCATGGGTCTTCACTTATTTTCCTACCATCCATAGCTTTTCACTTCATTTTCCTACCATCCATGGCTCTTTACTTCATTTCCCTACCATCCATGGGTCTTCACTTCATTTTCCTACCATCCATTGCTCTTCACTTCATTTTCCTACCATCCATGGCATTTCACTTCATGTTCCTACCATCCATGGGTCTTCACTTCATTTTCCTACCATCAATAGCTCTTCACTTCATTTTCCTACCATCCATGGCTCTTCACTTCATTTTCCTTCCATCCATGGCTCTTCACTTCATACTCCTACCATCCAGGGCTCTTCACTTCATTTTCCTACTATCCATGGCTCTTCACTTCATTTTCCTACCATCCATGTCCCTTCACTTCATTTTCCTACCATGCATAGCTCTTCACTTCTTTTCCCTACCATCCATGGCATTTCACTGCATTTCCCTACCATCCATGGGTCTTCACTTCATTTTCCTACCATCCATGGCTCTTCACTTCATTTTCCTACCATCCATGGCTCTTCACTTCATTTTCCTACAATCCATGGGTCTTCACTTCATTTCCCTACCATCCATAGCTTTTCACTGCATTTTCCTACCATCCATGGGTCTTCACTTCATTTTCCTTCCATCCATGGCTCTCCACTTCATTTCCCTACCATCCATGGGTCTTCACTTCATTTTCCTACCATCCATGACTCTTCTCTTCATTTTTCTACCATCCATGGCTCTCCACTTCATTTCCCTACCATCCATGGGTCTTCACTTCATTTTCCTACCATCCATGGCTCTTCACTTCATTTCCCGAACCATCCATAGCTTTTCACTTCATTCTCCTACCTTCCATGGCTCTTCACTTCATTTTCCTACCATCCATGGCTCTTCACTTCATTTTCCTACCAACCATGGTTCTTCACTTCATTTTCCTACCATCCATGGCATTTCACTTCATTTCCCTACCATCCATGGCTCTTCACTTCATTATCCTACCATCCATAGCTCGTCACTTAATTTTCCTACCATCCATGGCTCTTCACTTCTTTTCCCTACCATCCATGGCATTTCACTTCTTTTCCCTACCATCCATGGCATTTCACTTCATTTTCCTACCATCCATGGCATTTCACTTCATTTTCCTACCATCCATGGCTCTTCACTTCATTTTTCTATCATCCATGGCTCTTCACTTCATTTTCCTACCATCCATAGCTCTTCACTTCATTTTCCTACCATCCATGGCTCTTCACTTCATTTTCCTACCATCCATGGCTCTTCACTTCATTTTCCTACCATCCAGGGCTCTTCACTTCATTTTCCTACCATCCATGGCTCATCACTTCATTTTCCTACCATCTATGGCATTTCACTTCATTTTCCTACCATCCATGGCATTTCACTTCATTTTCCTACCATCCATGGCTCTTCACTTTATTTCCCTACCATCCATGGCTCTTCACTTCATTTTCCCAGCTCAACATTATTCAACATTTCCTCTTAATCCATATTTTAGTGCCAAGGGGCCGGTAATCTCCTCTCTTGTAAACTGAAATATATTATCATACCTCGGCTTGATTATTCGCTTCTTCTGTTGTTGTTGTTGTTGTTGTTGTTGTTGTTGTTGTTTAAGTCTTCAGTATTTTGACTGGTTTGATGCAGCGCCCCATGCCTCCCTGTCCTGAGCCAATCATTTCATCTGTACAAAGCTACCTCACCCAATATCCAAGGCGATCTGTTTAACTTATTCTAACCTTGGTCTACCCCTACAGTTCTTGTCCTCAACCCTTCCTTCCATAACTTAGCTTGCTATTCCTGGGTGTCTTAGTATGTGTCCTACCAACCTATCTCTTCTCTTCATTAGCAGTCGCCAGAAAGATCTCTCCTCTCCCACTCGTCTTAATACCTCTTCGTTTGTAACCCTATCTTCCCATCTGATCTTCATCATTCTCCTGTAACACCACATTTCATACGCTCAATTCTTTCTTTTCTGCTGCGCCATAAGTCCATGTTTCACTTTCATATAGCGCCACGCTCAAGACAAAGGCTTAAAAAAATGACTTCCTAATACCTAAATCTATATTCGATGTCAACAGATTCCTTTTTTTGTAGAAATGCTTTTCTTGCCTGAGCCAACCTACTTTTTATATCCTCTTTGCTTCGCCTCTTGTAACAATCAATAAACCAAGACACAGTTTTGGGGAGCTTACCCGTATCTAAACTTTTAGGCAACATGTCCAATAATACACACGTAGCGACGTAGCGAAGTGAGTAATGGTAGGGCAACCTATGAAAAGATGGAGTTGTCATCTCCTTTGCTCCCCGAAATTTCCCTGGTGCTCATTTCTGGTTTAGACCGAGTGAACCGCATGGACATTTGCGTTTCTGAAAGAGTTAGTTTCATTATGGGGTTTGAAGCCATTTTTCAGTTCTGCTTTTCAGTCGGTCAACGCGATTGTACACAAATGAGTTGGGTTATACCCTAACCCTTAAAAAATTACATAAGATTAATAAATACACTAGGATGACCAGTTTCTATCGTCAAGCGATCATCATCAAGTCCATTCCACTTAGGCTATAAAATCTATGTTTGAAAATACGGGTGAAAATATTTACAATATGCACACTTATTTAGTTGCAGTATTAGTATTGCAACTTGTCGGTATTTGTTACTTGTGGTCTATGTGATGTTTTGTTGAGAAACTGGAAGCGGTGATTGACCTCCGGAATTTGCTTGTTTGGAGTGAATATGTGGTTGTTGTGATTGGTCAATTCTGATTGTACGGGCTACTTATCTGGTTAGGGGTGATGTGCAGTCCGGCCGCGAGCAGTTCACTTGGACACTAGTAACACGCGCGGCCTCGGTGCCGTAGTTGGTAGCATGCTGAGCTGCTATGCCCAAGATAGTGGGTTCAAACCCGGCCGAAGCCGTCGGATTTTTTAAGAGCGTTAAAAATCCCTCAGAGTGCCTTCGGAGGGGAAGTTAAGCCGGCGGTCCCATGTCCGATTTATGGCATGTTAAAGAATCTACCACTAATTACACCTGGATAGGTTAAGAATGTAAACAACGCTCTTAGGTGTCTACGTTCGTTGCCAAGAGCCGACTCCGGTGTCGTCTAGTAGCTGAGTTCTGAACTAGGCCTAGTAATCGTTGACGGTGGCGTTTGGCGGCAAAAGTAAGAACTATTTGAAAAATACTAAGTTGCAGTCTGTACTTAAATTAAACAAGAAGTTCCGTGACGAATTAAAGAGCCTACTTTTCTTAAAATTTAAAATTCATGCCATTGATTAATCTATATGGATCTATCTAGAATAATGGCAAAATTATATTGGTAATATAGAAATTTCTAATTAGTTCGAAATACTGTATACCTGGCATAATGTAGCCTAATATAGAACTACAGTTGGCAGCCCTGGTGACTGAATATATTCTTGTTTCCGTCTCTTAAGGTACAGAACACAAAATTTGGTTGAAGTCCAATGGATAGCATGGACGTTACATGCAGTTAAACATTGGATCTAACAGCGCGCTTAAAATCATGTTGGCAACAATGACATACATGTATTGGTCAGAAATAATCTGCAATAATATGATCTCTATCTCTTGTTGTGTTAATTTTGAATGAAATCCATTGGTTAGTATAGAAGTTACAGGCATTTTAAAATTGGACCTATCAGCAGGCTTAGAATCATGTTGGCAGCACTGACGTATATTAATTACTCCAAATTAATCCAGAATGTCAGGTACTATACGTGTGTAAATTTTAGAGCTATTGGCTAGCATATTTTATGATATATTGATATTAGGGAAACAAAAATAGAGACACCATTTTTTAACAGTTGGCAACACTGGTTGCTCTTAAGAATACGCATAGTCGTATCTGTTATGGTGCACATAGCACATACAAATTTTGGTTGAAATCCAAATGATAGTATAGAAGCTACATGTATTTAAAGTTGGAACTCTCAGCAGGCTTAGAATCATGTTGGTAGCACTAACGTATATAAGTTACTCCAAATTATTACAGAATGTCAGGTACTATACGTGTGCATAGTTTAGAGTTGTCGGCTTGCATACTTTCTGATATATTGGTATTTGGAAAAAATAAATTGAGAGCATTTATTAACAGTTGGCAGCCCTGGTGGATCATAGGAATACGCTCAGTTATATCTGTTTATGAACACATAGCACATACGAAATTTGGTTGAATTCCAATTAATAGTGTAGAAGTTATATGCATTTAAATATTGGAATTATCAGCAGGCTTATAATCATTTTGGCAACACTGCCATGTATGGCCTCCTGGAAATTAAACTGCAATATTATTATCTATACGTGTGCCAAGTTTCAAATATCTCCCATTCATACCTTCCGAGATATCCAACATAGAGCTCAAATTTCAATTGCGATTTTTCAGCAGTTGGTAGCACTGACATCATTTTCAAATATGGCCGTGAGATATTCAGGTATAGATCTTTACTCCTACCAAATTTTGTTTCGATTGCTGCAGCCGTTTAGGAGTTGATAGGGGGGGGACACACACACAGCCAGACAGACAGAAGGACAGACAGACAGACATTTGCCCGATCTCATAAGTCTACTTTTTCCTCATTTTTGCAAAATGTGTAAAGTAGGCTAAATACAGTTAACACACACTAGAGCCTCTGTGGCTTAGGCGGCAGCACGCCGGCCTCTCACCGCTGGGTCCGTGGTTCAAATCCCGGTCACTCCATGTGAGATCTGTGCTGGACAAAACGGAGGCAGACAGGTTTTTCTCCGGGTACTCCGGTTTTCCCTATCAACATTTCATTCCAGCAACACTCTCCACTATCATTTCATTTCATCTGTCATTCATTTCATCATTGCCCCAGAGGGGTGCGTCAGGCCTCGGCAGCCGGCACAGCTCATATCCTCGCCGCTAGATGGGGGTTTCATTCATTCCATTCCTGACCCGGTCGGAGACTGGAAGCAGGCTATGGATTTTCATTTTCATAACACACACTAATACAGCCATCACAATTAACACCGGTTATCAGACAGTTTCTACACACACGCAAAGTACACGGAGCTACATGACCGCGTTGTCGCAGCCCCTAAACTTAAGAACCAACCAACCAATTGGTAACACGCGACGAACATAGATTTTATAGTCTAAGTGTAATGGATCTGATGATGATCGCTTGACGATCGAAACTGGTCATCCAAGTGTATTTATTAATCTCATGTAATTTCTTTCAGGATTAGGGCATAATCCAAATTATTTGGGTACATTCGTGTTGACCGACTGAAAAGCACCAAACTATTTTTAGAGTTAGTTTTGTTTCTAAAATCCAGTACCTGGCTGGGAATCGAACCCACTAACTTTCATTTACAATCCCAGCACCTCCACCGACTGGGCTACGCAGGTGCTTAACCCTTTATAGGTTGGTGGGCTATATATTATCCACGTACTATGTCAAGGAATTTTATTTTTGAAGTATTAATATTTAATGAAACCGAATAATATTTTTCTAACTTCTTGTGTTGAGATGCTTGACGAAATTTTATTTTCTTAACAAAAACAATTAAAACAAAATTAATGAAATATGAAAGAAATTAAAAATGAAAATATATGATTAAATGGTAAAAATGAATACATTCATAAAACATATTATTAATATTAAATACGCTTATACAATAATTAGTAAGCTTATAATTAAATAAGCATATATACAATTAAAATAAGTTAGTTATTGAGGTTTTAGCGGGCGGAACTAAGAGGTTATCTGCCTCAATTAAAAATAAATACGCTTTTAAAATATAATTATAAAACAAATATAAAAATGCAGTTATAAAAACATTTCAGCGAAAAAATTAAAAAAATTAAACGAAATAAAATTAAACATTAAAATTTGGCTAAAATAATTAAATTAAATTAAATACAAATACAATATTTTAATAACAGTTCTGCCGTATGAAGTGTTAAAGTAACGGAATACAAGTGGAAAGCTGGCACGCTAGGAAAATGTACAGTCTCGCAAACTCGGCACTCGGTAACCCGGCACTCCGAATTTCTCAGCCACCCTGACAGGAGAAAAAAAAAAACATGATTTTTGTTTGTTTTTGTGTTTTCGCACAGAGCGTTATTACGTGTTTTCTCTCGTCTTCTCCATCAATGGAATTATCGACAGTTAAATACGACGTGAAACAAGATGACCTACAGTACATAGTACGAAGAGTAACGACGACCGGATAAATACAGGTACAGTACTGTAAATGCACAAACTGTTGGCAGTAAGAAATAAACAAACGGTTCTCGCGCAGAGCGTTGTATTTATTTGATTGCGCATTTTCCGCAATTCTGTTTCTTTGCCGTCTTCGTGACGAGGTTTCAAGAAACAGGTTTCAAAGCGAAAAGCAAAGGAACATTATTTACTTTTTTGCATGAAGGTAAATGGTAATTTTCATTACGTGAAAAAACTATTTGCCGACGGGAATTGTTTTGTACAAATGGGAAGTTTATGAGGAAGTGCACTGCATTTCGGAAAATGGTAGTCACCGTAGAGCAGATATCGTTGCCATTGACAGGAAGAATGGAAGGGGTTTGGTCCTGGACCCCACGGTACGAATGGAAGTGGACATTCCGCAAGCCGTACGAGTCAACGAGGAGAAAGAGGCTATTTACCGTCCATGCATACCTCACTTGAGTGAGAGATATAACTTACCTAAAAATGCATGGAAAGTGAATGGCCTTCTATTCGGAGCTCGTGGAACATCTTATAAGTTCGTCGTGGATATCCTCAAGAAGCTTGGCATCATCGAGAATGATCTTGAGAAGATCTGCTTGGGCGTATTGAGAGCATCACTCAACATGCTACATAACCATTTATATGGTATATCGTAATGACTTATGTACATGTACTGTAGAGCCAACAATGTACCTACACTGTATTCTGGATCTTTATGGTCTCCCGGAATGCCGGACGGATGTCCTTCAGGAAATATATATATAGGCTACTGTACAGTACTTTTATAATTTTCAGCAATTGCTTTCCTTGATTTGTATGCAGTACAGTACTGACCTATATATTCAAGTACTGTAATTACAGTGGCTTCATCATTTTAAAACTTGTGTTTCTGTTATAAACAAATAAATGTACTGCATTGCATTACTTTTAAACCAAAACAAAGAGCATATTTCTTCTTTTTAACACATTTCCCGATAACCCGGCATTTTCGCGAACTCGGCCTCCCTTCGGTCCACATTAGCCCGAGTTTGCGAGACTCTACCGTATGTCTTATGGTATATATTGTTGTTCATAATTGTTACATACGCATCTATCAGATCTAGAAGAAATCCGTAAGTCAACAGGATCTGCGCACGTGTAGAATTTCCGTAAAGCAAATATTTCATTGTGGTGTTTGAAGCCATTTTCAGCGTTGACTTAATACACGAAAGTTGGATGCTTTTCAGTCAGTCAACACGATTGTACCCAAATGTGATTCGTTATTCCCTAATCCAGAAAAATAAAATACATGAGATTAATAAATACACTTGGATGACCAGTTTCGATCGTCAAGTGATCATCATCAGATCCATTACACTTAGGCTACAAAAATGTTATGTCTGAAAGTATGGGTGAAAATATTTACAATATGTACACTTCCTTAGTTGCAGTATTAGTTGAGATCATTCAACTCGTCAATATTTGTTAGTTGTGGTCTATGTGATGTTTTGTTATAATACTGAAAGTGGTGATTGACCTCCAAACTTGCTTGCTTGGAGTGAATATGTGATTATAGTTAAATGGTAAATTCAAGTTGACTTGTACAGGCTACTTATCTGATTGAGTCTTGCGTGTCTTGGTGAGAGCAGATATTTTCCTCACTATCTACACTCAACTGGGGGCATCACGGATTAGGAAATATCCTATCTCAATTGGGTAGAAAAGCAACAATCTTTCGTTTTCAAATATTTCACTAAATAATGAAGGCTACACTGAACCGAAATGACTTGAAATATTTATATAGAATATGCAACAAATGTATCTTCTATTTGTGAAGACATCCTGAAGTTACAAGTTGTAAGATCAATACAACCAACCAACTCTATTGTGCTGCTGTACTTTCTACTCATTCGTTATCAATCGGAACGATCAGTGAGGAAGATTACTAGACCACTCTCCGGTGGATCGATTAAGTCGTCACATATCGACCTGAGGTCATTCTGCAATAAGTCATCTCACCTTAGAACTCAAGGTGACTGTCTTCAGTACATTATTGTATATAATAGAGGGCTTTTAACATGACAGGGTTTGGTCGGAATATTTCGAAATGAAATTGGAATGAATATTAACAGAATTACTAAGTGGACCTAAAAGATCAATAACTATGAGGGAAATTGAGCAATTGGAGCATTTCCAAAGGAGCGAGGACATGCTGGGAACATATTTCAAGTGTGTGTGACTCTTTAGATCGCCCGATCTGGAGCTTGAGGTTTAAAATAAGGACAATGGAAGGAATAAGGTCACCGGAAACCTTCTGATCTTAACAGTGCCTCTAGCCTGGTAACCTCATTGACACGGTGGAGAAGGGAAAGCACAGGTTTAAGCAGGTATACCTTATCTAGCTGAAGCCACTCAGTGATGACTAGATCCTATTGAGCCACCAAATTGCGGTTCCAAATACTCCCAAACTTATTATTTGGGATTAAGTTCAGGTGATATAGTGGGCTAGTCAAGGTGCCAAAAGGTGTTTGTCCAACTAATCACGCATGCATGAAGCCTTTTGAACATGATGGAAAATGGGATTGTTCACATGATATTTATTTAATTATTGTATGTCCTTGATAGTGGTGAAGATAGGTTTCTCTTACATTCAACCACGCAATATGATAAGAGAACACATGGAACAATGTTATGAAATAATAATAATAAATACATACTCATTATGATGATTTATTAATAGTAAATTAATTAAGTTAATACTAATAATATCAATGGTAAATTCAGTGGCGTAGTCGGTTGCATGCTGAAATGCTATGCCCAAGATCGGAGGTTCAGAACCGGCTGCAGTCATCG
The DNA here is from genome assembly GCA_946902985.2 of Meconema thalassinum. NCBI lineage: Eukaryota > Metazoa > Arthropoda > Insecta > Orthoptera > Tettigoniidae > Meconema > Meconema thalassinum. The sequence goes on from OX336392.1 coordinate 550,276,499, forward strand.
GATTTTTAAGAGCATTAAAATCCTCCAGTACGCCTTCCTTCGGACGGGAAATAAAGCTGGCGGGCCCATGCCATGGATTTATTGCATGTAAAAGAACCTACCATGACAATTGTTTGTGTAGCAAAATTTGTAGGTTATTTGGTTAGAAACGCTCTATCAAGTTACAACGTTCGTGACTAGGTGTCAGAGACAGTAGCATCTGGTAGCCAAAGTTGGAACTACCAGGAATTTAACTTGTTGGGAGCCCTCGGGCGTTAAATGGAAATACACGGCTATGGCCATTGGCTGCAATTCATATATAATAATATTAATGAATAAGGAAAATGAATAATAATAATAACAAGTAGTTACATGATGAACCAAAGAGCCTACTATTCTTAAAATTTAAGATTCATGCCGATCTATATACCTAGATAGACCTATCTAAAATAATGACGAAATCAGGTTGGTAATACTAACATTTCTACGTACTGCAGTTTGAAATACACCTGAAATAGTGTAGCCCAATAGAGTAACTTACTACAGTAGGCAGCCCTGGTGACTCTGACTGTATTCTTAGTTCCATCTCTTAAGGTATAGAATGCACGTATACAATTTGGCTGAAGTCTAATGGATAGTATTGTACCCGATACCTAGTTGAGGCTATCGGCTACGCCAGCAGACATTAAGCCGTAGTTGAGATTATGGGAAGAGTTATGAAAAGATAGCGCTCAAATCGAGTCAAGTGGAATGTCAAGATGACGTAGAAGGTCTAGGATTAAGAAGGCACTGACAGCAGTCAAGCAGATGGAATTATGGATGGAAATATGAAGCTTTATTAAGATCTATATGGAACATGGTATTTAAACATCTCAGAAGAGAAGATATAACAAGCATTATATGTGGTAATAATTTGAAGGAAGACAGATAACCCTTAAGTTATTGTATAACTTAATATAATAGCCGAGATGATCGGGGTTCGAGATTATATTTGTGACGCAAGACCACAGAGGTGGGGAGAACGTCACGTGACTGCGCCAGGGAGGTGCAGGTCAATGCAGTCTAGAGACAGTCAGTCGAGCTCTGTTAGCAAGAGAGTCAAGTACAGCGAGCTGAGTAGGACATATGCCGAGCGTATGGTAAAAGTCGCGCAGCGAGCAGCATTTGTCACGGAAAGTGAAAGCGACAGTTTGACTTCACCAAGCAGCGAACGGAAAGTAGGTCAGTGAGCCAGGCAGACACCCGCAGTAGGCAGCGTGAAGACCGGTTACAACACCAGCTGTACGGGCCAAGCAAGCATGAGAAGGCCGGGGTTTGGAACAGCACTGTAAAACGAGACGGAGAACTTTATTTCGAGCTGCATTTTGAAACGCAGAACAGCATAGCAGAGCGGCATGGCGAGGCCAGCTTTAAGCGGAGATTATTCTAGAACATTGCAGTAGAGACGAGCGGGTTATTTCCAATTTTATACGCAAGTAATATGATAGAAGCTGAACTTCATTACAACATTGAGTTGGGATTCATATTCAGTAATTGAATTGTGCAGGCAGATAGTTACGAGATACTGCAACTGTGAACTTCAGATGAACATATTTATTCAATGACATTACGACTATGCATTTCATAACGGAACATGCAGAGCGACCATGGGGTCCAAATAACATTAACGATTTTAGGCAAACGAAATGTTACAAGCATATGCACTTATGAACATTGGCACGTGCATTAATGCAATTCTTTCTTATGAAGTGTTATAAAATTACCGAGTACGAACACAGCTACAGGGTGTTTCATAAACTTATACACTCGTCTAAATAATATTTATTTTCTGCAAGTGAGACTTAACCGCTGTGGAGATTGAACTTTCAACACTCAAACCGAACATTGTATGGAACAGTGGCGTAACGTAGAAGAGGAATATGGGGTACGCTGTTTCTATGAACTTTTTCGTGAGGATTTGGACAGTATCCGCTATGGATAACCAGCAGTTCATCATGTCGGAGTAAACGAAGACAGAGACGCGATGGCACCACAGAGCGATGGATTCGATTCCTGAAGAAGAGGAGGTCCACCAGCTGATTCATTTGGGATTCGAATGCAATCGTCATTGCGTGGGTGGAATGATATTCACGCCGATCTTTCGAGAAATTCATTACATAAGGATAATCGACGATCTTTGAAATTTAATAACAGCTGATTATGAGAAGGTACTGTAAGAGTTATAACTTCCTGATACGATTATTTTCATGAATACTGGGCACACATGTATATTTTTCTAATAGGAGTGATACGATTATTTAGACATGGCTTTGACTTTATATGCTTCAAAATTTTGCTAGAATATGGCGTGACCATATTATATGGCAGGCATCATTATACGATATTCTCACCATTGGTTGGCTTTATTAAGCAGATGTTTGGTCGTTTAGACATTTTTCCAGCAAGGATAGTTTTCATGAATAGTTTTTTTTGTGGGACGAGTATTTCGAACTCGTGATCTGCAATTGATTATCTAAATTACTTCGTCAGTTCATTGCATACTAGCGAGTGTGTATTATTCATCAGTAGGGATTTTTTCCATTGGATTGTTTGGAGATATTAAGATGTTATTCACTTTAGTGAATGAATATCGCTTTTATATGACAACTAGAGACTTGTTGATTCCGATCTGGTACATTCACTCATTTAGTCTTCGAGATGGGGTCTTTCGTATTTATACGATTGTATGGTGGTTACTCATCTTACCCATCGTTCAGGGCACTATCATGTTAGACGACGGGGCGAGGTCTTTCGTATTTATACGATTGTATGGTGGTTACTCATCTTACTTGCCATTGAGGGACTCATTTTTATCATCCGAGTGTACTTGAGATTGTAAGAGAATCAAACAAGGAACTACTAGTCATATATCAGTCGAATTTTTGTTAAATAAAGTAAAGATAAATGTCAGCAGGGTTACATTTGTAATTCTTGTTTGCCAATCCAATATTTTGTTGCTATACTCTTTTGAGAGTACTTTCAGTTTATCAGCTGGTACAGCTGATGCTTTTGATGATTTTTATAATTGTGTTTGATACCTTTGAGAAGGATTTAAAGTAATTGAATCTTGTAAGATGAATCATTAATGGTCAGATTTATTTTAAGGCAGATCAGTATTGCATATTTTGATATGAGAGATTATAGCACATTGGTGTTTTTCTGTGATGTGAATTATGAGAATTGTAAGAGAATCTATGCTATTTGAAAGCAGATCTTGAATTACTAAGGTAATATATTTTTTCTAATTGTTTAAGAAGTTGTCTAGATGTGATCAGAATAATTACAGTTATTGGAGTTTGTGTGCGTTGATAATTTGAAGCCAGTTATATATTTTTTGTAGATCATGCAACATGGTTAAGTGAAGTTTGTGATAGGCATTTTGTAGAAGTTGCCAAGCGATAGTTGCAATGTTGCTAATGTATTTTGAGGCAGACATGAGGTTGTCGGACCCAGTCTAGCGTAATTTTTGAGATTCATGCTGTATGCTGAATATTTATGGAGTTTTGTGGAATAATTGTGGTATTCAAATGTGATATTTGAAGAAGTGAGGATATATAATGTAGTTGTGGATAGTCAGATCCAACGTGATGTCGTGAAGGCAATAATATTTTTTGGCATGATAATTAAATACGAGATATAACTTGGAAGTGATAAAACTGTAAGACAACGTTCTATAACCCATATTAAACAATTTGTTAGGAAATTAAACAAATAAATAAAGTTGATAATACAAGATTTTCTGATAATAATAATTAATGAAATAATAATCTGAAATTTAAGCATATTAATGATCTGACCTAATGAAATAAAAATCAGAATGACTAGATGACATAATAAAAATCTAAATAACCAGAAGAATGAAATTTAAATAAATTAATAAATTAAATTTTGGAATAAATCAACGAATTAAATAAATGGATGAATTAAAGATTGGATAAATAAACTGATTTAAATAAATTAATAGATGATTGGATAGATGATGAATAACTGAATTAGAAGGTGATAATTAATTAAAGAAGCTGATGATTAATGAATTTATATGGAATTAAAATAAATTTAATTGAGATATCATTTGAGGAATTGCAACTTGAGTTGAGGAATTAAATAATTTATATTGATGATTTAAGATGATTTAATCTGAAGGAGATGATAAGATAAGAGTGTGTGAATAATTAGAAAGTATAATGAAGTGATGACAATAATTTTCATTTAAATGATTTAATGGTGATGAGTTAATGATTATGACAGGAATATATTGAATTTTGAGATGAGAATTAATGTGAGAAATATTTAACTTTGATGATGATAATGATTATGACCAATGAGCAGTGGATTTTCTGTAATTCACAAACAAGCAATTATTAATGACAATGTAAATAGTGTAAATTAATTATTCGATGTTTAGGAGCATTTTTCTAACATACTCAACATTTAAATTATGCCATGCAAGCCATAAATTACGTGATATTTAAAATATGTGATTATAATATGTGTGTTTAGACGGATTAATAATATTTTTTAAATCCACATTCATGATGTTAATTTAAAGAGAAATTAGGTCTCGGGTTTCACGAATGTCAGTGACGAAAGACATAGTGCTACGGTGATCCTGAGAACCCAAGAGAACTTAAGAGATTTTTCCTATTTTATGTGGATTAAATATTTTTGATTAGAAAAGAGATGGTTCGATTTTTGGACAATGACAATTTAACGTTGGCATTCGACCATGCTCTCAGGTAGGATGAATATTTAAAATGTCTGTCTGACTATCAAAGTGAAATAAATTTGTTTTTATCTTAGTTGTGATCTGATGATGGTGTGATTTTCCTTTTTCTTTCCTTGTCTTGATTAAGGCTTAACCGGAAAGGATGTGGTTTGCTAGGAGTTCAGTTGATGGCGCCCATTTATATTTGCATTTTTTTAAATTAAATTTAAGCCCGTAACGACCCTAGAGATACTTTGTCTCGTGTTACCCTCTGCTTTTTCGATATCTCAGCTGAATTTCCGACACATTCCTTATTTGACTAGATGTTCATTTAACTCCGCTCTGTCCTGGAAATCCAGGAATGCGATGTAATAGCAGATGGTTCATCGCATCCCCAGGACGAACGGGTACAGAGAGAGAGGGAGAATTGGCTTTACCCATCCGTGGGGCTTCGATTTTGTTTATTCTATGGAATGACATCAGATTTAGATTACTGAGAGATTGATCTCAAGTTCATTTAATTGTGTTATAAAATTTATTAAACTTAGTCAGACAATATACTTGTGTGCCCATTCCAGTGTTCATGTTAATCGTATTAGTATTATATCATGTTAGTTGTAAGTCATTTTTCCTATACCCAAGTGAATGCAGGAATTGAGACATTGTGATGTGTTGTTGTCTATCGTCTCTGAATAAAACGTCTATTGAAAATATAATTATGTTGCCGGAAGATTTAGCTAAGGTGTTAGGAGAGTTACAGAGTGGCATGTCTGGTATTGCAGAAACTATTTCTAAATTGGAAACAGAAGTTAAAGAACACATAAATAGTTCAGAAGCTAGATTAGAAGCTAGATGTAAAGAAAATGTGCAATCATTACAGATTAGTAACGAAGCTAATATAAAATTATTACAGTCAACTAGTGAAGAAAATTTAAAGTCATTAGAGTCCAGATTACAGTCAAATAGTGAAGATAATTTTAAGTCATTAGAGACTAGGTTACAGTCAAATAGTGAGGATAATTTTAAATCATTGGAAGAGAAATTACAAGCTCGTAGTGAAGAAACTAACACAGAGTTGGAAAACAAGTTAACTAGGTTAGAAAATAGATTAACTTTAAAGAACAATGAAATGCTTAAGACTTTACAATTAGATATAATTGCAGTAAATATGAAAGGAGAGGAAAATGTTCAAATATTAAGAAAGAATATTATTGAATTAGAAAGTAGAGGAGAAGAAAACATTCTTATTTTAAGAACAGACGTTATGTCCATACAGAAAGACATTAAATCGGATGTATCGAAGTTGAGTTTCGACATTGATGGTTTAGTGGCATATGTAGGCAAAATTCAAGAGTGGTCTACCGAAGTATCTTTCGAAACTAAAATCAAAGGTCTAGAGATGAATCTAGGTAATGAGATCAAAGGTTTAAAGTCAGTAATTGGGAACATTAAAGAGGAAGTCTTAGGAGAGGTTAATTCTAATTTAAAATCATTAGAGAATCAATTGCAGAAAGATATTAGGAAAATGGATGATGATATAGAGCAAAAGGTTAATGAAAACTTAGCTTTATTCAAAAATAGAGTCGGTGCAATCGTGGAAGAACGGTATAGTGAGGTCGATGCCGAAGCAAAAGAAAAACGTGCAGGATTAGATGAGAAACTAATCGCAGGTATGGCGAACTTAGAAGCGAGATTTACGGAGAACAAGGAAGCGATGAAGATAGATTCAACTCTATTTAGGACAGATGTTGATCTGTTAAAGGAACAAGTCGCGTCAGTAAAGAATACATGCGAAGACAGGATAGACAAGTTGAAAAACGATTTAGAAGAGAGTAATAAAACGCAGAATGTTACGTCATTGGATGATTTGAAGACTCAGGTCAAGACCGTAGAGAAATTGGCAGAAGATAGGATGACTAAACTAGAATCTATGATTAATAGTTTCACAAGTCAACATATTACGTCAGGGGAAATATCGATAAGTCAGACACCGATAGACCGCAGTATGAGTAATCAAGAGGTTAGCATGGGAGAAGACCGTCAAACGCAACAGAATGTGACATTCGAAAGGGCAAGTTCAACCCCTCAGGATAATCCGAATTCGAATAGGAGTACGTTGGGTACAAGTGAACGATACTCAGGTCCAGTTACCATTATCAGAAATCTGGATGACAAGCCAAGGAAGTTTTCAGGAAACACAGGAGTCACACCAGTCGAATTTCTGCGAGATATTCGCGACTACATGGCGGAACATAGAGTAGCCAAGGAGAGAGAACTAAGGATAGTCGAACGCGCCTTAGACGGGCCTGCGTTAACTTGGTTTAGAGCATTCAGGAGCAATTTTGCGAATATGGAGCAATTTGCCATGGCATTCTTAAGGAGATTTTGGAGTGCAGAGGATCAGCTGAACGTAAGAGCAGAAATGTATTCGAAGCGTTATTCTACGTCACATCCGACGCATTATGCCAATTATTTTACTTCACAATTGGCTAAATTACAGTTTTTGATTCCTCAATTGCCAGAAGAAGAGCTTTTGCAAGCTATAGCGAGACAGTTACCGATTGAGGTACAGCGATCACTCATAGCATCGGGAGCGAACACACTTGAGCACTATGACGACATTTTACGGCGATTAGACTATACAAGCGCTCAAGTTACACCTAGAAATGCAAGAAACGACAATCGAAACACGCAAGAGGTGAATGCGGTAGTCGTTGATAACGCAGCTCAGACGGATAGAAGAGATTCCTGGGGAAACAGAAGGAACGAAGGAAATCGAGGAAACATCCATAACGTTCGTGGAAATGATCGATATAGAGGACCATATGAGAGGCCATACGATCAGGACGCAAGAGACAGCCGATACAGAAACTATGATCAGAATTCCAGATACCAAAATAGGAATAGATACAATAATAGTTATCGTGGTAGAAACAACTGGAACCAAGGTCAACAGTCTAACCAGAACGACAGGCAGGATGGCAGAAGAAATGATCCAAATGAAAGACGAGATAATCGTGAATATGAGAGATCGAGGCAAGAAAGTAGACAGCCTAGTGCACCACCCGAGGAGATAGTCAGAGATGTCAATCGAGCAAGCACGAGTGGTGAAGGAAGAAATAGACGTCAAAGTAATACAGAATCAAGATGCTAATCATTGGAAATCAATCATCATTGTTGAGAGTCAGAAAGTACCATCATGCTGAATAAGAAGATTGTAGAGCTATCGTGTACATATATTATGTATAGAATGCCTGAGAGTGTATTTTTTTCTCAATCCTGATAAAAAAGGAGATGTACGGGAGAGATGTACCCGATACCTAGTTGAGGCTATCGGCTACGCCAGCAGACATTAAGCCGTAGTTGAGATTATGGGAAGAGTTATGAAAATATAGCGCTCAAATCGAGTCAAGAGGAATGTCAAGATGTCGTAGAAGGTCTAGGATTAAGAAGGCACTGACAGCAGCCAAGCAGATGGAATTATGGATGGAAATATGAAGGTTTATTAAGATCTATATCGAACATGGTATGTAAACATCTCAGAAGAGAAGATATAACAAGCATTATATATGGTAATAATTTGAAGGAAGACAGATAACCCTTAAGTTATTGTATAACTTAATAGCCGAGATGATCGGGGTTCGAGATTATATTTGTGACGCAAGACCACAGAGGTGGGGAGAACGTCACGTGACTGCGCCAGGGAGGTGCAGGTCAATGCAGTCTAGAGACAGTCAGTCGAGCTCTGTTAGCAAGAGAGTCAAGTACAGCGAGCTGAGTAGGACATATGCCGAGCGTATGGTAAAAGTCGCGCAGCAAGCAGCATTTGTCACGGAAAGTGAAAGCGACAGTTTGACTTCACCAAGCAGCGAACGGAAAGTAGGTCAGTGAGCCAGGCAGACACACGCAGTAGGCAGCGTGAAGACCGGTTACAACACCAGCTGTACGGGCCAAGCAAGCATGAGAAGGCCGGGGTTTAGAACACCACTGTAAAACGAGTCGGAGAACTTTATTTCGAGCTGCATTTTGAAACGCAGAACAGCATAGCAGAGCGGCATGGCGAGGCCAGCTTTAAGCGGAGATTATTCTAGAACATTGCAGTAGAGACGAGCGGGTTATTTCCAATTTTATATGCAAATAATATGATAGAAGCTGAACTTCATTACAACATTGAGTTGGGATTCATATTCAGTAATTGAATTGTGCAGGCAGATAGTTACGATATACTGCAACTGTGAACTTCAGATGAACATATTTATTCAATGACATTACGACTATGCATTTCATAACGGAACATGCAGAGCGACCATGAGGTCCAAATAACATTAACGATTTTAGGCAAACGAAATGTTACAAGCATATGCACTTATGAACATTGGCACGTGCATTAATGCAATTCTTTCTTATGAAGTGTTATAAAATTACCGAGTACGAACACAGCTACAGGGTGTTTCATAAACTTATACACTCGTCTAAATAAAATTTATTTTCTGCAAGTGAGACTTAACCGCTGTGGAGATTGAACTTCCAACTCTCAAACCGAACATTGTATGGAACAGTGGCGTAACGTAGAAGAGGAATATGGGGTACGCTGTTTCTATGAACTTTTTCGTGAGGATTTGGACAGTATCCGCTATGGATAACCAGCAGTTCATCATGTCGGAGTAAACGAAGACAGAGACGCGATGGCACCACAGAGCGATGGATTCGATTCCTGAAGAAGAGGAGGTCCACCAGCTGATTCATTTGGGATTCGAAGGCAATCGTCATTGCGTGGGTGGAATGATATTCACGCCGATCTTTCGAGAAATTCATTACATAAGGATAATCGACGATCTTTGAAATTTAATAACAGCTGATTATGAGAAGGTACTGTAAGAGTTATAACTTCCTGATACGATTATTTTCATGAATACTGGGCACACATGTATATTTTTCTAATAGGAGTGATACGATTATTTAGACATGGCTTTGACTTTATATGCTTCAAAATTTTGCTAGAATATGGCGTGACCATATTATATGGCAGGCATCATTATACGATATTCTCACCATTGGTTGGCTTTATTAAGCAGATGTTTGGTCGTTTAGACATTTTTCCAGCAAGGATAGTTTTCATGAATAGTTTTTTTTGTGTGACGAGTATTTCGAACTCGTGATCTGCAATTGATTATCTAAATTACTTCGTCAGTTCATTGCATACTAGCGAGTGTGTATTATTCATCAGTAGGGATTTTTTCCATTGGATTGTTTGGAGATATTAAGATGTTATTCACTTTAGTGAATGAATATCGCTTTTATATGACAACTAGAGACTTGTTGATTCCGATCTGGTACATTCACTCATTTAGTCTTCGAGATGGGGTCTTTCGTATTTATACGATTGTTTGGTGGTTACTCATCTTACCCATCGTTCAGGGCACTATCATGTTAGACGACGGGGCGAGGTCTTTCGTATTTATACGATTGTATGGTGGTTACTCACCTTACTTGCCATTGAGGGACTCATTTTTATCATCCGAGTGTACTTGAGATTGTAAGAGAATCAAACAAGGAACTACTAGTCATATATCAGTCGAATTTTTGTTAAATAAAGTAAAGATAAATGTCAGCAGGGTTACATTTGTAATTCTTGTTTGCCAATCCAATATTTTGTTGCTATACTCTTTTGAGAGTACTTTCAGTTTATCAGCTGGTACAGCTGATGCTTTTGATGATTTTTATAATTGTGTTTGATACCTTTGAGAAGGATTTAAAGTAATTGAATCTTGTAAGATGAATCATTAATGGTCAGATTTATTTTAAGGCAGATCAGTATTGCATATTTTGATATTTGAGATTATAGCACATTGGTGTTTTTCTGTGATGTGAATTATGAGAATTGTAAGAGAATCTATGCTATTTGAAAGCAGATCTTGAATTACTAAGGTAATATATTTTTTCTAATTGTTTAAGAAGTTGTCTAGATGTGATCAGAATAATTACAGTTATTGGAGTTTGTGTGCGTTGATAATTTGAAGCCAGTTATATATTTTTTGTAGATCATGCAACATGGTTAAGTGAAGTTTGTGATAGGCATTTTGTAGAAGTTGCCAAGCGATAGTTGCAATGTTGCTAATGTATTTTGAGGCAGACATGAGGTTGTCGGACCCAGTCTAGCGTAATTTTTGAGATTCATGCTGTATGCTGAATATTTATGGAGTTTTGTGGAATAATTGTGGTATTCAAATGTGATATTTGAAGAAGTGAGGATATATAATGTAGTTGTGGATAGTCAGATCCAACGTGATGTCGTGAAGGCAATAATATTTTTTGGCATGATAATTAAATACGAGATATAACTTGGAAGTGATAAAACTGTAAGACAACGTTCTATAACCCATATTAAACAATTTGTTAGGAAATTAAACAAATAAATAAAGTTGATAATACAAGATTTTCTGATAATAATAATTAATGAAATAATAATCTGAAATTTAAGCATATTAATGATCTGACCTAATGAAATAAAAATCAGAATGACTAGATGACATAATAAAAATCTAAATAACCAGAAGAATGAAATTTAAATAAATTAATAAATTAAATTTTGGAATAAATCAACGAATTAAATAAATGGATGAATTAAAGATTGGATAAATAAACTGATTTAAATAAATTAATAGATGATTGGATAGATGATGAATAACTGAATTAGAAGGTGATAATTAATTAAAGAAGCTGATGATTAATGAATTTATATGGAATTAAAATAAATTTAATTGAGATATCATTTGAGGAATTGCAACTTGAGTTGAGGAATTAAATAATTTATATTGATGATTTAAGATGATTTAATCTGAAGGAGATGATAAGATAAGAGTGTGTGAATAATTAGAAAGTATAATGAAGTGATGACAATAATTTTCATTTAAATGATTTAATGGTGATGAGTTAATGATTATGACAGGAATATATTGAATTTTGAGATGAGAATTAATGTGAGAAATATTTAACTTTGATGATGATAATGATTATGACCAATGAGCAGTGGATTTTCTGTAATTCACAAACAAGCAATTATTAATGACAATGTAAATAGTGTAAATTAATTATTCGATGTTTAGGAGCATTTTTCTAACATACTCAACATTTAAATTATGCCATGCAAGCCATAAATTACGTGATATTTAAAATATGTGATTATAATATGTGTGTTTAGACAGATTAATAATATTTTTTTAAATCCACATTCATGATGTTAATTTAAAGAGAAATTAGGTCTCAGGTTTCACGAATGTCAGTGACGAAAGACATAGTGCTACGGTGATCCTGAGAACCCAAGAGAACTTTAGAGATTTTTCCTATTTTATGTGGATTAAATACTTTTGATTAGAAAAGAGATGGTTCGATTTTTGGACAATGACAATTTAACGTTGGCATTCGACCATGCTCTCAGGTAGGATGAATATTTAAAATGTCTGTATGACTATCAAAGTGAAATAAATTTGTTTTTATCTTAGTTGTGATCTGATGATGGTGTGATTTTCCTTTTTCTTTCCTTGTCTTGATTAAGGCTTAACCGGAAAGGATGTGGTTTGCTAGGAGTTCAGTTGATGGCGCCCATTTATATTTGCATTTTTTAAAATTAAATTTAAGCCCGTAACGACCCTAGAGATACTTTGTCTCGTGTTACCCTCTGCTTTTTCGATATCTCAGCTGAATTTCCGACACATTCCTTATTTGACTAGATGTTCATTTAACTCCGCTCTGTCCTGGAAATCCAGGAATGCGATGTAATAGCAGATGGGTCAGTATTATAATGAAGTACTATCATGAAAATGCGTTCGTCTCCTTATGAAACATGTATTGGTTGTGCATCACGACACTGAAGAAGAAAGAAAATCATTTTGATATCTTTCAGTATATCGTTTTAAGTGTTACAATAGTGGGCTTACATAAAGGAACCGCCGAATGGGAATGTCAGTTCGTGCCCACTGCCAGCTGGATCGCGTCCCTCCTGGCTGCTTTAGACTGCATTCCTATTCAATGATTACAGCATTGGTTTATGCGTACAACCTCGTTTCCAAATATAGACGCTAAGAGCAGCACCAACCCGCTGTGATCGCCACTTTTTCAAGTCACTGTTGCAGACATTTGTTTTGTATTGATGTTAATGGCGTCAATAATAATAGCCTGTTCTTTATTCGGTGTTAACTGTAGTGCAGAAGCATAACTTTTCTGGGATTTCTTGGGCACATTGTGGGTAGAACTGTCGGTAAGTTAGGTAAGGTCTGACTTCCTTGCTTGGTAAGAGGCCATTGCTTTGAGTGTGAAAGGCTTTGGAGCCTCGCTGAATTACGATGTTCAACCGTTTGTTGTTTGTTTTCCGCGAAGTTGTGTTTTGGTTTTTAGAATGCCGTACTGCTGCGTGCTCTTTTGTAAATCAGAAATGAAATCTGCAATTAATATCTTGTACGCCTCCAAGTTTTGCATGGACAGGCAGATTAAAGCAGCCAGGAGAGATGCGATCCAGCTGGCAGTGTTCGTGCCACAACTCAGAGAGGAGAGACGGGTGAAGGTACAGGAGTGGGCATAAAAGAACGTGGACATTATTTGTCAGGTCCAAGTGCTTTGGAAAGTGCATAGTGTTATAAATACCTTGAATTGTGCTTCATATTGTAAGTTTTACTTATCGTTGTGTATATAGTTTACATGGTTTGTTTGTCTTTATTTTCAAATTATTTTTAAAATTTACTTAATTTATACTCGTATTTGTCGGTGATGTGCTGTTCATACAAATAGGACATTTAGCTTTCTTTGCGTTGCGTTACGTTGGTAGAAAGAATATCTATTGACTGTTGCGATCAAAATGTCATCAGTAGGACTCGGATTTTTAGGTGCTAAAAATCGGGATAATATTTATTTTTTAAGTATTAAAAATACCTGAAATATGTGACAAAAAGTAATAATATTTAATTGTAATTTAGTTTATTAATGTGAGTATAAACAATATGTAGTACTCACGAATGCAATTTATGGTATGTCCCACTGACTGCTGAAGCATTACAATACACAACGAGATACATCTTCAGGTTGTCCATCACAAATGACCGACAATTATCGCGAAACTGCGACACTACAGTATGTTTCTTGTCCTTGAGGTGTTGTGTAACTTGAGATCGCTGTTCAGCCTTGATTGCTTTCCCACATGGTTGGCAGAACAAAAAGCCCCCATCAGAAGTAAAATTATCTTTAAATTCTGCATCCTACTGCTGCAGGCGATAACTTTTAGTTGCTTCTACTTTAGGCATCGAAGAACTGCCTTACACTTCACAGTGCCGGAAATGAACTGCATATGAGTGATACTGCTCCCAGGTAGCTGGGGGAGGGGGAGGTCTAGCACGTGGTGCAATATGGCTATTGACAAGAAAATCCCCGGCTTCCACAGTGAGTGGCATGGGGCGACATGATAAGAATAACACAGCTCCAAGCTGACATACGCTCAGCATGAAGATTAGATAGCTCACAGGTTCTTCCTCGTTGAAGTAACACAGAACAAAATGCGATAAACTGAAAGATCTAGCATACTGATATTAGAAATGTAAATATTATGTGTTTTTATTTGCTAATAAGTGAAAAACAGGAATTTATGTATTTATAGAAAATGCTTAAAATATGTATTTACATAAAAAAAAAATTTATTTACCTAAAAATCCGAGCCCTAATCATCAGTTATGAATAAATTAACATTACGAAAGGTGAAAGCAGGTCCAGTTGTCACTCACGCATCAATCTGTTAACGGTACTTCTGCCTTATAGCCACACAGTATTTGTCTTCGTTGAGAAATGTTTCTGGAAACTGATTACCTCAGCGCTCTGACCCCTGCTGATAGGGATGCAAGCTGGGGATTCGCTTCGGGTTCTGGACACACATGTGATTATTTGTCATTGTATTATTTGTTGTCTCATTTGAGGGGCTCATTAAACCCGGTGTACTTGGGTATGAGTTCAATTTGCCTCATAACCTATGTTATTGTGGTATAGGTAGTGGTGTGTTTTTGTAATTCTGATGAGTACTGGGAGTGGGGGCTATGGCCTTAAGTTCGGAACCATCCCTGCATTCGCCTGGAGTAGAAGTGGGGAAACCACTTCCTGGATGGCTGAGGTGGGAATCGAACCTACCTCTTCTCAGATTTGCCTAAGGAGGTTGTGTACTCCGTTCCAGTAATCAGACTATAATTACAGTTCCTGGCTGAGTTGGGAATCGAACTCGGACCTCCGGATTGGCAGCAAAGAATAATAGCCGCTACACCACGAGTTGATCATACTGTATTCTTCTTCTTGTTCCGCATTGCCCAACTACGGACCACGATATTCAACTATTTTGCTTGGAGTGGGCCTTGATGTTTGCTCGGCAGTCACGCATCCTCTGGCTGTGTTGTTCCTTTCTCTCCTTTGTCCAGAGGGCACCTGTCTTCTTCCTTGGGGGGTTTTCCTGGAACTTTATTTGCTTTAATATACTCCTGAGAAACGTTCGATCTTTTATGTCCTGTTCCGTAACTCCCACTTCCAGCTGATCTTTGTGCACTTCTATCAGCCATGGCGACTTGGTCTTCCTTTTTGCCAGTATGTGAGTAGCTGGTTGGTCAGTTTGTTTGGATGCATCCTGGAGACGTGTCCATAAAATGTTAGACGTCTCTTTCTGGCCACGTCTGTAATTCTTTCAGAGTAACTATAGAGCTCCTGGTTGGGTCATCTTATGTATTTACTCCCCTCCTTGATTGGTCCCAATATCTTCCTCATTATCTTCCTCTCTTGGATTTCTAGTTTGTCCGTGAATCCTTTCCTGTTTAATATGAGGCATTCAGAAGCATATAATGCTTCAGGGCGGATGATCGTTTGATAGCGCTTCATTTTGGTATTGCGGAAGAGACACTTCTTATTGTAGATATTCTTAGTCAGTCGGTATGACAGTTCTAGCTTATTTACTCGAGTTGATAATGCTGTTCCTTCGGAGAGATTGGGTTCCAATCATTCACCCAAGTACTGTATTATTATTATTATTATGATTATCTAACGTATTTCAGTCACTAAAACAGTTGCACTAGGCGAAGTATAATTTTATGTCATCCCTGTACTTCACAACGAGTGTCCGGCGGCGGTGTGCGGGGAGATATGGCAAATTCGGAGTGCGGCTAGCCTATAAGGTCTGTAGTTTTTTCTTAACCCTGGACGCTCTTATAACAACTGGCAAAAAATCACAAGTCTGTGTGCTTTTAATAATGAAATTACTAAAAGAAAGCTATTTTCTCAAAACTGTGTTCGGTGGACATGTGCTGATTTGCATATGAGACCACACGGAGGGAACGTGGTAAGTCCATTATATTCGGATATGAGTTTATGGCGCATTCTGGTGGCCAGCCATCGTCACTACAGATCAGTTGAAATTAATTTCAAATAAAGCGGAATGTCTCCGAGATACAGAGGTTTATATTTTAGTAAAAACGGAAAAACGTCCCATAACCTCTCCCTTCAGTTGTTATTTGTTATACAAGGGCTTCCTTTATAAGAAATACATTTGGCATTGTTTACCCTCAATTGGGGTGTCTTCAGGATTTCCTTTTAGTGTTGAAAGTTTAAATTCGCTCTCCTGAAAAATGTATTTACCACGTTTTTCCCGTGGAGTCTTCATATTACTTCTTCAATTGTTTCCAAACAATTCTGCGAATTGCCCTGAAAGGATGAATATTCCCCCTTTCTGTCCACTCTCACACATATTGTGTTCATATAACACGGGAGGGCGCTGCTCGGTCACCCTCACATGTGACATATGGGGCTGTCACTCGCTGAGGATATTCAATACAAGCGTGAGTCAGGCTGCGAGTGACAACAGCATTCTGCCAAGCTGGTGCAAAGGAACATCACACGCATTCTTTGGTGAAGCGATTACACTGCTATACAACATAAATAAGGTGACTATCCTGCTGAGAGCTGACCTGATTGGTTGGCCACATCGCCTCGTAGTGTGATCGAGAGTTGGCGATTATTGTACCATAACTAACCGAGCGTACGGAACTGGAGGGAGGTCAATGACGCTTTCAGTAAAAGGTCAACAGGCATGGTTGGTCGCCTAATAAGAGGTGTCACTTTATAGAGTCTGCACCAGATTGCTGAGACCATACATTACCAACATTATTAAAATTGGTACAATAGATTTCACGGCCAGTGAATGAAAACTCAGCAATTCTTGTGCCGTGTCTTGTGTGGGATTTTGCCTAAGACACCAAGCCAATATACCATCTTTTTGGAAGCCTTCGTAGGGAGGTTATGGCTGCTTCAGCTTTTAGTTCTCGTAGTAAACTGGTGCAGGTGCACTTTATATAAAGGGAGGTGACGCGCAGTTCGATACTCCTGTGGGGGTCCGGGCGGGGACACCAAGAGCCCGCCAATGAGCCAGCTTGGTGTCCTAGGCGAAACCCCACACAAGACACGGCACAAACCTAGAAGAATTGCTGAGTTTTAATTCACTGGCCGTGAAAGCCAATATACCATCTTTTTGGAAGCCTTCATAGGGAGGTTATGGCTGCTTCAGCTTTTAGTTCTCGTAGTAAACTGGTGCAGGTGCAATTTATATAAAGGGAGATGGCGCGCAGTTCGCTACTCCTGTGGGGGTCCGGGCGGGGACACCAAGAGCCCGCCAATGAGCCAGCTTGGTGTCCTAGGCGAAACCCCACACAAGACACGGCACAAACCTAGAAGAATTGCTGAGTTTTAATTCACTGGCCGTGAAAGCCAATATACCATCTTTTTGGAAGCCTTCATAGGGAGGTTATGACTGCTTCAGCTTTTAGTTCTCGTAGTAAACAGGTGCAGGTGCACTTTATATAAAGGGAGGTGGCGCGCAGTTCGCTACTCCAGTGGGGGTCCGGGCGGGGACACCAAGAGCCCGCCGATGAGCCAGCTTGGTGTCCTAGGCGAAACCCCACACAAGACACGGCACAAACCTAGAAGAATTGCTGAGTTTTAATTCACTGGCCGTGAAAGCCAATATACCATCTTTTTGGAAGCCTTCATAGGGAGGTTATGGCTGCTTCAGCTTTTAGTTCTCGTAGTAAAGCGGCGCAGGTGATTTTCATAAAACGGGAGGTAGCACGCAGTTCGCTATTCCTGTGGGGATCCATGCGGGGACACCAAGAGCCCGCTCATGAGCCAGCTTGGTGTCCTAGACGAAACCCCACACAAGATACGGCACAAACCTAGAAAAGTAGCTGAGTTTTATTTCACTGGCCGTGAATGCCAATATACCATCTTTATAACACATTTTAAGTTTCTGTCTCAATGGAGTCGAATAGGCTATTCAGTTTAAAATTTTCGTACTTTGGAAGGCACCAGTCAACACTTCTGTAGTAGGACACCAAACGTTGGGAAATTATTTTAGATTGCGCTCAAGATCATTTCGGTGTGGGAGTAGATTTCTGAATTGCTCCGAAGTTTGTTGTTACCATCTTTGAAGTTGGGAGCAAGAAATTAATGGATTGTTCTTCTTTCCTTCACCGACAGCTTTTCAAGCAGGGTATGTGTGTGATGTCTTACGTTTCCACTCCTAGTGACGGCTGTTTTAAATTTATTGGCACGTGTTAATATGGTTACCTTCTCCGAGTTGTTAGGTTCGACCCATCCATTCACCGAAGTATTTGAATCTTTTCACTTTTAAGATTCTATCGTGAATAGTTGGAAGTTTAATATTACTATCATATAAGCATAATAATGACAATAATAAATTCTAGGTACTAGACCAGTCATCATTCTTGTTCAACATTGCTCTGCCAGCATACAACAAGCCTGTGCGCGCTGGAAACACAGTGAGTTGACAGAGAAAATAAAGAAGATTTGGCATCGAGACAAAGCGACTGTTGCACCACTTGTCCTCTCAGCAACAGTTGTTGCACCAACATCTCTGAAGAGAAGTCTGCAAGTATTGGATCTTATTTATTTATCTTATGGCCTTTAGTGCCGGGAGTGTCCGAGGACATGTTCGGCTCGCCAGAGGCTGTAGCTGCTTCAAGCGGACACCCATAGGGTGAGCTACAATTTCTGTTCAATTTCAAGTAGTTCCAACTTTCGCAACCAGATCTCACTGATACCTAAGGGTGAACGTTGGAACTGTGATAGAGCGTTCCAACGAAATCTAACCTACAAGCAAGTATTGGAAATTGTTCCCATCAATACAGTGACATGTGCTCAAAAATCTATAGTTCTTATCAATTACTAAACAGTACAAAAGGTTATAAATCTCCCCGCTCAGAAGAATGAAATACAACATCTTAAACTTGCAGTAGATGCAATTTCTCATCGTTTCCCGCCTTCTTTTCAATAGGCGTCTATATTGATAATAATATGTGTACTCCTTATATTAACTTAAGTCGTCCCCCACAGATATAGAAGAACGTCAGCGGATGATTCATGTGGAGTATACACAACGAATATTAGTGTACACCATTTTACTCTCAGCAGGGAGGAAGGAGGCAGAGGCATCATATGCCGACAGAAAGAGCACAACATACAAATCGGCCGTATTTTTACTGTAGACTTGATTCTCAACTCCACAACGTGATAGTGAACCTGACTATAACTACACCCCAACAGGATCACACTAAAGGGATAGAAACAGAAATAAAGGAAGCCGATATAAACGTGCACCATGTTGTTTTTGTTTGAGTCTTCAGTCTTTTGACTGGTTTGGCGCAAGCTCCATGCCTCCCTGTCTTGAGCTAATCGTTTCATCTCTACATAGCTACCACACCCTACAACCGAAGCAATCTGTCTAACATATTCTAACCTTGGTCTACCCTTACAGTTCTTGTCCTCGAACCTTCCTTCCATAACTAAGCTTGCTATTCCTGGGTGTCTTAGTATGTGTCCTACCAACCTATCTCTTCTCTTCATTAGCAGTCGCCAGAAACATCTCTCCTCTCCCACTCGTCTTAATGCTTCTTCGTTTGTAACCCAATCTACCCATCTGATCTTCATCATTCACCTGAAACACCACATTTCAAATGCTTCAATTCTCCTCTTTTCTGCTGCACCAATAGTCCAAGTTTCACTTCCACAGAGCGCTACGCACCAGACAAAAGCTTTCAAAAATGACTTCCTAATACCTAAATCTATATTCGATGTCAACAGGTTCCTCTTTTGTGGTGTTTGAAGCCATATTTTCAGTGTTGCCTTAGTAAACAAGAGTTTAGTGCTTTTCAGTCGGTCAACACGAATGTACCCAAAAGAGATGGGTTATACCCTAATCCTGAAATAAATTACATGAGATTAATAAAACACTTGGATGACCAGTTTCGATCGTCAAGCGATCATCATCAGATCCATTACACTTAGGCTACAAAATCTATGTTTGAAATACAGGTGAAAATATTTACAATATGTACAATTATTTAGTTGCAGTATTGGTACTGCAACTGTCAGTGTATGCTAAATGCAGTGTATATGTTAGGTGAAATGCTAAATGGTGATAGCTATCCGTAGATTGTACTTTAGAGAGATTATATGGTTGTAAACTATGGTTAAACTATAAAATTTTAGGCTAACTACTTATCTGATTGTCTTCCGTACAACAGCTACTCGCAGTTTTCATGCTCACTGGAACTCACTGTGCGGTCGACTGCGGTGGTTATCTTAACGACTGGTTTTTCCCTGCTTTCTCCCCCCTGCTCCTACGTGCTGTGGGGAGTGATAGCGATGTGTTTATGTGAGGTGTTGCCAACCTAGATAAGATGTATGTTATTGAATGAGGTGTGTCTACAATTATTAAAGACCGTGGATTAGCCCTCGCCACGCGTGGAGCATAACCCATTCGAACTAAGCGTTGACGGTCTTATGAGGACGTCCCGGCACCTTTAATACTGCCGCGAATATGGGCCTTGGTTTATTGCAGAAGAAAAGTACATCGTACACCTGATCCAGATAACATTTACCTATTAATAACCCCCTAATTTCCCCCCTTTTTTATCTAGCTTGGCTGTGTCGCTAAATTGTGTTTTGTTTCCGACTGGGTGTGTTTTTTAGTAGCGTGAAGAGGGGTGAGCTCTCCATGAACGTGTGTTCATTTAGATTGTTGGGATTGTTTCGTTTGGCTAGGTGTATCTCGATTGCTTCCTTTATGTCAAGAGCTCTGCCTTTCGATTCGTGATGGATTATTTTAAGGTCCGACTCTATGTTGGTAAAGCTATGCCCTGCGTCACACATATGTTCGCACACGGCTGAATGTGTTCCGTATCTTATCGCATTTCTATGTTCATTATAACGTGTGTCTACTCGCCTTCCACTCTGCCCGATGTAATTAGCTTGACAATCGGTGTCTTGGCACGTTATAGAATATACCCCTGACCTTGAATACGGGTCACGTTTATTTAGATTACTATTTAGGAGGTGCCTAGCGGTTGTGTTTTTCGTCGTGAAAGCTATCTTTATGCCTTGCTTTTTGAATAGTTTAGTGATTTTATATGTATTCGCATTCACATAGTTGAAACGCGCAAATTTTTTCTCATTACTGTCCGGTTTGGGAATCGTTTTATCTTTATTTTTATGTTTGGCTATAATTTGATTTATTTTGCTTGGCGAGAAGTTGTTTTCCTTTGCTATTTGCATAATAGTTCTTATTTCCTTATTATAGTTGTCTTTTGACATGGGTATGTTTAAAGCTCTGTGCACCATTGAATTGAAACCCGCTAGTTTGTGCGTACTGGGGTGATTAGACTGATTGTCGATTGCATGCGAGGTTTGTGTTGCTTTCCGGAATATGGAATATGAAAGGTCGTTGTCTTTACGTTCAATAGTTATATCGAGATAATTTATTTTCCGGTCTATTTCGGATTCCTTAGTGAATTTGATACAGTGGTGAAGGCTATTAATGGATTGGAGAATTGTTTCTTCGCTTGTTAGTTCAGTATCGTAGATGCAAATTACATCATCTACGTATCTTTTCCATATTACTATTCCCTTTGTTAAAGTATTTTCTAAGAACGCATTTTCTAGTGCGTTGATGAAGATGTCAGCGATTAACCCACTTAGTGGCGATCCCATTGCTAGGCCTTCTCTGTGTGTGTATATTTTATTGTCGAATTGAAACACGTTTTGGGTGAGAACGACCCTCAGTAATCTCACAATCTCTTCAATTTCTTTCACCGAATTGTTGGATTTTAAGTTGTTTTCGATAGTGTTGATTGCTTCAATAATCGGAATATTGGTGTACATGTTAGTTACGTCGAAGGATACTAGCCTGAAGCTAGGTTTCATTTGTAGGGTGTTCAATGCTGTTACTAGTTCTGTTGTGTTCTTTACAGAGTTGTTTTTGTCGTTGGAAAGACGGCATTTTAAGATTTTTAGTAACTCTTTGCTGATTTTGTAATTAGGGGCATTCCTACAATTGACTATTGGTCTCATTGGGCATTCCTTTTTGTGTATTTTTGGTTGTCCCCTCAATGACGGTATTTTCGGGTTAATGTTTATTAGTTTTGATTTTTCGGCTTTGGTCAGTATGTATTCTGTTTCTTTTAGCGCACTTTTTATTTGTTTTTGGAATTTGTTGGTGGGGTCTTTTGTTAATTCCTTGATTTCGTTGTTGTTTAGGAATTCGACTGTTTTTTCAATGTATTCTGTTTTGTTCAAAATTACTGTAGTGTTTCCCTTATCTACTTTTGTGATGATTAAGTCATGTTCTTTTATTTTTTGTTTCAACGACTTTATTTCTTTGAGTTGTTTGTTGTTTTGAATGTTATTGCTATCGCCCTCTCGTTTGAGGATTTTTTTTGGCTTCGTTGGTGGCGAGATTTTTGGTTAATTCCCTGTCTTCTGCTGGGAGCTTGTGACTGGCTATCTCAATATCTGTGATTAACTGTTTTATATTGTGGTTCGTGTGTGCGTCTGTGCAGTTGTATTTCAAACCTTTGTCTAACATATTCATTTCACCTTGAGAAAAGGTTACGTTCGTTCTGTTGTTTACTCTGCTGTGGAAATTGAATTCATTGTTATTCGTGTGTTGTTCGTTAGATTGATGGTTCTGTGTTTCTCCTAGTTTTCTTAATTTATTTTCTAGCGTTTCATGCTTCCTCGTTGCTCTGATTTTGATGGTGTCATGTAGGTGCTCGGTGAAGCCAGAAATTACTTAGTTGCAATTGAATGTCGTACAATTGTTGGTTAATTTTTTGCTTTCTTATGTATGCAAATCTTAATTCGTTTTTTATCCAAAGCGCTTTGGCTTGTTTAGTTGAAATGATCGAGGCTGGTGTGTTCGGTACGGTTTTAATTGGTACGTATTTAGGGGTGAGGTTTAGTTCTATACATTTTTTGTTGAACCAAATTGACTTGTCTAAATTCATGAGTTTAAGCCTGAGTGATTTGAATTTCTTGGCTTCACGATTTGCCTGACTAGCCGTGAACATAACCCATCTCTTTTGGGTACATTCGTGTTGACCGACTGAAAAGCACTAAACTCTTGGTTCCTTTTTTGTAGAAAGGCTTTCCTTGCCTGAGCCAACCTACTTTTTATATCCTCTTTGCTTCGTCCATCACTGGTTATTTTGCTTCCTAAGTAACAGAAGTCTCCTACTTTCTTCATCTTTTCAACTGCCAATTTGATGTCCATAGAGGTTTCTGATTTATTGCGGCTGCATTCCAGTATTTTTGTTTTACATTTATTAATTTTCATCATGTATTCCGTCCTCAATACAGAGTCCATACCAGTCAAAAACTCATTCAAATCCTCAGGCTTGTCGGCCAAGATGACGATGTCACCGGCAAATCTCAGAGTTGAAATTATTTCTCCTTGAATCTTCACTCCCACTTTAAATTTTTCTCCAATTTCCTTCATTGCTGTTCACCATGAGCAGACAGATTCACAGGAAACACTATCATATACTCAATTACCCAGAAACTGGCAAACAAATAACACCTGGTTAAGTGAAGGAAATTAACCAGTGATGGACGAAGCAAAGAGGATATAAAAAGTAGGTTGGCTCAGGCAAGGAAACCATTTCTGCAGAAAAGGAATCTGTAGACATCGAATATATAGTTAGCTATTAGTAAGTCGTTTTTGAAAGCCTTTGTCTGGAGCGTGGCGCTCTATGGAAGTGAAACTTGGACTATTGGTGCAGCATAAAAGAGGAGAATTGAAGCATTTGAAATGTGGTGTTACAGGAGAATGATGATGATCAGATGGGTAGATAGGGTAACAAACGAAGAGGTATTAAGACGAGTGGGAGAGGAGAGATGTTTCTGGCGACTGCTAATGAAGAGAAGAGATAGGTTGGTAGGACACATAATAAGACACCCAGGAATAGCAAACTTAGTTATAAAAGGAAGGGTCCGAATTCGGCCGTGTTGGAAACCACGACCTTGGGCATTGAAACTCAGCATGCTACCAACTACGCCACCGAAGCCACCCGACACATAACTAAGAGATTGGATTTTTACTGCGACGTATAGAAGACGCTACTGACCTAGTAGCAAACACTCGTTGTCATGGTTAGCAAGATGTCAGTAAATTGATGACGCTAATATTATAGAAGTACTGCTCGGGTGGACAAGAACTGGAGTCAAGTGAAGAGAATGGCCAGAAACCGTACTGCGTGGAGAAATTTCGCCAAGGCCCTATGCTCCGGAAGGAGCGGCCGGAATTAAGTAAGGATTAAGTAAGTAACTGCTCGGGTATAAGCTGCGTGGACCTGAGAGGAATGTGGATCGCAGACTATGAGTAGTGGTGGTGACGAGTGTTTGAGGTTACTCGGTCCTTGCGTAGTAACAGAAGCAAATACATTAGTCGGTGACTCAGTCACTCATTCCCAACGCCACACTGGTTTCAGAAAAGACCCATGTTAGCAGTATTGGTATAGACGAGAATGTCAGGTAACAAGGCGGGCTGTGGACAGGCTTATCAATTCACGCCTGCTCCTACCCTGCCTTTGCCCTTCATCCCGCAAGTTCTCAGAGCTTGGAACCGAGCAGTACTGGCCACTGTAAGAACGGGAAAGATGCAATACCTCGGTCACATTTTGCGCAACAGAAGCAGATACCATCTACTGCAAGAAATTCAGAAAGAAAAAATACCCGGAAAGGTAAGTCCTGGCTAAAATTCCTCAGAGAATGGACTATCAGGACATCGGAAGAGTTATTCCATAATGGCTCAGAGCAGAGAAAGCACATCCAAGATGGTTGCCGACATCCGGAGTGGATAGGGACTAGAAGAAGAAGAAGAATTTCAGACAGATCCCCAGAATAAAAACATAAATCAAGAGATTAACAGGAAGTAAAAAGCAAGGCTCTATCACGTCAGGAACGAAGTACCCCCTAGGCCTCAGAGACTGTAAAACCATTGAGGTAGGAGGTGAAAAAAGAGTTGACCAAGAGTGGTCGACAGGAAAGATACCAGATAGGTAAAGCCCTGCGCGGAGGTGGATACCGCAACATATTTCGCCTTGCGGATATAGTTTGCATAGCTGTGCGGGTAGTGTTTAGAGTAAATTTGCGCATATTTTTTAGAATAGGCCTGCAATGTTCAACTGGATTTTTTTAAAATAATTTTTGCTAAGATCTGCATGTTTCACGTTTCTTGTTATTTCCCCTATTTGCTTTCGCTTGGATTGTATTTAAAAATTGGACCTATCTGCAGGCTTATAATCATTTTGGCAACACTGCCATGTATGGCTTCCTGGTAATTAAACTGCAATATTATTATCTATACGTGTGCCAATTTTGAAATAGCTCCCATTCATACCTTCCAAGATATCCAACATGGAGCTCAAATTTAAATTGCGATTTTTCAGCAGTTGGTAGCACTGACATCATTTTCAAATACGGCGTTGAGATATTCAGGTATAGATCTTTACTCCTACCAAATTTTGTTTCGATTGCTGCAGCCGTTTAGGAGTTGATAGGGGGGGAAACACACACAGCCAGCCAGACAGACAGACAGAAGGACGGACTGACAGACAGACAGAAGGACAGACAGACAGACACACATTTGCCCGATCTCAAAAGTCTACTTTTTCCTCATTTTTGCAAAATGTGAAAAGTAGGCGAAAAATAGTGTTTTAATGACAGCGGATTTTGGATAACAAACGTTCCGATACGGGTGAAAGTCGTGCGGTTGCGGGGCGGATGCGGATAACATTTTGTTCATCCGCAAAAGGCTCTACAGATAGGAGCCAACTACAAGGAAGTGGAAGCAATTGCGTACTCAGTTGGAGTCCCATTTCCTGTGGGCCCCTGGGTTAACGATGAGAGAACATTGAGTTACCTAAGCAGTTACGTCACGAAGTTCACGATCGATGCAATCCGCCTAATATGAATGTTTGGCAAGTCGTGGCGGCTGATACAAGTTAAATTCGAGCCTCCCCTATCATAACTGCAGCACACGCCACTGTCTGACATTATGAACGTATTTTATATTCTCCAAGCGCGCAGGTTATAAAAGTATCTCCATGTTTAGGACGAGCGCCATATGACTCCACAATCAAATTGATTCTGGATCGCATCCTGGCCATTTCACGTGTCTGTGTTGCCAAGTGTTTTCCAGCATAAAATTGAAAACGATACTCCAAAAAATTCTCGTTTCTCCTCATATACAGGGAAACTCCTTCCAGCAACTCTTCACTCGGTTAACACAATGCATGTAATATGTAAATGACACTCCTGGAAAAATTACATGTATTAGTTTGTGATCACTATAATAATTTTAGGATTTCGCGTTTCGACCTTCATTATCACTGTGTTGGGGTTTAAATTTATAAACAAACTAGCAGAGGTACCCGTTAGTAGTGGTTTTGTGAGAGTTCAGATCCCACCTCCACCTCCCCACCTCACAAGATGGCGGTGGTGCGATATCTCTCGAACTTATGGTCGGATTTTGACAAATGAGGTGTCATTGAACTCGGGCTAACACCCCTTTTCCAATGGACAACATATTTCAACCCCAAAAATAAAAACTACCCTACTAAGGGGTGAAATTGTAATTTTTTAGAGAATCTCTGTTACCAATTGCAACATGTGAGAGTTTGCATGCCGATATGGATTTAAACGTTGTTCCACATAAAGTGCATATGTTTGGTGGAAATCCACTATGAATTAACATGCTAGTTTTTTGTTTTTTACACATGTCCACTCATAGGTTTGGTAAGAGAGCGGGCTTTTTTAAAAATGGTGGCTGTAGTGTAACCTAACTCAACCTAACGGGTCCTTGTTGACAGGTCCTTGTGGACGAGTCCTTGTGGACAGGTCCCTGTTGACAGATCCCTGTGGACGGGTCATTTTTGACGAGTCATTGTTGACGGGTCCTTGTTGACGAGTCCCTGTGGACGGGTCATTGTTGACGAGTCCTTGTGGGCAGGTCCTTGTGGACGAGTCCTTGTCCCTTTGGACTGATCCCTTTGGCCTGGTTCCTACGGACGAGCCCATGAATTTATTTAAATTATGTCAAAGGGCCTAACTACATTTGTGTGTGTGTTGAATTGACGTTGTTCACCACTACTATAATGGGATAACGATATGAAAGGAAAGTAGCGAAATACATGTGAACACGTGTGAGATGACCTTATTACCGTCCTCCTTGTGAAACAAGTCACATCCTGTTTTGGTTCATACGTGAGAAAATGCAAGTTCATGTGTAATATGACCAAACACACAAGTGTACACATGTGCACGTGCACGATAAGAGCTAACAAGTCACAACCTGTTTTGACAGTGGTGGGAATAAGGCTAGAGACATGTACGAGTAGTCAAATTACACCGGCAGACAACCCCTTTCCTATGGATAACTTATTTCCACTCTAAAATAAAATCTACCCCTACTAGAGGGTGAAATAATAATTTTTTGGTAAAAGTCGCTTTCCATGTGCAACATGTGCGAGTTTGTACGCCAATATGAAATTAAACTCGTTCCACATAAAGTGCATGCATACAACTGAATGCCGCTATGATTTATCATTTTCGTTTTTTGTTTTACAAATGCGCAATTGTTTTTTTTT
This sequence comes from Meconema thalassinum, assembly GCA_946902985.2. Classification (NCBI taxonomy): domain Eukaryota; kingdom Metazoa; phylum Arthropoda; class Insecta; order Orthoptera; family Tettigoniidae; genus Meconema; species Meconema thalassinum. The sequence goes on from OX336392.1 coordinate 550,304,231, forward strand.
TGTAAGAGGGCGGGCTTTTTGAATAATGATTTATAGATAGGTTTTTTTACAAATTAACCAAAGATCCAAAAACTAATAGGTCATCGGCTTTTTAATATCTTATGAACTAAGAAAGCTAGGGACTTGTATGAGGGTCGTTGGACTTGGGGTGACGCCCTGTTTTTGAATGTATTATTCATTTTTTGTCAAAAGGGCCTAACTGCACTTTCGTTAATATCTCGCTAACTAATAATCACAGAGGGTCAAGTGAGGTGTCATAGAACTTAAAATGGCCAACCCCTCCCCATGACTAATGAATTTACCCCAAAATAAAACAGCAAGGTCATTAACCTAAGATTTTATCAACTAATAATCGGAGAGGGACAAGTAAGGTGTCACTAGACTCAGGATGGCCAACCCTTTTCCATGACCAACGAATTTACCCAAAATACCCAAAACAGCAAGGTCATTGACCTAAGATTTTATAAACTTATCAGTAGAGAGGGTCAAGTGAGCTGTCATAGGACTACGAATGGTTAACCCTTTCCCATGACCAATGAATTTACCCCAAAAATCCAAAACAGCAAGGTCATTGACCTGAGATTTTATAAACTAATAATCGGATATCAACATGTGAGGTGTCATAGGACTTAGAATGGTCAACCCTTTCCCATGGCTAATGAATTTACCCAAAAATACCCTATACATCAAGGTCATCGACCTGAGATTTTATAAACTAATAATCGGATATGTACATGTGAAATGTTTACAGTGAGTGATGAAACATAGCTAGGTAGTGAAAGAATTATTATAGGCTACAAGTATGGTGACTGACAAATCATTCACCATTGGAACCTGTTTTCAGATCAAACTGCAGTACAAAGAGAGCATAGGTTGTAGGTATGGGATAATAAATGACAAATGGTGTATACAAAATCTGATTTATCGATTCAAGAAATAAGAGTAGACAATCTTTAATTGATTGGTTAAAGAGGATAGCTAAAATCCAAAATGGTGACTATATCGAACTAAACTGATCTAAGCTGAATCAAACTCAACTAAACCGAACTAAACCAAAGCAAACTTAATCAAAAACAAGTCAATGGTTTAAGTGTAAAACTTGTGGGTGAATGTGGTCATTGGTAATGTCAGAAAGGAAAGGGATAACGCTCTACCTATAGAGGGTAGGTAAAGCTAGTGCATGATGCTAATGCACACACACAAGTACATGAAACACACACAACTAACCTATACTGTTTTTATGGGTTGACTGTTAAAACTTGCTCAGTGGTTACTAGGACAAGATGGTCGCTACACACAACAAGCGTTAAATACTTGAGGCTAATAATCCACACACACACACACACTTGTTCTAAACTAAACTGTCTTGCTGACAGTGCTCACACTGTAGGCAGATGACAGAAATGCTTGGCTAACAGAAATACAATCATTTCCGGTTGTCTAATGTTACCAGCTAACCATTTTGTGCTGCAGTGGCGAGCACATGTACCACTTACACTAGAGATTTTAACTCGATTTCAAGCTCTAAGTCCTAGAACGAATCAATCTAAGAAAAAAGGGCATGGTGGCGCAGTGGTTAAGCTGTTAGCCTTTCACTAAAGTGGACTAGGGTTTGATTTCAGGTCAATACACATGCCAAAAACATATAAAAAGCAGAGATAATGTTTTAAACCGATTACACTCATATCTTTTCAAATTATTACTTGGATTGCAAATACAAAGGTGGACTGGGTGTGATATACAGTTAATGCTGCCTATCACACACTAGCTGTAAGGAAGCCATATGTAGAGCTATATGTAGAGAACTACCTAGCGATTTCATGAACTGGTATAGCTATGTCGCATAAACGGTGCAGGATACAATCCAGCAACTATAATTCGTATCTTGTGGAACTGAGAAAATGCACTTTTGCCTTGATGGATAACAAATGTGTGCAGACGAATGACCTACTGTACGCATTAGCCTAGCAAGGGGTTATAACCACGAGGAGGAGGTGTGATTTCTATATTTTATTGTTTAGAGACATGGCTTTTGTAACCAGTAGATTTAATTGATTCAGTATTTTGTAAATATTTATTTTTGTAATTGTAAATAGTTAATTTTTTTGTAAATAGTGGAAACCATTTATTTTTGTAATGGTAAATGTTAAATGTATAATTAAAGTTCTTTGGGATGAGTGTGCATGTCAATGAAGTTTTTAGGGATAAATAGAGTGGTTGTGTGTTTGTTCTCAAAGACAGGCAAGGCTGTGTGGATGTATGACTACACAGAAAGAGAGAGAGAGTGTAGAAACAGCCTTACCTGCAGTAATAATAGTAGACCTCTATGTTTTGCATACACATAGACAGACTGTACGATCGCAATGGCCAAGCACTCACTTTAACACCATTTACAAAATCTTAAAATGAAAAAATCAAGTTTCGCAAATATGAACTTTTGATATAAACAAAATAAAAATAAAATGTGTAAACAACAAAATTGGAAAATCCATGTTTCCATATCATGAAATTCAAAAACTTTAAACTGACATTTAAAAGAAATGCAAATGGAAAATCGACAAATTGTAATGTGTGAAATGTGAAAATGAACAAATGGCTATCATTATTTTAAAAAAATAAAAAAATGGTGTTGTATGGTTGAGGTGTGAATCAAACCCTACATATTTTGGACCACCCGAGACTGAGTATACTTGTTTTAGTCCTCATACCAATTTTAAAATTTTGTGTTAAAGCTAGGAATTGAACCTGAGAGCTTGTAGGGGGAGACAAAGGTTAGAATATGTTAAACAGATAGCCTTGAATGTAGAATGTGGTAGCTATATAGAGATGAAACGATTAGCTCGGGACAGATAGGTACTGAGATCTGCATCAAACCAGTCAAAGGACTAAAGACTCAAACAACAACATGTACGTTCACCAAAATAATGTTGTGTAACGGTAAATGTTAGTCAACGAACAGTAATGCATTACTAAAACCCATGACACGATACCTAAGAGCTTTTCTAAAATGATTTTAAAATGCCTTTAACCCTATATTGAACACCCAGTTCACAAGACTCATAACTGCAATGTTATGGTAAAACAAAACAAAATCTATATTTCAAAACAAACAAGTGGTTTAGTCAATGTATACTGGAAAAAGTTTTGTAAACACTCAAGTCCTCAAGACCAATTAAATTAGTAACTGTCAGGTTGGCCGAGTGGTTAAGGTGTTTGACTTAAGATCAAATTTCTGTATAAGGAAGCAAGGGTTCGAATCCCTTACCTGACATAACTATTGCCTTAACATGGCTTGGCCACACTGTATTATTATGATACTCAGTACACAAACCATAGATATAGTGTATTGTTTAAGGCCACTCTCTTTCTGAACATAGTCAGAGACTGTTGATGGTTAACAATTGTATTAATAGTGGGACATGGGGATAGCAATTAAGAAAAAACAGCCAATACCCATACAATATTTTTATTCATTTTAGTTTTTTTTTTACAATAGTTACACACTGAATACAACTTTTTATCTCTTTACCATTGTTTGATATAGATTTTAAACACAACGCTTGTTGTAGATCCTTTTACAACTTTCTCCAGGTACTCTTGTTCTTAAAAACTGGGGAAGCCGCAATGGTTTTATAGACATTAAACCCTCATTCTCTTCTTTTTCATCATCATCATCATCATCATTATAAATATTATCTTTATAATTATTATAGTCATTGTCACCATCATTATCATCATCATCATCATCCTCAACATCACTAGAACTATCCAATTCCATTTTTTCCTTTTCAAAAGGGATCTCTTGAAGAGTCTGTGTTGCTTTTGATAGTGTTACGGGTTTATTGAACGTTGACAACTGTCCTAACATGACTTTTTGAGGAGATAAATGTTTTTTTCATAAGGAAGTCACTATGTTGAGTAACACTATGTTTTTGTCGGACTTGCTTTTTCTTGTTCTTTTGATCATGTTTTGTTAACACTAACGGTGTTTCATTTGGTATACCACATTGATGAGTACCCACACTTAAGACCTCACCATGTTTACTTTTTAGATGACCTAGACATTTTGTTGTTCTTTGTTTTGAGCACTGCCAAAATATGATGCCATTCGCATTTTCTCGCTTATAGTTATAAGAGTACCCATGATACAGGGCACGTGGTTTACCTTTATTGGTTATAGTATATTCCATAGTAGCCACTGACTTGTATAGTCGATCCGCCTACTACAAAGGTCTGAACACTTGTGGTGAAAGAATGATGTTGTGTTGACGTTTTATGCAGGATAATGTTGGTGGCATATGTGGGTGGCTTATGTTGATGACATGTGTTGTTGACTGATTTTGGTGGCTTATGTTGATGGTTTATGGTGGTGGCTTATGTTGATGGCTTATGTTGGTGGCTTATGTTGATGACATATGTTGGTGACTTATGTTGATAGCTTATGGTGGTGGCTAATGTTGATGACATATGTTGTTGGCTTATGGTGGTGGCTTATGTTGATGGTATATGTTGCTGGCCTATGTTGATGGTTTATGTTAATGGCTTAGGTTAATGTCTTAGGTTGATTGCATAAGTTGATGGCTTATGTTGGTGGCTTATGGTGGTGGCTTATGCTGGTGGCTTATGCTGGTGGCTTATGGTGGTGGTTTATGGTGGTGGCTTATGTTGATGACATATGTTGGTGACTTATGTTGGTGGCTTATGTTGGTGGCTTATGGTGGTGGCTTATGGTGGTGGCTTATGGTGGTGGGTTATGGTGGTGGTTTATGGTGGCTTATAGTGGTGGCTTATGGTGGTGGTTTATGGTGGTGGCTTATGTTGATGCCATATGTTGGTGGCTTATGATGGTGGCTTATGGTGGCTTATGGTGGTGACTTATAGTGGTGGCCTATGTTGGTGGCTTATTTTTGGTGGTTTACGTTAATACCTTATTTGTAATGACTTATTTGACAAGTTATTGTTGTCAATGTATTTAGAGGATTTTTCTCTTGGTTATGGAAAGTATCTCAACTCTTTTTTTTATGGTAGCATAATGCTTACCGCCATGTTTGTAAGCAACAACAACACACTAAAATTCCAAGAATCCAAAGTACTCTAAGGTTAATGATTGTCTCTCAACTCCATTCAACGTCTAGTCAAAAAACATTATATATTTTTCACATTTTACAAAAAAGGTAAATTGGGAAAGTAAGCTATATGTTTAAACTAAAAATCATATCAAATCATATGCTAACTCCAACACCTACGTCTATCCCCTAGCCTAACCTAACAAGATGGCGGCCGTAGCTTAACTTAACCTAGCCTAACCTAACAAGATGGCGGCCGTAGCTTAACTTAACCTAGCCTAACCTAACCTAACCTACGAGGTGTGATCAAAAAGTTCCAAAATGTGGCTGCAACTTAACCAAACCTAGCCTAGCCTAACCTAACCTAACCTACAAGGTGTGATCAAAAAGTTCCAAAATGGCGGCCGTAGCTTCACTTAACCTAACCTAACTTAACCTAAACCTACGAGGTGTGATCAAAAATTTTTCAAAATAGTGGTCATAGCTTAACTGAACCTTGCCTAACCTAACCTAACCTAAACCTACGAAGTGTGGTCATAAAGTTCCAAGATGGAGGTCGTAGCTTAACTCAACCTAACCTAACCCTACGAGGTGTGATCAAAAAGTTCCAAAAAATGGCTGCAGTAGCTTAACTTAACATTTGAGTCATTTTTTTTACAGGTCCCGGGGTACGGGTCCATGATGACGGGTCCCTGTGGGCGGGTCCTTTGGACTGTCCCCTATGGACTGGCCTTGCATTTTATCCAAATTATGTCAAAGGGGACCCGCCACAGGGACCCGTCAACATGGACCCGTCCCCCGGGACCTGTAAAAAAAAATGACTCAAAGGTTAAGTTAAGCTACTGCAGCCATTTTTTGGAACTTTTTGATCACACCTCGTAGGGTTAGGTTAGGTTGAGTTAAGCTACGACCTCCATCCTGGAACTTTATGACCACACTTCGTAGGTTTAGGTTAGGTTAGGTTAGGCAAGGTTCAGTTAAGCTATGACCACTATTTTGAAAAATTTTTGATCACACCTCGTAGGTTTAGGTTAAGTTAGGTTAGGTTAAGTGAAGCTACGGCCGCCATTTTGGAACTTTTTGATCACACCTTGTAGGTTAGGTTAGGTTAGGCTAGGCTAGGTTTGGTTAAGTTGCAGCCACATTTTTGGAACTTTTTGATCACACCTCGTAGGTTAGGTTAGGTTAGGCTAGGTTAAGTTAAGCTACGGCCGCCATCTTTTTAGGTTAGGCTAGGTTAAGTTAAGCTACGGCCGCCATCTTGTTAGGTTAGGCTAGGGGATAGACGTAGGTGTTGGAGTTAGCATATGATTTGATATGATTTTTAGTTTAAACATATAGCTTACTTTCCCAATTTACCTTTTTTGTAAAATGTGAAAAATATATAATGTTTTTTGACTAGACGTTGAATGGAGTTGAGAGACAATCATTAACCTTAGAGTACTTTGGATTCTTGGAATTTTAGTGTGTTGTTGTTGCTTACAAACATGGCGGTAAGCATTATGCTACCATAAAAAAAAGAGTTGAGATACTTTCCAAAACCAAGAGAAAAATCCTCTAAATACATTGACAACAATAACTTGTCAAATAAGTCATTACAAATAAGGTATTAACGTAAACCACCAAAAATAAGCCACCAACATAGGCCACCACTATAAGTCACCACCATAAGCCACCATAAGCCACCATCATAAGCCACCAACATATGTCATCAACATAAGCCACCACCATAAACCACCACCATAAGCCACCACTATAAGTCACCATAAACCACCACCATAACCCACCACCATAAGCCACCACCATAAGCCACCAACATAAGCCACCAACATAAGTCACCAACATATGTCATCAACATAAGCCACCACCATAAACCACCACCATAAGCCACCAGCATAAGCCACCAGCATAAGCCACCAGCATAAGCCACCACCATAAGCCACCAACATAAGCCATCAACTTATGCCATCAACCTAAGACATTAACCTAAGCCATTAACATAAACCATCAACATAGGCCAGCAACATATACCATCAACATAAGCCACCACCATAAGCCAACAACATATGTCATCAACATTAGCCACCAACATAAGCTATCAACATAAGTCACCAACATATGTCATCAATATAAGCCACCAACATAAGCCATCAACATAAGCCACCACCATAAACCATCAACATAAGCCACCAAAATCAGCCAACAACACATGTCATCAACATAAGCCACCCACATATTGAACCCATGTGCCATAGGGTCCAATGAGGGCGAATCCATGCATTTGGGGAAGAAATGAAAGAAACGTATAGTTTCTAATGTAACTTAAAGAAAGATCCAGCTAAGATGCTAGCCTAATATGGTGCAAGAGGCGAGGACCAGGTGTTCGTGAGATGAGATCATCCCTCTTGACATTCAGAAGGGAGCGAGTCATGAGTATTAATAACCGAGTGGAAATTTCCCAAGATTAAACAAGGAAGCCTGACTCGGAAATCGACCTTACGTTGCTGGAAATTGACAACACCGCTTATGCGCCAGAAGAGGAATAATTAAATTTAACCCGTTTACAAGTATAATAATGAGTAAACAAGTACAGTACAGTGAATCATTTCGAGTGAGAGATTTTTTAGTAAAGAGAAACCATTTAATAATTGCGCAGGAGAAAACTGCAAACGCAAGACGACGTCATCGGGGAAGTACCAAGGCCTGTGTGGAGGGGAGAAAGCAAAAGAAATGCAACACCCACACAATTGAGGACGAGAAATTAATTAATATCTCCGAATTGCACGATCGATTCTTAGGTGCAATGAGATTATTTGACATTGAGAAGACGAGCTTTCGGAAGGTATAATTTTTATATTTGTGCCACCATTATTTTAGAAATTGGTCACAGAAAGGACTAGAGTCTTATTTTTTTGTAGTGAAATAGTATAAAGCTTCGGGCTTCACCAAGCCAATCATGCAGTTATTCTGACAACCCGTGAGGGTGTTACTACGCATGCAGTCATTCCGACAGTCCGTGAGGGGCGTAAGACTACATCACAGCACATCAGTATCCAGACAGTCCGTGAGGGGCGTAACTCTGCGTCACATCGAAGACAGTTACTAGTACTCCTTGAGGGGAGAAACGCTGTGTTACACCGCAGAAGTAATATCCGATAGCCATAGGCGTCGCAGTATTAACAACTTGCTTGCCTCCATAAGGAGTGGTAAAGAAGAAATTTAAAGTATCGCCGTATTGGAATATTAGGAAAATCCTAGTTACAGGATTTAGGCCCGACTGTATACAAGTTATAGTGAAAGTTCGTAAGATAAAGTCAGAGCAGGCTGCGAACGTCGGACTTAAAGGCGATAGGTCGTTAAATAGACGAACGAATATATCATAACGTACGGAAGTACCGTACAAGAAAGATAAACTGTTATCTAAATTAAAGAACCCAAGAAGGGAAGAACAGAATAAGGTTCGGAACGTATATCAGAAACGTAGGAATGCTAGAACCGATCAAATAAAGAAGCACGGAGACTATAAACATTATCTCCAAAAAAGCAGGCGAACTATTCTAAAAGTACTAGACTCGAGAAGTACTAGCTGCTATAAACTAAATCCATAGGTCATCGAGAGGTTAGTGAGGAGACCTCGATCCGAATAGACTTTCGCTAGGATCGATAACCAGATCTACAAAGAAGCCGTTCAAGCTAGATAAATAGCCGGTCATCCAGGATAGGAGTAGAAGAATTTGGATTCCAGGGAACAGTAGATGTTTCGAGACTTTCGTATTCTGCAGGATAGGAAGCCGACATTGAATAAATTTCACCCTTGGAAACGGGAAATTAAGAGGTCACGTGTGATAGGCTCAGAAATACGGCCTAGTGATCAAGAATTGTGAAGTGTAAATTTATCAAGATTGTGTATTAGATTAATATTTTTAGTATTTATTATGTGTTCAAAAGGGGACACATCAGTGTATAAAAATGTCGTCAATGTTAAGTGTCTTAAATATATGTCAAGAAGTGTTTGTACATAAGATGAATTCTTTTAATATGGAGTAAATGTTCAAAGTGGGCCTAAAATGAAACACCGCACAAGAATAAAGATCATGGGACGATCTTAAAAACATGTGAGTACTGAATTTCATTCTATTTTGGTGTCAGGAATTGGTTGTGTACAAATCCACCGGAGTTTTGAGTAAAAGGGATGTGTTTTAAGAAATAAATACTGAATAAACAAGAACGCGGTCTGAACAATAATAGAAATTTGAGAAATTATAAATAATTATGTAAAGAATAAATCCCGTAGAGGAAATATGTGAATAAAATGTTAATGTATTTAACAAATGTCATAAGAGCAAGCGAAATATCAGTAATTATCATGAAAGATATTTAAATAAAGTTAAGTTGAGATATGAAAGAAATAACTTTTGAGCTTGTGTAAAGAATAAAGATAATACTAATAACTAAGTATGGAAATATTAAATAAAGATCAAATAAATTGATGTGAACATAAGAGCGTTAAAGCCTTAATATATGTGTAAGATATGATGTTCAAGGGAATGTTTTAAAAGGGAGCGATTTATCGGCAACGGAAAAGATTAATATAAGAATTAAAAATAATATGAATTGTTACTAATGAGATTTATCAGTTCTTGGGAAGACATTTCGGCTTAAAATTATGCATAGCGCAACGGAGCGCAAATAATATTAAAATGTCACGCTAGGAAAGCGTAGAAGTTAAAATACTTGGTAAATTACTTATGGAGGGTAGTTGATTGTAGTGAATTGATAATTGTATAAGTCCTCTATTTGTGACGTAGTATCACGAGGCATTGTGTATGTATTAAAAGGGAGCTAATGTATGGTATTATTGAGCGTATGTCATGTAGGCCACGGCCGACTTTAAATCGCGTCTTGTATAAGTCCTCTTTAAGGGAATGGTTCCCGAGGCATGTGAAGAGATTCGAACTCAGAATCTTCTTATGATAAAAGCCCCTTAATTCTCCGTCGTCGAATGTGTATTAATCTTCCCCAATCAATGAGGACCCTCTCATAATTAATAAATGCCAAGGTTACGAAAGTGGTCTATGAACCAAAGAATATTTGTTTGAATGGATACAGAACAGTAAAAGCCCGGTCTCTCCCCAGGACTGAGTATAATGTGAAGGTTTGTTTTGAAAGCCTTGGAAAGGAGCTGCTAACGTGGGTTAGACAGAGAGTCGCCCGTCACCCTCCGTGTCATAAATCGCGCCCGAGTATAATGGCCTGGCTCTCTTAGATTAAGGGTGGGCCGGAACCGTCTCGTAAGATGTAGTAAAGACACCGTGAGTGTTTAAAGTTGTTAACGACCCGGGAGTTGAACCGAGGTCCTTGTAGATTGATATTTTCGTTTGCCTGTTCAGATCGTAGTTTCTTATGTGATAATGGTCTTATAAGACATAAGAGATAAATAATAATCCCTATTGTAATGATGTATGGAAGTAGGATTCCACGAGTTAATTGAAGGCAACTAAGTTTCGGGAGTAACTATAGTTTTTTGACTGTGTCAAGTATCTTCACGCTCTGGAGTGCACAAGTGATTTCCTGATTACCTTAATATATTTGTGAAAATAAAGAGAGATGATAACAGCTGAATGTGTGAACATGCCCAAAAATATTGAGTTAGATAATTAACATAAGATTTTAAATGTAATTATACATTTGTTTTGAGGATTAAGAAAATATAAAAGATAGTATTTGAGGTGTACAAGAGTGACACCATTATTATGTAAAGCATGGAGCCAAAAGAGCTCGGAGTTATATAAAACTTACCGTTGATGCTTTATGGAAGTAAGACTAAGTAGGAATTGTTGGTTTATGTGGAAACCATATGTTTAAATACAATATTTGTTTTATTATATTTGTGATTCCTTGTTCATTTGGAACAAGTAGATGATTATGGGTCAATAATTAAATTGTTAAAGTGTTTGTAGCGCCATTAATTTTATTAATTAAATGTGTTAAAATAGGAGTTGATTTTGTTGTTATTTTTGCAAGTGTATCCTCTAATTAATCCAAAATATGTGAGTCACAGAGTGGGGGAACTTACCGCTGCCCCGAAAATTCCGAATTGAGCTACGCTGGTATACTGTGATTGGCATATTTCTTGCTAAAAGGGCACATGGGGGCATATAAGTAATGTGCTGGATTAATAACTAGAGGAACACTTAAGACGGTCATATCATGTAAAGTAAAGTAATGATAGGAGTAGCTACAACATAAAATATTAACTGACCGCATGGGTCCCTGGAAACTCATACCGAGCAGCCCTGAATTATATTATATTACCCCCCCCCTAGCAAAACCTATTTTTTGGCGCCCAGTACATAGGGATGAGTTTTCCTAGGGAAAACCCGAGTTTTCTCGAAAAATCAAAATTTTAATTTTTTTAAAAAATGGTTTTTCGAAATTTTGAATTTTAAATACTTCCATAAAGGTTTATGAAATTGAATAAAAGTATTAAAAGGGTACGTTGTGGTAAATACCCGTACCAAAGTAAATTTTTAAAGAAATTGGGACACACTGATTCAGAGTATCATCTCTCAAGCATGTACTAGTGTGGTGGCATTAGTGGCCCACTATATTCTAATAAGATGGTATTGAGTGAGGAATTGCAGGGGCTTTTGGAGGCGATAAAAGCCGATAGTAATGAAAAATTGGAGGCTATAAACAATACATTGGGCCTCCAAAAGGATGAAAATAACAAAGTGTTCGAATCCATAAATGAGAGTCTAGAGTCACTAAAAACTAAAAGTGATAATATGGGAACTAAATTAGAAGCCATTGAAACTAATAGTGACACTATGGGGACTAAATTAGAAGCTATCGAAGCCGACTGTATAAACATGAATAAGGAAGTGAAGGCTGAGATTGAAAGGATGAAAACAGAAAGTGGGAAAACCATTAAAGAACAGTTGGAAGTGATAAAAAAGGAGACGTTAGAGTCTCTGAAAGCCAACAGTAAAGAAAACAATGGAGTACTGAAGGCTGAAATAGAAAAGACAATGGATACTAAATTTAAAATTCTTGATGAGGGGTTGGAGACTAAGTTAAATGAGTGAAAAAGGGAATGCATGGAAAATTTTGAAATTTTGAGTAAAAGTTTGAGTTCCATGGAAACTAAATTAATTAACATAGAAACAAAGGGTGATGATTGTGAAAAGAAACTTGTAACCCAGATCCAAGGTGTGCAGACAGAATTAGAAGCTCAGATAAAATCTAATAGCGATATCTGTAAAACATCCCGGGATGAAATAAAACAAAGCGTGAATGAGCTAGGAGAGAGATTTGAAGGGGTTGAGAAAAAAATGGGAGAACTCGAGGGAAAAGTCAATGAAGTTCAAACCAAAGTAACTGAGATGAAAAATCAAAATAAAAAGGATGTCCAGGATATGAAAAAGCAGATTGATCTTTTTACCGGGCAGGTAGATGATAACTGGAAGACGTACGAAACTAAAATAGATAAAAGTTTAGGTCTATATGAGGAGCATCTCCAGAATGAAAGAAAACAACGAGAGAAAGAAAATAAGGATAACACCCATAAGATAGATGAAATAAGCAAGGGTATTAATGAGGTCCAGGAAACTATCGGAAAGTTAGAAGGGCGAGTAGGAAAAACTAATAATGAAGTAAAACTGATCAAAGATGAATTAACGGAAGTGTCTAAGAAGACGGAAGGAAAGTTGAAAGGAATTGAATTAGATATGGTCAAAGGACGAAAAGAAGTGGAGAAGCAAATAAAGGAGATACGAGAGGGCCTGGAGACCATAGGTGACGTTAAGCCAGAAATTATAGACCAAAGGGTCATGATCTTTAAGAAAGAGGTAGAAGACCAACTAAATGAATTCAGGGATAGTTACAGGGATGAGAAATTCCAATCCAAAAAGGTAGAGGAAGATAGTAGAAGGAATCAAGAAAGAATTCAGAATGAATTAAGATCCCGATTGGAGAGGACTGAACATAAGAATAGTCAAATGGAAATCCTACTCATGGCTAATGAAGAAAGTGCCCGAAGGGAAAGGAAGTTAGAATTCGAGAATCAGGAGGGGTTTCCAAAGACAGAATGGGTAGATTCCCGTGAACAAGGCACAGATACGGAGAGGGACTTAGGAGGGGAGAGCCCTTATAAGAACCCAGGATATCCGATGGCGATGTCAACCCCGTACATGAATCAGACAAATGGCCAGATAATAAACATTATTAAATCCAATGAGGACAGACCAGTAAAGTTTACGGGTAATAACATGTCTATTACTCCAAAATACTGGCTAAAGGAAGTTGCAGAGTATTTAAACGAAATGAAAGTTCCTCAGGATCGGAGACTGAGAGCTATTGAAAAGCTGTTGGCAGGTGATTGTCTCACCTGGTTCAGAAGCTTCAGGTACACCTTTGATACGGTGGAAGGCTTTAGGGAAGCATTTTTAAAACGATATTGGGCAGCAGACGTCCAGGAGAATTTAAGGCTGGATCTGTACTCTAGGAAGTACAGCACAAATGCACCAACTAAGTACTCGGAGTTTTTCACCGCTCAGCTGTGTAAATTCCGCGAACTGGATATTGCTCCGGCAGAAAACGACCTGTGTGCCGCCATTGCAAGACAACGTCCGTATGAGATTCAGAGGCTGTTAATCTCATCTAAAGCCAGAAGTGCTGTGGAAGTGGAGAGTGTATTACGTCAGTTAGATATGACGACTTCGCACGTAACTCCTCGGCATCAAAGACAAACTGAGCAAGTACACATGGCCAGCAGTCAGGAAACTGGAGAAAAACCAGCGACCAGAAATCAGTCCACCAGCACGGATACCCAAGGACTAGGTCGAGAGTATGGGCACCAGGAGCCTAGAAGGATACAGCCATACTACAGAGGAGGATATCGAGGAAGAAATCCTAGGAATTCAGGTTATAGGCAACAAGAGAGCCGACCCTATAACAATAACCATCAAAGGCAAGAAAACAGAAAGAAATGGGAGAATTATCCCAGAAGGAATGTAAGGCCAGAGGATAGGGATGATGAATATCGGGCCGAAATAGAAGAAAGATATCAGGAAAGTCTTCGTTATATGAACGAACGACTAGATGAACCTGATAGGCAGAAAGTCCGTTGGAGTGAGGCAATTAAGAACCGGAAATCACCCGACCGACTAGACGGAGCTCAAAGCTTGGAACTACAAGCTCAGTTAAAGAATGAGGGAAAAGGGAGCCCTCAGGATTAAAAAAACTCCAAATTTAAATTGTCAAAAGTGGAAACATACCAGGAGCTGGGAGGAGGTAGAAATTGTGAATTGGATAGCAAGACCAGATGAGCTAATTAACGAGGATGAGGAAGGAATCCCACCTGTTAAAAGAGAATTACCTATAATTATGCTTAGGATAGAAGGATTACTGGTCAGAGCATTGATTGATACCGGATCCACAATAAGTCTAATTACACAAACCCTTCTAAATGAACTGGAAACAAGGGGCCGAGTATTAAAGATTCCCACATCAAGTGTAAAGATTAAGGGGATTATCCCTGAAAAATCTCTAACATGCAAATTTCAGGTATACATTGATCTGATCATGGGTAACGCTGAAATTTCGCAGTGCTTTTTGCTGGTAAATCAATTACCGTATAATGTCATATTAGGTATTGATTTTATCCGTGAGAACAAGGTCATCATAGACCTAGCGCAAAACTGCATTAGAGTTCAAAGAGAGGATGTGGATGAGCAAAACATTAACATACAGGAACAGGATGCGAAAATAGGAGAACAGGTATGGCATATGGAAGAAGTGATTGAGGAAGATTACAAGGACATAGAAAAGATATTTGAAGTCCTCAACATAGAACTCGAAGATAATTTGGAAAATGAGTTCGAGACCAACCTGTCAGGAAAAGTGGAGGAAGCTAAAGTCAGCCCAGAAAATAAGGAACAGTTAAAGAAATTATTATTGAATTATAGGGACGTATTTGATTCCAAGCCAGGGAAGATTGAAAATTTTAAATACGCGTTCCAAGTCAATGACTGGGCACCGTTTAAACAAAAACCATACCCGGTTGCGGAAAAACATTACCCACAAACCAAGAAGACACTGCAGGAGATGATGAATGCAGGTGTTATAGAAAAGATGGCGACACCATATGTTAGTCCATTAGTGATTGTGAGTAAACCGGATGGCTCAGTAAGGGTGTGTTTAGATGCCAGAAATTTAAATGCAAAAATCATACCAGAAAATGATTCGGCACCACCCATAAAAGAAATACTGAGGAAGTTCAAAGGCAAGAAGATTTTTACAAATATTGACATGACTTCTTCGTATCATCATCTCGAACTGGAAGAGAAAACCAGCTTGTTGACTGGATTTCAGTTCGACCAACAAACATATTGTTTTAGAAGATGTCCGTTTGGATTGAAGACCGCGGGATCTGCATTAATAAGAGCGCTTGATCGAAACCTGTCAGAGGAAGTGAAAGATTGCACTATCCGATACGTGGATGACATTTTGCTTACCTCGGAGAACATTGAGGAACATTTAGAAAATTTGAAGAAATTATTGGAAGACTTAAGAAGGGCAAATTTTAAAATAAATTTAAAGAAGTCGAATTTTTGTCAAAGGCAAGTGACATTTTTAGGGCATGTGATTGACAAGGATGGTGTTAAACCAAATCCATGCAAATTGGAATCGATAAGGGATTTTCCAAGGCCTTTGAAGGTAAAAAACGTTCGCCAGTTTTTGGGATTGATTGGGTTCTTCTCAGGACATTGTCCATCATACACCAAAACTGTTGCACCACTACAGGACCTTCTGAAGAAGGGGGGCAAGTGGAAATGGACGGAGGAAGCAGAAAAAGCATTCGTGGAGGCCAAGGAAATGCTCTTAAATTACGTGAAGCTAGGATATCCTGATTTTAATCAGGGATTTATCATTCAAACAGACGCATCCCAGATTGGAATAGGGGCAATGCTATATCAGGAAAACCCGGAAAACCCTGATAAGAAAAACTATCTAGCTTTCACAAGTAGGAGACTGAAACCACACGAGAAAAATTATACGATCAGCGAAATCGAGCTGCTAGCGATATTGCACGCGTTGCAATATTGGCGGAAGATCGTATATGGGTTTCAGGTCATTCTAAGAACGGATCATAAAGCCTTAACCTTTTTGATGAAGACTGATTTATCCAGTCAAAGGTTGATGCGTTGGGCTTTATACATTCAACAATTTGATGTCAAGATAGAGTACTGCCCAGGAAAAGAAAATATAGTTCCAGACTACTTAAGTAGACAGCCAGAGTCCATAGAAGAGGAAGTAATGGCTATAGATTTGGAAGACAGGGATCAGCGTACTCTTAATGAGTTAAGAAGCATTAGTCAAAGACAACGGGAGGATCCATGGATGAATATGCTTATATCTTTCCTTGAGGGAAGCTTGATAAGAGGAACACCAGCGTACACGGAAGCTAATAAGATAGCTCAAGACTACACGTTTTATAATGGATTATTATATAAGTTTGTAGACTCTGACCATACCAAATTAAGGATTGTTGTACCTGCAATTTTGCAGAGGAAAATAGTATGGTTAGCCCATAGATCGTTCGGACATATGGGAGTCGACAAAACAGTCTCAATGCTGAAAGAAGCATTTGTATGGCCGAGACTGAGAGAAACTGTAAGGGACACGCTAAAGACATGTGATCTATGTCAAAGGATCAAACCTAATGCATTCCTGATGAGGCAGAAGCCTATACCATTGTTGCCCGAAAGGCCCGGCCAAATCATATCTATTGATAATTTTGGACCTTTGCCAAAGGCAAGAAGGGGAAATCGACACATAATGGTGGCTATGGATGTCTTCACTAAAATGGTTGTCCTTGCTCCCATACAGAAGACTAGTACCAAAGAGGTGTTAAAACGACTCAAAGAAAAAGTGATACCGATTCTGGGGAAACCTGAGAATTTGTTGTCGGATCACGGCAGTTGTTTCACCAGTGTAGAGTTCAGACGAGAATTAGAAAGACTTGGAATACGTCAGATTTTGTCAAGTATTCGCCATCCTGAGGCAAATCCTGTAGAAAGAGTGATGAGAGAGACGGCCAAGTATTGTAGAATATAATGTGCCGAAGAAAATTGGAAGTGGATAGATATCTTGGATATTATCGAATTTTGTATAAATAATACAATTCATGAATCCACAGGAGAGATACCCATAACGTTACATCGGAATGAGCAACCAGAAAGACCTTGGAGTCTGGTAATTCCTAGGCCAGCAGACGCTCAGCCTGGAAGAGATGTACGCATTAGAAGAGCCTTTGAGCATCTAAAAGCTCAAGCCGACAGGAGGCAGAGAAGAAATAGGCATAAGAGGTATCATCGACCATTATTAGCAGGAGAAATGGTGTTAGTAAAAAGACCAGCCATTTCGGATCCAGGGAACCGTGTGTACAAGTAGTTCCAGAAAATGTACCACGGACCGTATCAAATAATCAGAGATTTGAGGAATAACGCATATAGAATTCGGCATTGTGAAACGGATCACGAAGTGACCATGAATTCAGCAAATTTGAAATTATATTACCCTCCCGAAGATTTCGATGAAGTAAATGAACAAGCCCTGGTTATGGAAACATGTAGAGATGAATCCGCTTTTGGCATAAACAAGAATAAGGAAGAAATAGAAAAGAGAGCTCAAGCATTCGAGTGCGAATGCGAATTGGAGAAATTGTATTGGGAAATTAAAGAAATAATTGAATTTATTGAAGAAGAAAATTCCAATTTAAGAAAGGAAAATGATGAAATAAGGAAGCGGGTAGGGATAGACCAAACCCGTAAGGAAGAATGAGGTTATGGAAATGTTATAGTACAGACAAATAGAGAAGAAAGAAAGGGTAGGGATAGACCACACCCGTAAAGAAGAATGAGGTTCTGGGGACTTAAAGTCCAGACAAGTAAAGAAAGAAAGAAAGGGTAGGGACAGAGCATACCCGACCTACACAATTACCGGATACGACTTTAAAGAAGTAAAAACAACAGTAGATACGGACGACGTTATGATGGATTCGACGGAAAAAGAAAGAGAAAATTAATTGAAATAAATTTCCTCAAAAATTTTTCGAAAATGTATTTACCTAAGGAGGGGAGAGATGAACCCATGTGCCATAGGGTCCAATGAGGGCGAATCCATGCATTTGGGGAAGAAATGAAAGAAACGTATAGTTTCTAATGTAACTTAAAGAAAGATCCAGCTAAGATGCTAGCCTAATATGGTGCAAGAGGCGAGGACCAGGTGTTCGTGAGATGAGATCATCCCTCTTGACATTCAGAAGGGAGCGAGTCATGAGTATTAATAACCGAGTGGAAATTTCCCAAGATTAAACAAGGAAGCCTGACTCGGAAATCGACCTTACGTTGCTGGAAATTGACAACACCGCTTATGCGCCAGAAGAGGAATAATTAAATTTAACCCGTTTACAAGTATAATAATGAGTAAACAAGTACAGTACAGTGAATCATTTCGAATGAGAGATTTTTTAGTAAAGAGAAACCATTTAATAATTGCGCAGGAGAAAACTGCAAACGCAAGACGACGTCGTCGGGGAAGTACCAAGGCCTGTGTGGAGGGGAGAAAGCAAAAGAAATGCAACACCCACACAATTGAGGACGAGAAATTAATTAATATCTCCGAATTGCACGATCGATTCTTAGGTGCAATGAGATTATTTGACATTGAGAAGACGAGCTTTCGGAAGGTATAATTTTTATATTTGTGCCACCATTATTTTAGAAATTGGTCACAGAAAGGACTAGAGTCTTATTTTTTTGTAGTGAAATAGTATAAAGCTTCGGGCTTCACCAAGCCAATCATGCAGTTATTCTGACAACCCGTGAGGGTGTTACTACGCATGCAGTCATTCCGACAGTCCGTGAGGGGCGTAAGACTACATCACAGCACATCAGTATCCAGACAGTCCGTGAGGGGCGTAACTCTGCGTCACATCGAAGACAGTTACTAGTACTCCTTGAGGGGAGAAACGCTGTGTTACACCGCAGAAGTAATATCCGATAGCCATAGGCGTCGCAGTATTAACAACTTGCTTGCCTCCATAAGGAGTGGTAAAGAAGAAATTTAAAGTATCGCCGTATTGGAATATTAGGAAAATCCTAGTTACAGGATTTAGGCCCGACTGTATACAAGTTATAGTGAAAGTTCGTAAGATTAAGTCAGAGCAGGCTGCGAACGTCGGACTTAAAGGCGATAGGTCGTTAAATAGACGAACGAATATATCATAACGTACGGAAGTACCGTACCAGAAAGATAAACTGTTATCTAAATTAAAGAACCCAAGAAGGGAAGAACAGAATAAGGTTCGGAACGTATATCAGAAACGTAGGAATGCTAGAACCGATCAAATAAAGAAGCACGGAGACTATAAACATTATCTCCAAAAAAGCAGGCGAACTATTCTAAAAGTACTAGACTCGAGAAGTACTAGCTGCTATAAACTAAATCCATAGGTCATCGAGAGGTTAGTGAGGAGACCTCGATCCGAATAGACTTTCGCTAGGATCGATAACCAGATCTACAAAGAAGCCGTTCAAGCTAGATAAATAGCCGGTCATCCAGGATAGGAGTAGAAGAATTTGGATTCCAGGGAACAGTAGATGTTTCGAGACTTTCGTATTCTGCAGGATAGGAAGCCGACATTGAATAAATTTCACCCTTGGAAACGGGAAATTAAGAGGTCACGTGTGATAGGCTCAGAAATACGGCCTAGTGATCAAGAATTGTGAAGTGTAAATTTATCAAGATTGTGTATTAGATTAATATTTTTAGTATTTATTATGTGTTCAAAAGGGGACACATCAGTGTATAAAAATGTCGTCAATGTTAAGTGTCTTAAATATATGTCAAGAAGTGTTTGTACATCAGATGAATTCTTTTAATATGGAGTAAAAGTTCAAAGCGGGCCTAAAATGAAACACCGCACAAGAATAAAGATCATGGGACGATCTTAAAAACATGTGAGTACTGAATTTCATTCTATTTTGGTGTCAGGAATTGGTTGTGTACAAATCCACCGGAGTTTTGAGTAAAAGGGATGTGTTTTAAGAAATAAATACTGAATAAACAAGAACGCGGTCTGAACAATAATAGAAATTTGAGAAATTATAAATAATTATGTAAAGAATAAATCCCGTAGAGGAAATATGTGAATAAAATGTTAATGTATTTAACAAATGTCATAAGAGCAAGCGAAATATCAGTAATTATCATGAAAGATATTTAAATAAAGTTAAGTTGAGATATGAAAGAAATAACTTTTGAGCTTGTGTAAAGAATAAAGATAATACTAATAACTAAGTATGGAAATATTAAATAAAGATCAAATAAATTGATGTGAACATAAGAGCGTTAAAGCCTTAATATATGTGTAAGATATGATGTTCAAGGGAATGTTTTAAAAGGGAGCGATTTATCGGCAACGGAAAAGATTAATATAAGAATTAAAAATAATATGAATTGTTACTAATGAGATTTATCAGTTCTTGGGAAGACATTTCGGCTTAAAATTATGCATAGCGCAACGGAGCGCAAATAATATTAAAATGTCACGCTAGGAAAGCGTAGAAGTTAAAATACTTGGTAAATTACTTATGGAGGGTAGTTGATTGTAGTGAATTGATAATTGTATAAGTCCTCTATTTGTGACGTAGTATCACGAGGCATTGTGTATGTATTAAAAGGGAGCTAATGTATGGTATTATTGAGCGTATGTCATGTAGGCCACGGCCGACTTAAAATCGCGTCTTGTATAAGTCCTCTTTAAGGGAATGGTTCCCGAGGCATGTGAAGAGATTCGAACTCAGAATCTTCTTATGATAAAAGCCCCTTAATTCTCCGTCGTCGAATGTGTATTAATCTTCCCCAATCAATGAGGACCCTCTCATAATTAATAAATGCCAAGGTTACGAAAGTGGTCTATGAACCAAAGAATATTTGTTTGAATGGATACAGAACAGTAAAAGCCCGGTCTCTCCCCAGGACTGAGTATAATGTGAAGGTTTGTTTTGAAAGCCTTGGAAAGGAGCTGCTAACGTGGGTTAGACAGAGAGTCGCCCGTCACCCTCCGTGTCATAAATCGCGCCCGAGTATAATGGCCTGGCTCTCTTAGATTAAGGGTGGGCCGGAACCGTCTCGTAAGATGTAGTAAAGACACCGTGAGTGTTTAAAGTTGTTAACGACCCGGGAGTTGAACCGAGGTCCTTGTAGATTGATATTTTCGTTTGCCTGTTCAGATCGTAGTTTCTTATGTGATAATGGTCTTATAAGACATAAGAGATAAATAATAATCCCTATTGTAATGATGTATGGAAGTAGGATTCCACGAGTTAATTGAAGGCAACTAAGTTTCGGGAGTAACTATAGTTTTTTGACTGTGTCAAGTATCTTCACGCTCTGGAGTGCACAAGTGATTTCCTGATTACCTTAATATATTTGTGAAAATAAAGAGAGATGATAACAGCTGAATGTGTGAACATGCCCAAAAATATTGAGTTAGATAATTAACATAAGATTTTAAATGTAATTATACATTTGTTTTGAGGATTAAGAAAATATAAAAGATAGTATTTGAGGTGTACAAGAGTGACACCATTATTATGTAAAGCATGGAGCCAAAAGAGCTCGGAGTTATATAAAACTTACCGTTGATGCTTTATGGAAGTAAGACTAAGTAGGAATTGTTGGTTTATGTGGAAACCATATGTTTAAATACAATATTTGTTTTATTATATTTGTGATTCCTTGTTCATTTGGAACAAGTAGATGATTATGGGTCAATAATTAAATTGTTAAAGTGTTTGTAGCGCCATTAATTTTATTAATTAAATGTGTTAAAATAGGAGTTGATTTTGTTGTTATTTTTGCAAGTGTATCCTCTAATTAATCCAAAATATGTGAGTCACAGAGTGGGGGAACTTACCGCTGCCCCGAAAATTCCGAATTGAGCTACGCTGGTATACTGTGATTGGCATATTTCTTGCTAAAAGGGCACAATATGCCACCAACATTATCCTGCATAAAACGTCAACACAACATCATTCTTTCACCACAAGTGTTCAGACCTTTGTAGTAGGCGGATCGACTATACAAGTCAGTGGCTACTATGGAATATACTATAACCAATAAAGGTAAACCACGTGCCCTGTATCATGGGTACTCTTATAACTATAAGCGAGAAAATGCGAATGGCATCATATTTTGCAGTGCTCAAAACAAAGAACAACAAAATGTCTAGGTCATCTAAAAAGTAAACATGGTGAGGTCTTAAGTGTGGGTACTCATCAATGTGGTATACCAAATGAAACACCGTTAGTGTTAACAAAACATGATCAAAAGAACAAGAAAAAGCAAGTCCGACAAAAACATAGTGTTACTCAACATAGTGACTTCCTTATGAAAAAACATTTATCTCCTCAAAAAGTCATGTTAGGACAGTTGTCAACGTTCAATAAACCCGTAACACTATCAAAAGCAACACAGACTCTTCAAGAGATCCCTTTTGAAAAGAAAAAAATGGAATTGGATAGTTCTAGTGATGTTGAGGATGATGATGATGATGATAATGATGGTGACAATGACTATAATAATTATAAAGATAATATTTATAATGATGATGATGATGATGAAAAAGAAGAGAATGAGGATTTAATGTCTATAAAACCATTGCGGCTTCCCCAGTTTTTAAGAACAAGAGTACCTGGAGAAAGTTGTAAAAGGATCTACAACAAGCGTTGTGTTTAAAATCTATATCAAACAATGGTAAAGAGATAAAAAGTTGTATTCAGTGTGTAACTATTGTAAAAAAAAAAATGAATAAAAATATTGTATGGGTATTGGCTGTTTTTTCTTAATTGCTATCCCCATGTCCCACTATTAATACAATTGTTAACCATCAACAGTCTCTGACTATGTTCAGAAAGAGAGTGGCCTTAAACAATACACTATATCTATGGTTTGTGTACTGAGTATCATAATAATACAGTGTGGCCAAGCCATGTTAAGGCAATAGTTATGTCAGGTAAGGGATTCGAACCCTTGCTTCCTTATACAGAAATTTGATCTTAAGTCAAACACCTTAACCACTCGGCCAACCTGACAGTTACTAATTTAATTGGTCTTGAGGACTTGAGTGTTTACAAAACTTTTTCCAGTATACATTGACTAAACCACTTGTTTGTTTTGAAATATAGATTTTGTTTTGTTTTACCATAACATTGCAGTTATGAGTCTTGTGAACTGGGTGTTCAATATAGGGTTAAAGGCATTTTAAAATCATTTTAGAAAAGCTTTAGGTATCGTGTCATGGATTTTAGTAATGCATTACTGTTCGTTGACTAACATTTACCGTTACACAACATTATTTTGGTGAACGTACATGTTGTTGTTTGAGTCTTTAGTCCTTTGACTGGTTTGATGCAGATCTCAGTACCTATCTGTCCCGAGCTAATCGTTTCATCTCTATATAGCTACCACATTCTACATTCAAGGCTATCTGTTTAACATATTCTAACCTTTGTCTCCCCCTACAAGCTCTCAGGTTCAATTCCTAGCTTTAACACAAAATTTTAAAATTGGTATGAGGACTAAAACAAGTATACTCAGTCTCGGGTGGTCCAAAATATGTAGGGTTTGATTCACACCTCAACCATACAACACCATTTTTTTATTTTTTTAAAATAATGATAGCCATTTGTTCATTTTCACATTTCACACATTACAATTTGTCGATTTTCCATTTGCATTTCTTTTAAATGTCAGTTTAAAGTTTTTGAATTTCATGATATGGAAACATGGATTTTCCAATTTTGTTGTTTACACATTTTATTTTTATTTTGTTTATATCAAAAGTTCATATTTGCGAAACTTGATTTTTTCATTTTAAGATTTTGTAAATGGTGTTAAAGTGAGTGCTTGGCCATTGCGATCGTACAGTCTGTCTATGTGTATGCAAAACATAGAGGTCTACTATTATTACTGCAGGTAAGGCTGTTTCTACACTCTCTCTCTCTTTCTGTGTAGTCATACATCCACACAGCCTTGCCTGTCTTTGAGAACAAACACACAACCACTCTATTTATCCCTAAAAACTTCATTGACATGCACACTCATCCCAAAGAACTTTAATTATACATTTAACATTTACCATTACAAAAATAAATGGTTTCCACTATTTACAAAAAAATTAACTATTTACAATTACAAAAATAAATATTTACAAAATACTGAATCAATTAAATCTACTGGTTACAAAAGCCATGTCTCTAAACAATAAAATATAGAAATCACACCTCCTCCTCGTGGTTATAACCCCTTGCTAGGCTAATGCGTACAGTAGGTCATTCGTCTGCACACATTTGTTATCCATCAAGGCAAAAGTGCATTTTCTCTGTTCCACAAGATACGAATTATAGTTGCTGGATTGTATCCTGCACCGTTTATGCGACATAGCTATACCAGTTCATGAAATCGCTAGGTAGTTCTCTACATATAGCTCTACATATGGCTTCCTTACAGCTAGTGTGTGATAGGCAGCATTAACTGTATATCACACCCAGTCCATCTTTGTATTTGCAATCCAAGTGATAATTTGAAAAGAGATGAGTGTAATCGGTTTAAAACATTATCTCTGCTTTTTATATGTTTATGACATGTGTATTGACCTGAAATCAAACCCTAGTCCACTTTAGTGAAAGGCTAACAGCTTAACCACTGTGCCACCATGCCCTTTTTTCTTAGATTGATTCGTTCTAGGACTTAGAGCTTGAAATCGAGTTAAAATCTCTAGTGTAAGTGGTACATGTGCTCGCCACTGCAGCACAAAATGGTTAGCTGGTAACATTAGACAACCGGAAATGATTGTATTTCTGTTAGACAAGCATTTCTGTCATCCGCCTACAGTGTGAGCACTGTCAGCAAGACAGTTTAGTTTAGAACAAGTGTGTGTGTGTGTGTGTGTGTGTGTGGATTATTAGCCTCAAGTATTTAACGCTTGTTGTGTGTAGCGACCATCTTGTCCTAGTAACCACTGAGCAAGTTTTAACAGTCAACCCATAAAAACAGTATAGGTTAGTTGTGTGTGTTTCATGTACTTGTGTGTGTGCATTAGCATCATGCACTAGCTTTACCTACCCTCTATAGGTAGAGCGTTATCCCTTTCCTTTCTGACATTACCAATGACCACATTCACCCACAAGTTTTACACTTAAATCATTGACTTGTTTTTGATTAAGTTTGCTTTGGTTTAGTTCGGTTTAGTTGAGTTTGATTCAGCTTAGATCAGTTTAGTTCGATATAGTCACCATTTTGGATTTTAGCTATCCTCTTTAACCAATCAATTAAAGATTGTCTACTCTTATTTCTTGAATCGATAAATCAGATTTTGTATACACCATTTGTCATTTATTATCCCATACCTACAACCTATGCTCTCTTTGTACTGCAGTTTGATCTGAAAACAAGTTCCAATGGTGAATGATTTGTCAGTCACCATACTTGTAGCCTATAATAATTCTTTCACTACCTAGCTATGTTTCATCACTCACTGTAAACATTTCACATGTCCATATCCGATTATTAGTTTATAAAATCTCAGGTCGATGACCTTGATGTATAGGGTATTTTTGGGTAAATTCATTAGCCATGGGAAAGGGTTGACCATTCTAAGTCCTATGACACCTCACATGTTGATATCCGATTATTAGTTTATAAAATCTCAGGTCAATGACCTTGCTGTTTTGGATTTTTGGGGTAAATGCATTGGTCATGGGAAAGGGTTAACCATTCGTAGTCCTATGACAGCTCACTTGACCCTCTCTACTGATAAGTTTATAAAATCTTAGGTCAATGACCTTGCTGTTTTGGGTATTTTGGGTAAATTCGTTGGTCATGGAAAAGGGTTGGCCATCCTGAGTCTTGTGACACCTTACTTGTCCCTCTCCGATTATTAGTTGATAAAATCTTAGGTTAATGACCTTGCTGTTTTATTTTGGGGTAAATTCATTAGTCATGGGGAGGGGTTGGCCATTTTAAGTTCTATGACACCTCACTTGACCCTCTGTGATTATTAGTTAGCGAGATATTAACGAAAGTGCAGTTAGGCCCTTTTGACAAAAAATGAATAATACACACATCAAAAAAAGTTTTGCATCACCTCGGTTCCCAGATCTCCGGCATATAGACGTTGACTGTGTATATTGTATCAAAGATACAGTCCCTTTGACTGTTCATAGATGTCACTAAAACTGCTCAAAGATGTAAACAACCATGCATGAGCAGGGCCTATTAGACGGAGGGGGTACGACAGCCGATCAGTTCCAGTCATTCCACCAGGACGAAGGTACGCTGCTCATGTTGTCTGTAGTTCTACCATGCCTAGAAGGTCAATACCGCAGTTCGATCGCGTCCGCATTGTTACTTTGTGTCAAGAAGGGCTCTCAACAAGGGAAGTTTCCAGGCGTCTCAGAGTGAACCAAAGCGATGTTGTTCGGACATGGAGGAGGTACAGAGATACAGGAACTGTCGATGACAGGCCTCGCTCAGGCCGCCCAAGGGCTACTACTGTAGTGGATGACCGCTACTTACGGATTGCCGCTCGGAGGAACCCTGACAGCAATGCCACCATGTTGAATAATGCGTTTCGTTCAGCCACAGGACGTCGTGTTTCAACTCAAACTGTGCGCAATAGGCTGCATGATGCGCAACTTCACTCCCGACGTCAATGGCGAGGTCCAGCTTTGCAACCCCGACACCATGCAGCGCGGTACAGATGGGCCCAACAACATGCTGAATGGACCCCACAGAATTGGCATCACGTTCTCTTCACCGATGAGTGTCGCATATGCCTTCAACCAGACAATCGTCGGAGACGTGTTTGGAGGCACCCTGGTCAGGCTGAACGTCTTAGACACACTGTCCAGCGAGTGCAGCAAGGTGGTGGTTCCCTGATGTTTTGGGGTGGCATTATGTGGGACCGACGTACGCCACTGGTGGTCATGGAAGGCTTTACGATACCTGAATGACATCCTCCGACCCATAGTGCACCCATATCGGCAGAATATTGGAGAGGCATTTGTCTTCATGGACGACAATTCTCGACCTCATCGTGCACATCTTGTGAATGCGTTCCTTCAAGATAACGACATCGCTCGACTACAGTGGCCAGCATGTTCGCCAGACATGAACCCTATCGAACATGCCTGGGATATGTTGAAAAGGGCTGTTTATGGACGTCTTGACCCACCAACCACTCTGAGAGATTTACGCCGAATTGTCGTTGAGGAGTGGGACAATTTGGACCAACAGTGTCTTGATGAACTTGTGGATAGTATGCCACGACGAATACAGGCATGCATCAATGCAAGAGGACGTGCTACTGGGTATTAGAGGTAGTGGTGTGTACTGCAATCTGGACCACAAATGCTGAAAGTCTAGCTGTATGATGGTACAACATGCAATGTGTGGGTCTCATGAGCAATAAAACGAGCTGAAATGTTGTTCGTGTTGATCTCTATTCCCTTTGTATTTAAAGGTTCCGGAACTCTTGGAACCGAGGTGATGCAAAACTTTTTTTGATGTGTGTACATTCAAAAACAGGGCGTCACCCCAAGTCCAACGACCCTCATACAAGTCCCTAGCTTTCTTAGTTCATAAGATATTAAAAAGCCCGTGACCTATTAGTTTTTGGATCTTTGGTTAATTTGTAAAAAAACGTATCTATAAATCATTATTCAAAAAGCCCGCCCTCTTACAAAAAAACAATTGCGCATTTGTAAAACAAAAAACGAAAATGATAAATCATAGCGGCATTCAGTTGTATGCATGCACTTTATGTGGAACGAGTTTAATTTCATATTGGCGTACAAACTCGCACATGTTGCACATGGAAAGCGACTTTTACCAAAAAATTATTATTTCATCCTCTAGTAGGGGTAGATTTTATTTTAGAGTGGAAATAAGTTATCCATAGGAAAGGGGTTGTCTGCCGGTGTAATTTGACTACTCGTACATGTCTCTAGCCTTATTCCCACCACTGTCAAAACAGGTTGTGACTTGTTAGCTCTTATCGTGCACGTGCACATGTGTACACTTGTGTGTTTGGTCATATTACACATGAACTTGCATTTTCTCACGTATGAACCAAAACAGGATGTGACTTGTTTCACAAGGAGGACGGTAATAAGGTCATCTCACACGTGTTCACATGTATTTCGCTACTTTCCTTTCATATCGTTATCCCATTATAGTAGTGGTGAACAACGTCAATTCAACACACACACAAATGTAGTTAGGCCCTTTGACATAATTTAAATAAATTCATGGGCTCGTCCGTAGGAACCAGGCCAAAGGGATCAGTCCAAAGGGACAAGGACTCGTCCACAAGGACCTGCCCACAAGGACTCGTCAACAATGACCCGTCCACAGGGACTCGTCAACAAGGACCCGTCAACAATGACTCGTCAAAAATGACCCGTCCACAGGGATCTGTCAACAGGGACCTGTCCACAAGGACTCGTCCACAAGTACCTGTCAACAAGGACCCGTTAGGTTGAGTTAGGTTACACTACAGCCACCATTTTTAAAAAAGCCCGCTCTCTTACCAAACCTATGAGTGGACATGTGTAAAAAACAAAAAACTAGCATGTTAATTCATAGTGGCTTTCCACCAAACATATACACTTTATGTGGAACAACGTTTAAATCCATATCGGCATTCAAACTCTCACATGTTGCAATTGGTAACAGAGATTCTCTAAAAAATTACAATTTCACCCCTTAGTAGGGTAGGTTTTATTTTTGGGGTTGAAATATGTTGTCCATTGGAAAAGGGGTGTTAGCCCGAGTTCAATGACACCTCATTTGTCAAAATCCGACCATAAGTTCGAGAGATATCGCACCACCGCCATCTTGTGAGGTGGGGAGGTGGAGGTGGGATCTGAACTCTCACAAAACCACTACTCCCGTTCTTAGAACGGTCTTCGGTGTTAACACCAGACATTATCAATTGAGCTACTGTCGCAATGGTTAGCGGTTTGTCATTCCTTCATAAGTTTATCAGAACGAAGTTAGTTTTCTGGGAATATCACACACACTGTTAATTTAAGGGCCTTAAAATGTGGTTTGCGGAGACCCTTTATACGTAGACTCCCGAATTTTGTGTCTCACAATGAGAAGCGCAACATACGCTTTGGTCGTCCTTCTAGGATCATTTTTATATTTCGCCTATTTTAGCATGTATTTTCAGAAGTTTTTCCCTATATCCACCCTTCTACTGTATCAAAAGTACGGTGAAGAGTTTTGTAAATGATTGGTGTATTGACTCTCATGGATACCATACCTAAGTTTACGATGCACCAAGCATCCGAACACGAGTTATAGACGTACATAAAGATACACAGAAAGAAAGACAGACAAGCAATTCCATTGTCTACAACCTATTACCCAGATATCCAAATATGGGTATATCTACCACGCAGTATCAAACAAAATCATCCTTACGATGAACCCGTATGTCGACAAATGATTAGTTAAAATGTGCTCTCAAACTAAATTCATATAACATATACTTCCTGAAGTGAAATAGAATTGATAGCCTTGTAGACGAAACGCAATACACGTCACATAAAAACTGACCCTCATCGTTGTGTTAGGTCCCCATCCACAGGAAGACTCCTTTAATAAATTATAAAGGCTTGTGGTACAGGAAATTTCGGGTTATTTAGCTTCAAATGGCCCACATTCCTAAAAGCCGCAAAAAATGCTGATTCAATTCAGGATTTTTTGAAAATAATATTGTTTGGAGATATAATACACATTCTGTACGATATATCGCACGTGAAAATCGCGTGAAAATATTCTAGGGTACCCCTTGACCCCCTTAATTGCATTGATGAATTATACAGTCTAAGTTGGTTCAGTGATAACCTTATAGCCATTTGCAAACTTTCACAGAAATGTAAAAAAATGGAGTGACATTGCTTCTTACAGAAATAGATGGAAAGTTGGATGTCACCCCTTGATATACTGTTGTCATGGTTACCGACTTGCGTTTCTTCATTAGGTTATTAAATTAATTTAAATTAGTTTTCTGGGAATATCTCAGAAACGGTTGGTTTTAGAGCCTTATAATGTAGCTTTCCGAGTTTTGATTCTGGCAACGAGGGGCTTTGTCTCGTTGTTGTGCACCATAATATAATAATAATAATAATAATAATAATAATAATAATAATAATAATAATAATAATAATACTATATAGGGATAGGGATATAATAGACCTTCCGTACCACAGCCGCAGGTGTAAATCGCGTGAAAACATTCTAGAGTACCCCCTGACCCCCTTAAGTGCATTAGACGTACTGATGAATTTTACAGAATAATTTGGTTCCGTGATAACCTTCTAGCCGTTTGCAAACTTTCACAGTAATGTAATAAATGGAATTGCATTGATATTCTCTTGCCATGGTTTTCTTGGAATATCTCAAAAACGGTTGGATTTAGGGCCTAAAAATGGTTTTTCGGGGATCCTTCAGCGCCCCCGAGTTTTGTTTCTCATATTGAAGGGCTGAAAATGAGCTGCCTCGTCCTTCTACGCCTATTTGTGCATGTATTTTAAGGGGCTAGGCCTTTGATGAGAGGTACGGAGAAGAGTTCCATCAATGATTAGTGTCGTGCCTCTGATGGATACCTGTACCAAATTTTACGTTGATACACCCAGTCCACAGACAGAGAGATAGACAGACAAAAAAATCGCGCGCATCCATCATAAAACAGTCTGAAACGCGTAAATAACGCAAATTTCCGTAGAAATTCAGAAAACAGACAAACATTCATTTTTATATATAGAGAGATAGAGATATATTATCTAACAACGAGTTGTAGTGCGTACGATTGGTGTTTACAATATGAGTCGCAATTTGAATCATGTGATAAGGTTAGTTTGTTTTGTTTGTGAATTACTTATGATAACTCGTATTATGAATGTTTATGCAACTTGGAACAGCACAATATAATAAATAAAATTAGAGCGTGCACTTGAATGCTATATGTATATGTTTACTTATCTCTGTGTATCTCTTGCCACACTGCTGCTACCTTAACGGCCATCTCCTCTCTACCGATGGTGCGTCAAGTTGCACCAGTTTAGATGGAATTACGTTACGCTCGAGATCTGCTATCGGAAGTTGTAAGTACTGACTCAGGTTGGAATGACTTATATAAGTAATGCATGTTCTGGAAATATTTAATTACTATTGGAGGCCATTTGAGCCATCTCGCACAGCCTAGGCACCTGCCCATATATGCTGCTAACCGCTCTGTTGGATGGAATAGGACTCTGCAATACTGCCTACATTCAGACCCTGGTTTGGCCAAAATAAAACACATGGTGCCTCCTCCTCCTATAACATATTTCCCAAATTATTCCTTCTCGAATACAGTACATTCATTGCCTCATTTTTAGCCTATTTTCATTTATGAAATAAATAGGCTTATGAGAACACCTTTTGTCCGTGTGTCTGTCTGTGTGTGCGTGTGTGTGTGATGGTGTGTGTCCCCCCTTCTCTTCTAAACGGCTGGAGCGATTTCAATGAAACTCGGTAAGCTAATGGCACTATTTTGGACGACCCCGACCGTGCACTTCAAATTTTGTTACGTCTCACCAATCCAACATGGCGACTGTGCGAAATATTTCACCAGCGTTCAATAGGCTATCTCCAAAACTCATACCGATATCACCCTGGAATATTTTACGGTGATTAAGGAAACTACTAGAAGTTCACCTATGTGACTTTTGAAAACTAACATGGCGCCAAGCGAAGTTGCGACTTTTAAATAGACGTTTCTCGCGATTTAACCAACCAAACTCAATAAAACCTAGTACAGTATATGTTTATACACATTTTAATGTACCGACATCTAACTTCGTTCAATTGTTTACATAACCTCAAGATGGCGGCTGTGCGAAATATTTCACCGGCATTCTATATCTCTGAAACTATTAGCGGTATGACCCTGAAATTTTGTACGGAGATAAAAGGCACTACTGGAAGTTCATCTATAAGACTTTCAAAAGCCGGTTAACTACAAAACGAATATGGCGGCCAAGCGAAATTAAAAATTTTAAATAGAGATTTCTCGCGATTTAATGATCCAAACGCAATGAAACTTGGTACAGTAAATGTTTATACACATTGTAATACACTGGTATCTAATTTAGTTCAATTATTTACATAACCCTATGATGGCGGCTCTGCGAATTTTAAAATTTAGCTTTTATTTCTTGTGTCGTAATCATGTGATCGAAGTGAAAGTTTGAATAATGAACCTACGCAATAATTTTCCTTTAATGGTACATAACTCTATGGCCTATACATATAACAATCCAACAAGGCGACCATCCGAAATATTTAAATGGATCTCAATATCTACGAATCTATTACAGCAATCAAACTGAATATTTTAATGTTCCTAGGGGCTATGAACATAAGTTCACCTATAAGACTTTCAATAACCTGGTGATCGCAAATCCAATATGGCGCGATGCGGAGTATAAATATTGACATGGTCGTTTCTCGCAATTTAACCATACGAGTGCAGTGACACTTGGTACAGTAAATCCTTATACAAATGTTTATCCACTGGCATCTATTGTTTTCCAATTGTTTCCATAACCACAAGATGACAGCTGTGCGAAATTTTGAAATCTCGTTTTTACTTCTTGTGTCCTAATTATGCGATTGAAGTTTGAATACCACACGTACACAATAATCTTCATGTAACAGTACATAACTCTAAGACCTACATATATAAAAATCCAACATGGCGACCATCCGAAATATTTAGTCGGTTCTCAATATCTACCAATCTATTACAGCAATCAAAGTGAATTTTTTTATGTTGATAGTGGCAATTAACATAAGTAGGATATATGAAACTAAGCTGTATAGTTCTTCACGGAATTACTTGTTAAGTGTGTGGATTTATTTTATAACGCAGCGGGAAAACTGGTGACCTTTCTAAACGCATATGTTCGTTCAGATTCCCTGGGTTATTTCTCTTAGCTAGATATATATATATATATATATATGGATTCTGCTCTTTGCTTCGTGGTGTAGAATTTTCAAGTCTGTTTCCATATTAGTGAAACGATGGTTGTTGTCATGCATGTGATCGCATATAGCGGAATGCTTGTTGTGTTTTATCACATTTTATGCTTATGTAACGTGTTCCAATCTGTTTTCCAGTTTGCCCGACATAGTAAGCATTACATCCTTCATCTTGGAATGGTGAACATATATACGCCTGATTTTGAATGCGGGTTTTTGTTTGTTAAGATGCTATTATGTAGCCGCTTACCGAGTGAGTTGTTTGTTAAGTTGCTATTATGTACACACGCTTACCGAGTGAGCTGTTTGTTAAGATGCTATTATGTGGTCGCTTACCGAGTGGGTTGTTTGTTAAGATGCTATTATGTAGGCGCTTACCGAGTGAGTTGTTTGTAAAATTGCTATTATGTAGTCACTTACCGAGTGATTTGTTTGTTAAGTTGCCATTATGTCGACACGCTTACTGAGTGAGTTGTTTGTTAAGTTGCTATTATGTAGGCCCTTACCGAGTGGGTTGTTTGTTAAGTTGCCATGATGTAGACAGGCTTACCGAGTGAGTTGTTTGTTAAGTTCCTATTATGTACCACTTACCGAGTGAGTTGTTTCTTAAGTTGCTATTATGTAGGCGCTTACCGAGTGAGTTGTTTGTTAAAATGCTATTATGTAGGCGCTTACCGAGTGAGTTGTTTGTTAAGTTGCCATTATGTAGAGACGCTTACCGAGTGAGTTGTTTGTTAAGTTGCTATTATGTAGGCACTTACCGAGTGAGTTGTTTGTTAAGTTGCCATTATGTAGACACGCTTACCGAGTGAGTTGTTTGTTAAGTTGCTATTATGTAGGCGCTTACCGAGTGGGTTGTTTGTTACGTTCCCATTATGTAGACACGCTTACCGAGTGAGTTGTTTGTTAAGTTGCTATTATGTAGGCACTTACCGAGTGAGTTGTTTGTTAAGTTGCTATTATGTAGACGCTTACCGAGTGGGTTGTTTGTTAAGTTGCTATTATGTAGACACGCTTACCGAGTGAGTTGTTTGTTAAGTTGCTATTATGTAGGCACTTACCGAATGAGTTGTTTGTTAAGTTCCCATTATGTAGACACGCTTACCGAGTGAGTTGTTTGTTAACTTGCTATTATGTAGACACGCTTACCGAGTGGGTTGTTTGTTAAGTTCCCATTATGTAGACACGCTTACCGAGTGAGTTGTTTGTTAAGTTGCTATTATGTAGGCACTTACCGAGTGAGTTGTTTGTTAAGTTCCCATTATGTAGACACGCTTACCGAGTGAGTAGTTTGTTAAGTTCCCATTATGTAGACACGCTTACCGAGTGGGTTGTTTGTTAAGTTGCTATTATGTAGGCGCTTACCGAGTTGGTTGTTTGTTAAGTTGTTATAATGTAGACACTTACCGAGTGAGTTGTTTGTTAAGTTGCCATTATGTAGACACGCTTACCGAGTGAGTTGTTTGTTAAGTTGCTATTATGTAGGCGCTTACCGAGTGAGTTGTTTGTTAAGTTGCTATTATGTAGGCGCTTACCGAGTGAGTTGTTTGTTAAGTTGCTATTGTGTACCACTTACCGAGTGAGTTGATTGTTAAGTTGCTATTATGTAGGCGCTTACCGAGTGAGTTGTTTGTTAAGTTGCTATTGTGTACCACTTACCGAGTGAGTTGTTTGTTAAGTTGCTATTATGTAGGCGCTTACCGAGTGAGTTGTTTGTTAAGTTGCTATTGTGTACCACTTACCGAGTGAGTTGATTGTTAAGTTGCTATTATGTAGGCGCTTACCGAGTGAGTTGATTGTTAAGTTGATATTATGTAGGCGCTTACCGAGTGATTTGTTTGTTAAGTTGCTATTATGTAGGCGCTTACCGAGTGGGTTGTTTGTTAAGTTCCCATTATGTAGACACGCTTACCGAGTGAGTTGTTTGTTAAGTTGCTATTATGTAGGCACTTACCGAGTGAGTTGTTTGTTAAGTTGCTATTATGTAGGCGCTTACCGAGTGAGTTGTTTTTTAAGTTGGTATTATGTAGGCGCTTACCGAGTGGGTTGTTTGTTAAGTTGCTACTATGTAGGCGCTTACCGAGTGAGTTGTTTGTTAAGGTGCTATTATGTAGGCGCTTACCGAGTGAGTTGTTTGTTAAGTTGTTATTATGTAGGCGCTTACCGAGTGAGTTGTTTGTTAAGTTGCTATTATGTAGGCGCTTATCGTGTGAGTTGTTTGTTAAGTTGCTATTATGTAGGCGCTTACCGAGTGAGTTGTTTGTTAGGTTGCTATTATATAGGCGCTTACTGAGTGAGTTGTTTGTTCTGAAGCAATATTCACTCATTGTTTCTTGAAAATATTTGTTACTTAGTTTCTGTTCATGAAATCCTATCGTACGCACTTGTTTTCATTTTGGTTTGGGGATTTGTTCTCCTTCTTCTGTTATTTATCGAGTATCTGGTCATCCGTGTTGGGTGAGATATTATTCTCTGTTGCCGCTTGTTTTAGTGTTTTAATTTCTTTAATGCAGTTTCGAGTTGACGTAAGTATGTTGGTAGCCCTGTTTACCATGGATTGGTGCCTGCTTATTTCTGTGAATTTGGGTGGTTTTAACGGTTATCAATATTTTGTGACTTTTGCGTTTTCTTGCGGTGTATGGAATACATTAGATTATGATCCGCTCAATGGAGTTTTAAGTCTAGGTAAATTACGCGCCGGTTATATTCCGTTCCTCTAGTGAATTTCTTGAATTGGTGCCAGTTGTTGATTATTTGGAGTAATGTATCTTCGTTGGTTATTTCCGTGTCATATATGCAAATAGCCTCATCCAAAAATCTACTCCAATGTATGATGCGCTGGGCAGAATTTCCTTCGAGGAATTTGGTCTCTAGACTGTTAATAAATACGTCGGCGACCCCTAGACTTGACCTGTTGATAGTTCATATATTTTGCCTTGAAAATTGAAACACGTTCTGGTTGAGTGTGGCCTTGAGCAATTACATTACAGTATTTCTTCCGTTTCTTTTCTGGGTTGTTCTCTTTTAGATTGTCCAATATCACCCTTATTGCGTCCGTTACCAGTATGTTTGTGTACATGTTTGTTATGTCGAAAGAAATAGAGCTTCAAATCCATGGTAAAAAGGGCTAACCTATGTCAACTCAAAACGTCAATGAAGAAATTGAGACGATAAAACAAGTGGCAATAGAGAATCATTTCTCACCCAACATAGCTGACTAGATAAACAACGGAAGAAACAAGAAGTTTCGTGACGAACTAAAGAGCCTACTTTTCTTAAAAATAAGTTTCATGCCAATGATTAATCTACAGTATATGACGAAATTAAGTTGGTAATATTGAAATGTCTAATTAGTTCGAAATATACCAGGTATAATGTAGCCTAATAGAGGATTACAGTTGGCAGCCCTGGTGACTTAATATATTCTTAGTTCCATCTCTTAAGGTACAGAATAAAAAAAAGTGGTTGAAGTCCAATGGACGTTACATGCAGTTAGACATTGGATCTATCAGCATAAGTAAAAGCATGTTGGCAACAATGTCATGTGTGTGCTTGTCAGAAATAGCCTAATCTGAAATATTATGATATCTTGTTGTGC
Source organism: Meconema thalassinum (assembly GCA_946902985.2). Classification (NCBI taxonomy): domain Eukaryota; kingdom Metazoa; phylum Arthropoda; class Insecta; order Orthoptera; family Tettigoniidae; genus Meconema; species Meconema thalassinum. The sequence continues at coordinate 550,341,062 of OX336392.1, forward strand.
CAATTTTGGACGAAATCCATTTGTTAGTATAGAAGTTATATGTATTTAAAAATTGGCCCTATCAGCAGGCTTAGAGTCATGTTGGTAGAACTGAAGTATATAAGTTACTCCGAAATTAATCTACAATGTCGGGTACTATACGTGTGCATAGTTTAAAGCTGTCAGCTTGCATAATTTCTGATATATTGGTATTTGGAAAAAAGAAGAGAGAGAGAGAGAGAGCAATTATTAACAGTTAGCAGCCCTGGTGGCTCTTAAGAATACGCTCAGTCATATCTGTTTTTGTACATATATTACACACACAATTTGGTTGAAATCCAATTGATAGTGTAGAAGTCATAGGCATTTAAAAATTGGACTTATCAGAAGGCTTAAAATTATTTTGGCAACGCTGTCATGTTTGGCCTCCTGGAAATTAAACTGAAATATTATTATCTATATGTGTGCCAATTTTGGAATAGCTCCCATGCATACCTTCCAAGATATACAACATGGAGCTGAAATTTCAATTACGATATTTCAGCAGTTGGTTACACTGACATCATTTTCAAATATGGCATTGAGATACTCAGATAGAGATATTTATTCATACCTAATTTGGGTTCGATTGCTTCAGCCGTTTAGGAGTTGGTAGGGGTGGACACACACACAGCCAGACAGACAGACAGACAGACAGACGGAAGGACAGACAGACAGACACACATTTTCCCGGATCGATCTCATAAGTCTACTTTTTCCTCATTTTTTACAAAATGCGAAAAGTAGGCTAAAAGTAGGATAAATCAGCAACCCAAAATACTCGGTTATCATGTGGTCCATGGTGAATTCAGCTCAACAGCTACAAACGGGAAGGAGTGGGGGTGGAGGAGAGGGCTTCAAGTGAGTTAACCTTGTATGATCTGCATTTGACCCTAGCAATAACATGCTATGTTTCAAACCACGGGCCACCAACGGGGGTGTATTTTGTGACCACCATAATACATTTCTTTTGTGTGATTTGCATTATTCTTTAATCAACATATCTTGTATTTTGAACCATTAATGGCAAAAATATAACTAAATTAACAACAGTTGCAAACAAAGTCTCATCTATCGACTTCTCAATGAAAGTACACCTCACTATCTCTCTTGTAATTTTCGTTTTCTTTCTTCCTTTCATGATCGTCACACGCGATCCGGATCTATAATCATCATTCTTCTGCCTTCAGTAACTCTTTCCTCGTGTCGGGAACTAGAATTTGGAATAATTGTCCTCGTGACGTTAGAAATTGTACATCCCTAACAACTTTCAAACGTGCATGTAAAGATTTCCTCTTGAATTCGTAGGCCAACTAGAACAATCTGTGTATGAATGTGTGAGTGAATGACCATAGTATAATTTTGTTAAAAATGTATGTCATTTAAATTGTATAGCTTAGTTAATATCACGCAGTCGCTAATTTAATTTAATTTGATTCTAGTATTTAAGTTTTCCTAGTATTTAAGTTTGGTAGGTTAAGTATATCATATTTGAATATTCATGTAAGTTGCACTGTGTGTGGTTAAGTGTAAGAGAGGGCCTAGGGCCCTAACTTCGCCACAATAAAGGCACCAATAAATAAATAAATAAATAAATAAATAAAGTCAAAAAATCATGGAAAAAAATTCAGAAAGTAAATTATTCACTGATCATACTCTTCGCCATCTTTAACACAATTGGAACATACGAGTGTTCTTTACTGTGTTTTACGAATGTGTACCTCTTGAAACCAGAACAGATTATGGTGGTTTTGTTAACTTTGTTGTACTTTTGCCCTTACCAAAGTGCGCAGTATGACGAGGCACACGAACTACCAATGGAGGGAGGGGATTTCCGTGCCCACCAAAATAAAATTTTCAGTCTAATATCTTATACAAGAATTAACATTTAAGAGAAGTAAATGTGTGGTTAGGTAACCGTATTTAAAATAGACAATAAATTTGTGTACAGTAGGCGTAGAAATGGAATACCATGAAGAAACCATAAAAAATGGAACTGGTGGTCACGAAATAACCCCTCCCCCGCCCGTTGGTATTGCTAGGGTTAATCTGTATAAAATAATGGACTCTCTCCGTGACCGGAAGGAGCTCCGCCACACACCGGAAGTCTAATAATCACCTACAAGACTCACATTGTTCCACAAAACCTGCGACGATCAAGAGCCCTTGTTCAAGAATAAGATAAGATCATGTCCAATCCAACTCTACCCATTCACAGGGATGTTGCAGATCTCTGGAGACAAAGGCTGAAATCCCGTCAGCCACCAATGAATCTAATGGATGCTGGTTTCAATTTAAAAGAGGAATGGATAGAGCAATGGTTTCGTACAGCTCTGGAGTGGCCAAGCCACTTTAATCGAAACCTTGCCCTAGCTGGTTTCAGTTTGCCAAGAAGAACGTGGTCATCACTAAATAGGTTTCGCACTAATTGTGGAAGATTTGCATTTTCCCTTCTCCAGTGGGGCTTCAGGGATTCTCCAGCATGTGATTGTGGTGCATTGGTCCAGACCATGCATCACATAATGGCCGAATGTCCTCTGCGTGCTTATGGAAGAGACCAGAAAGACCTTGCTGATGTCTCAGTTTCCCTAGTGCAATGGATAAATAATTTAGATATCCATGTGTAATTAGTATCATGTAGCCCATTCTTTGCAGGTTTTTACCATTTCAAATGATCTTGTCGACTTCGTCGTTATGCTTGAGTCTAAAGTTATGCGTTACGGAAACGGAAGTGACGTCATGCAGCCGCGCGGGAAGAGACGAACTGCAGCCACGCGCGAAGCGTGTGCGTGACGTCATGCAGCCACGCGGAAAGCAGAAGCTAATGGTTAATGGAGTCTGTTGAAAGAGTCCTGGGGCGTCGAGCGACCTGGGGCTTTGAGCGAAGCGAAAAGAATACAGGGTGATTCCTAAAGAGGTGTACAGGATGTCAGATAAGAATACAGGGTGACTCCTAAAGAGGTGTACAAGACGCCAGATAAGAATACAAGGTGACTCTTAAAGAGGTGTACAAGATGGCAGATAAGAATACAAGGTGACTCTTAAAGAGGTGTTCAAGATGGCAGAGAAGAATACAGGGTGACTCCTAAAGAGATATACAAGACGCCAGATAAGAATACAAGGTGACTCTTAAAGAGGTGTACAAGATGGCAGAGAAGAATACAGGGTGACTCCTAAAGAGATATACAAGACGCCAGATAAGAATACAAGGTGACTCTTAAAGAGGTGTACAAGATGGCAGAGAAGAATACAGGGTGACTCCTAAAGAGATATACAAGATGCCAGATAAGAATACAAGGTGACTCTTAAAGAGGTGTACAAAATAGCAGAGAAGAATACAGGGTGACTCCTATTGAGGTGCACAAGATGTCAGACAAGAATACAGGGTGACTCCTAAAGAGGTGTACAAGATGTCACACAAGAATACAGGGTGACTTCTAAAGAGATATACAAGATGCCAGATAAGAATACAGAGTGCCTCCTAAAGAGGTGTTCAGGATGCCAGAGCAAACTACAGGGTGACACTTAACGAGGTGTACAGTATGTTAGATTCAATTCAAATACAGGGTGACACTTAAAGAGGTTTGCAAGATATCAGATTCAAATAAAGGGTGACTCTTAAAGAGTTGTAAAAGATGTCAGACTCAAATACAGGGTGACCCTTAAAGAGGTGCCCGCGCGGGAAGCCTATGTTAATGGGTAATCGAGTCTGTTGAAAGAGTCCTGGGGTTTCGAGCGAAGCGAGAAGCCCTCCTGAGCCTTTCTAACATGTGTAGCATTTGTAGCATGCGTCATTTGAAATGATATAACGTCTAGCCTTTCAGACTGACTGTAATTTTTTTTAGTATAATATTGTATGTACCTGTCCAGTATGTAAAATTCCATAATAATAACCAAAAAGTTGCCGCTGAGTTTTCTACTGGTGGTATCATCCACTGTACTTTTCACACCCACATTCCACACACACCAAAGTACATGAGGCCGATGACCATGATGACCCAAACGACTAAGTATGAGCACTTGATTTGCTATCCACAGCAGCAATGTTATCAGCTATAAAATGAAATTGATTGCTCGACATGATAAAATGCTGACTCATAAAATATTCCCAACTGACAAGAGTCACCCAATTCGCAATAATGTCCACTCACTCATGCATATCGTATGAGCTTGTGTTTTCAAATGTTGCCCCTAAACCAAATGTGACGCGACGGTGCACAGGCTTGCTGGCAGTTGGCCGGACTGGGCAATCAGTGGTAGCAAATGGAGCAGCGCTTTATTTATCGACTCTCTTTTATTTTCGCTGAGAGCTACTCTAGTTGACCGCCTCGTGGCGTAGTGAATAGCTGTCATTCTTGAGGTTCTGCCAAGAATTTTGATTTTGGTCTGAGGGCTGGAACGGGGCACAACTTACAAGAGGTGGGTTCGATTACCACCTCAGCCTTCTTGGAAATAGTTTTTCATGGTTTCCAACTTCTGCTCTAGGCAATTCCGGGATGGTTCCTAACTTAAGGCCACGGCCACCTCCTTTCTACTCCTCACCTGAATTACAAATACACAGACCATCATAATAACACAGGTTATCAATTGCGTTAGCTCCACTGAGATAAGTAAACATAAACAAATACAATCCTACTGCAGGCTATTTTGTTTTGTAAATTTTATTTATTTATATTATTGTGCTTTTTAATTTACTGTTCATACTCTCTGCATGCTCCACTACATAAGTAGTACTACATGCACTTACATTACATTTTATAAATGAACAAAATAAATTACATTGTAATAATTCAATTACTAGATGACTTAATCTTAACAATATCAAACAATATTATTCATCGTTTTTCCTTAGAGCTTGAAAATCCAGAGCATTAACAAATTTAGAAAATTCCTTCAAATACTTTTTTAATAGCACAGATTTCTAAATCGGCCAGTTATAGTCTCTATTAACACTATTGATCAAGAATTGCCTAATATTTTTCACTTCACTGCACACGAAAATTATATGATCTATAATCTGAGGGCTGCTTTTACAGGAACACTCGGGATTACGTATAATTTTAAGTCTGTGTAAGTACGAAGCAATATTTCCATGTCCAGTCAGTATTGTAGTCATATTAGGTGTGAAGGTGATTCTGGATTTTAATCTACCTGCAACTGTTGGAAAGAATTCTTTTGTAAGAGTGCCTTTTGAAGTTTGTTCCCATTTTTGCTGCCATTCATGAATTGATTCTTCTTTGAGATTTCTTTTAAAAGTTGAGATGGGTATTCTATCGAAACAAACCTCGTTTAAATTTGTAGCCTCCTTTGCAATTTTATCAGCCAGTTCATTGCCTGCAACACCTGTATGTGCCTTAACCCATTCAAATTTTATTATCCATTTTTAGCCTACTTTCGATTTTTGCAAAAAATGAAAGTAGACTTATGAGATCAACACAGGGCGAAAAAAGTGTGTCTGTCTGTGTGTGTGTATGTGTGTGTGTGAGTCTGTGTGTGTGTGTGTCTGTGTGTGTGTGTGTGTGTGTGTGTGAGTGTGTGTACTCTGAATGGCTGTCCCCCCCTATCAATTCGAACACGGTGAATGCGAATTGAACGAAATTTGGTACAAAGGTAGCACTAGCAAAGGACACCTCAGTGTCATGTTTTATATCGCCGTCATCTTGACGGAAACGTAATGGCAGCCACACAAATGTTCAAAGCTTAAATCAAATTACGACTAACCTAATCATCCGATCTCTACCAAATTTTGCAACAACATACCTTTATGGGGGGAGCATCCTTTGACCACACTAACAAGTCATCAGCGTAATAGTTTGCGGATGGCGGCCATCTTTGTGTGAAAATCGATTCCCCCTATTAATTCGAACACGGTGCAACCGAATGGAACGAAATTTGGTACAGAGGTAGTACTAACAAAAGGCACCTCAGTGTCATGTTTTATATCGCCGCCATCTTGACGGAAACGTAATGGCGGCCACACAAATGTTCAAAGCTCAAATGAAATTACGATTAACCTAATCATCCGATCTCTACCAAATTTTGCAACAACATACCTTTATAGAGGAAGCATCCTTTGACCAAATAACTAGGTCATTAGCCTAATAGTTTGCGGATGAAGGCCATCTTTGTGTGAAAATCAATTCCCCCTATTAATTCAAACACGGTGAAACCAAATGGAACGAAATTTGGTACAGAGGTAGCACTAGCAAAGGGCACCTCAGTGTCATGTTTTATATCGCCGCCATCTTGACAGAAACGTAATGGCGGCCACACGAATGTTCAAAGCTTAAATCAAATTACGATTAACCTAATCATCCGATCTCTACCAAATTTTGCAACTACATACCTTTATGGAGGGAGCATCCTTTGACCAATCTAATAGGTTATTAGCCTAATAGTTTGCGGGTGGCGGCCATCTTTATGTCAAAATTGATTCCCCCTATTAATTTGAACACGGTGGAACCGAATGGAACGAAATTTGGTACAGAGGTAGTACTGGCAAAGGGCACCTCAGTGTCATGTTTTATATCGCCACCATCTTGACTGAAACGTAATGGCGGCCACACGAATGTTCAAAGCTTAAATCAAATTACGATTAACCTAATCATCCGATCTCTACCAAATTTTGCAACTACATACCCTTATGGAGGGAGCATCCTTTGACCAATCTAATAGGTCATTCACCTAATAGTTTGCGGATGGCGGCCATCTTTGTGTCAAAATCGATTCTCCCTATTAATTCAAACACGGTGAAACCGAATGGAACGAAATTTGGTACAGAGATAGCACTAGCAAAGGGCATCTCAGTGTCATGATTTATATCGCCGCCATATTGACAGAAACGTAATGGCGGCCACACAAATGTTCAAAGCTTAATCAAATTACGATTAGCCTAATCATCCGATCTCTAGCAAATTTAGCAACAATATACCTTTATGGAGGGAGCATCCTTTGACCAAACTAATAGGTCATCAGCCTAATATTTTGCGGATGGCGGCCATCTTTGTGTGAAAATCGATTCCCCTTATCAATTCGAACACGGTGAAACCGAATGGAACGAAATTTGGTACAGAGGTAGCACTAGCAAAGGGCACCTCAGTGTCATGTTTTATATCGCCGCCATCTTGACAGAAACGTAATGGCGGCCACACGAATGTTCAAAGCTTAAATCAAATTACGATTAACCTAATCATCCGATCTCTACCAAATTTTGCAACTACATACCTTTATGCAGGGAGCATCCTTTGACCAATCTAATAGGTTATTAGCCTAATAGTTTGCGGGTGGCGGCCATCTTTATGTCAAAATTGATTACCCCTATTAATTCGAACACGGTGGAACCGAATGGAACGAAATTTGGTACAGAGGTAGTACTGGCAAAGGGCACCTCAGTGTCATGTTTTATATCGCCACCATCTTGACTGAAACGTAATGGCGGCCACACGAATGTTCAAAGCTTAAATCAAATTACGATTAACCTAATCATCCGATCTCTACCAAATTTTGCAACTACATACCCTTATGGAGGGAGCATCCTTTGACCAATCTAATAGGTCATTCACCTAATAGTTTGCGGATGGCGGCCATCTTTGTGTCAAAATCGATTCTCCCTATTAATTCAAACACGGTGAAACCGAATGGAACGAAATTTGGTACAGAGATAGCACTAGCAAAGGGCATCTCAGTGTCATGATTTATATCGCCGCCATATTGACAGAAACGTAATGGCGGCCACACAAATGTTCAAAGCTTAATCAAATTACGATTAGCCTAATCATCCGATCTCTAGCAAATTTAGCAACAATATACCTTTATGGAGGGAGCATCCTTTGACCAAACTAATAGGTCATCAGCCTAATATTTTGCGGATGGCGGCCATCTTTGTGTGAAAATCGATTCCCCTTATCAATTCGAACACGGTGAAACCGAATGGAACGAAATTTGGTACAGAGGTAGCACTAGCAAAGGGCACCTCAGTGTCATGTTTTATATCGCCGCCATCTTGACAGAAACGTAATGGCGGCCACACGAATGTTCAAAGCTTAAATCAAATTACGATTAACCTAATCATCCGATCTCTACCAAATTTTGCAACTACATACCTTTATGCAGGGAGCATCCTTTGACCAATCTAATAGGTTATTAGCCTAATAGTTTGCGGGTGGCGGCCATCTTTATGTCAAAATTGATTACCCCTATTAATTCGAACACGGTGGAACCGAATGGAACGAAATTTGGTACAGAGGTAGTACTGGCAAAGGGCACCTCAGTGTCATGTTTTATATCGCCACCATCTTGACTGAAACGTAATGGCGGCCACACGAATGTTCAAAGCTTAAATCAAATTACGATTAACCTAATCATCCGATCTCTACCAAATTTTGCAACTACATACCCTTATGGAGGGAGCATCCTTTGACCAATCTAATAGGTCATTCACCTAATAGTTTGCGGATGGCGGCCATCTTTGTGTCAAAATCGATTCTCCCTATTAATTCAAACACGGTGAAACCGAATGGAACGAAATTTGGTACAGAGATAGCACTAGCAAAGGGCATCTCAGTGTCATGATTTATATCGCCGCCATATTGACAGAAACGTAATGGCGGCCACACAAATGTTCAAAGCTTAATCAAATTACGATTAGCCTAATCATCCGATCTCTAGCAAATTTAGCAACAATATACCTTTATGGAGGGAGCATCCTTTGACCAAACTAATAGGTCATCAGCCTAATATTTTGCGGATGGCGGCCATATTTGTGTGAAAATCGATTCCCCTTATCAATTCGAACACGGTGAAACCGAATGGAACGAAATTTGGTACAGAGGTAGCACTAGCAAAGGGCACCTCATATTCATGTTTAATATCCCTATAGCACGTTGTATTTCAACAAGCTACTACAACCAACATTCAATCATACTCCTTGAAAAGGACAAAGAGTTATAACAATACCCATGCATTTAGGAGAAAGTAGGCTATATGTTCTTTACTGAACATCTTGTTTTATTTTTAGAATAGCTGTAGTCCTTCTTATATTCTCAATTAGTTCGTTATGGTTTCTGAAGTCCGCAATGGAGTCAATTGCTATTTTACTATGTGTGTAAATAATTACTTTCTGATCTTCATCATCCTCTGTCCTAGTATTATCTAAGAACTCCAGAGATTTAAGTATAGCTAATTGCTCCGCCTGATTATTCGAACAGTGGTCTTGCAGTCTATATTTCAATTGGTCTACTAATTCGTGCAATCTGAATATAGCTATGCCAGCTCCCACTCCTTCTTCACTTTTGCTTCCATCTGTGTAAATTTTCCATGGGATATATTCATTTAATGCTATTCTTGGATCTTCGGTACCAGGAAAATAGGCTGGATGGAGCCATCTCATAGGTTTTTCGGGGTGGTCAATGACATAGTTCATAGTTGTTTTTCCTGACTTGATTTTGTATAGAGTAACAATCTCTTTAGCCATTATATCTATAGGAGTAATTCCTGTAATAATGCACAGTGCCTCATGAGATACAGTGTGGTACGATTTTGCTATTCTCAAGAGAATAATTCTTTGCACTCTCACGTATTTAATCATATTACATTTCTTTTCCAGGGATTCAATCCAGATCGGAGCAGCATATAACAGCATTGGCAATATTGCTCCTTTATAAATTGTTTCCCAAGCCTGGTGTTTTAGACCCCATCCTATTCTAGCCGATTTTGATAATGCGTTTATTAATTTAATACATTTTTCACTAACTTTATTGATGTGGTCATTGAACTTAAAGCGAGAGTCTATAGTTATTCCTAGATATCCCATCGTATCTACTTGTACAAGACGTTTCCAATTCATAAAGATATCAATTGTCTTCTTTGCTTTTCTTCTTCTTGATATTAGTATAACTCTTGACTTACTTTCATTAAAACGGGTTTTGTTTTCTGTTGACCACTTAGTAACTTTCCGTAATTCCATATTCACAATATTTTCTGCTTCAATTTCAGTTTCAGCCCTGACTGCAATTATAAGGTCATCAGCAAATGCTATAGCTTTGGTGTTTTTACCGTATTCCAAACTGAGCAGTGAATTATACTGTACATTCCAGTACCCCGGTCCACAACATGAACCTTGATGACATCCTTTATTAACTACTGTTTCTACTTGGATACTATCGGAATTCATGAACGTCGTTCTATCCTTGAAGTAGCTCTTAGTCAGGTAGTACAAATTTCTCGGGCATTTGAAGTCTTTTAGGGCCTTTAGGACACATGGCCACCACGCAGAGTCAAAAGCTCCTTTGACATCAAGACTAACTATAACAGTAATTTGACCATTTTTGAACGCCTCAGTTATAAATTCCTTAAGTGCCATAGCTGCATCAGTAGCAGACTTTTGAACTGTGAAGCCATATTGATTTTCGTTCAGTAGTTTATTGGTATAGAGGTAGTGATTTATTATATTTATTAGAAGTTTCTCTAATACTTTGCCCGCCACATTTATCAGGCTTATTGGTCGGAATTTAGGGGGATCCTGAATCTTATCTTTCCCTGGTTTTGTGATTGGTATAAGTCTCGCATTTTTCCATCGCTTCGGGAAACAAGCATTCTTCAAGCAACCATTATATAATGATGTCATAGTTCTAGGGATACTTTCATACGTCCACCATAGTATTTTACTAGTGATTCCATCTTCACCTGGTGTCTTTTTATGACCTAGATCTTTGATTGCAGATTTAATTTCTTCTTCTGTAAATTCCCAGTCGTCCAGAGTGTCTATTGGTTCCTCTACTTCCTTCCTTATTTGCTTTTGCTGAGTAGTATCTTCCATTTCATCATCCTTCTGAATGAGATGGTTTAATATTCACTGCATTGTTTCCTTTAAGTCTCTTGTGTAGTGACCTTCATTGTTAGTTGATACAATTTGAGTAATCTTAATTTTTCCTGACGCTGATTTATAGACTATGTCCCAGGGATTTGAAGAAATTTTACTACAGTATTTTTTCCAAGACAGTATCTTTGCATTTCTGATTTTAGCTTGGTATTTAGTTTTTTCAGCAAAGTATTCAGTTTTTCGCTGATCTCGGAGGTCATTATTATTTAACGTTCTCTGAAATTTTCTTCTGAATGCATTTACTTTCTTGCGCATTATCGTAAGTTCTTCATTCCACCAAGGCACTGTTCTGTGTTTTAGGCTGATGGTTTTGCCAGAAGGTCTACTAACTTTGAAAGCCTGCATGCAAACTTTCGTCTGGGCAGAGCTAACTTTATTTACTATGTCCTCAATATCTGCAGAATTATTTATGTACACTGATAGTTTGTTAGCCTATTTTCAATTTTGAAAAAATAGGCTTATGAGATCACCTTTTGTCCGTGTGGGTGTGCGTGTGTGTGTGTGATTCGTGTGTGTGTCCCCCCCTAATAAAATCTAAACGGCAGGAGCGATTTCAATGAAACTCGGAAAGTTCATAGCACTATTCCCGGTGACCTCGACCGTGCCCTTCAAATTTTGTTACGACTCACCAATCCAACATGGCGGCTGTGCGAAATATTTCACCAGCATTCAATATCTCCGAAACTATTATCGACATTACCCTGACATTTTCTATTGTGATAGAGGGAACTACTATAAGTTCACTTATGTGACTTTTGAAAACCTGGTAACTACAAAACCAACATGGCGGCCAAGCGAATTTGCGACTTTTAAATAGACGTTTCTCGCGATTTGACCAACCAAACGCAATGAAACTTGGTACAGTATATGTTTATATACATTGTAATGCACCGACATCTAACATCGTTCAATTGTTTACATAATCACAAGATGGTGGATGTGCGAAATATTTCACCGGCATTCTATATCTCTGAAACTATTACCGGTATCTCCCTAAAATTTTGTACGGAGATAAAGGGCACTACTGGAAGTCCACCTATAAGATTTTCAAAAACCGGTTAACTACAAAACGATCATGGCGGCCAAGCGAATTTAAACATTTTAAATAGACCTTTCTCGCGATTTAATGTTCCAAGCGCACTGAAACCTGGTACAGGAAATATTTATACACATTGTAATCCACTGGTATCTAATTTAGTTCAATTGTTTACATAACCTCAAGATGGCGGCAGTGCGAATTTTAAAATTAAGTTTTTATTTCTTGTGATGTAGTCATGCGATCGAAGTGAAAGTTTGAATAATGAACCTACGCAATAATTTTCCTTTAATGGTACATGACTCTATGGCCTATACATTTAACAATCCAACATGGCGACCATCCGAAATATTTAGACGATACTGAATATCTACGAATCTATTTTAGCAATCAAACTGCTTTTTTAATGTTCATAGGGGCTATGAACTTAAGTTCACCTATAGGACTTTAAATAACCTGGTGATCACAAATCCAACATGGTGGTGACGCGAATTATAAATATTCACATGGACGTTTCTCGCAATTTAACCATCCGCGTGCAGTGAAACTTGGTACAGTAAATCTTTATCCGAATGTTAATCCACTGGCATCTAATTTATTTCAATTGTTTCCATAACCTCAAGATGGCAGCTGTGAAAAATTTTTAAATCTCCTTGTTTTTTCTTGTGTCCTAATTATGCGATTGAAGTTTGAATACTACACGTTCACAATAATCTGCATGTAACAGTACATAACTCTAGGACCTACATATATAAAATCCAACATGGCGACCATCCGAAATATTTAGTCGGTTCTCAATATCTACGAATCTATTACAGCAATCAAACTGAAATTGTGTATGTTGATAGTGGCAATTAATATAAGTAGGATATATGAAAATAGGCTGTATAGTTCTTCACGGAACTACTTGTTGTCAATATTTTCAGTTTGTTCTTCCTGTATTATTCCCCAGAACTGTCTTGCTATTTCTTTCTTTAACATTACTTGATAAAATTCACGATCTTCTTCTCTCGTTATATATTTGATACCGGTGAATCTGGTTTCTGTTGTATCATAACAGAAGTTTTGTGCTACTAAGAATTGCAAAATTCTGTGATCTGAACAACTCTCTTCTTCGCTTATCCTCCAGTTATATATTTCCTTGAGGAGTTTATTATTGCTGATGGTCAAGTCCACGTTACTTTTTCCTCTACTACTTTGGAAAGTGGTTAATTCACTGTATTCGTTATGTACAAACAGCTGATTTATTATTAGGAATTCCTCTAAATTCTTTCCCCTTTTATTGGTTAATATATCATGCCATGTTGTTGATCTGGAATTACTGTCCATAGTAATGAGTAGCCCTTGTCCACATGTATATTTCAAAATGTTGTTGATTTTGTTAAAGTCACTTTCTATTATTTCTTGACTATCAAGATATATATTAACAGAATAAAATTTTAAACTCATGTATGTTAATTCCACAACTACTGTGTCTTTGTCAGTCAATTCATTTATAAGTAGAGCGTCTATCTGAGGGTTTGTCACCAACGTGACTGTACGACATCGACCTTCACTTGCAGCAAACTTCCTATATCTATTTGTAATACCAGTGGGCCTATTGTTGATAATTCGTGGCTCTTGTATAAATATCACATCTATTCCTTCTTGTAGTATCAGATTCATCAAGCTATCAGTTGCAGCTATCGAATGTTGTAAATTAATCTGTAGGCAGTTGATCTTGTCATAATTATTTGAGTTTTTAATACCTGTTAATTTCTTGGTATTGGTTGCTGAATACATATTAATAGTCTGTATTCTGAATTTGCTTCATAATTGCAGCTTGCAAGCTTGGGCAATTCCTGTAAGAGAAGTGTGATTTATGCACGTTGTGTGATTAGGGTTATATTTTTTGTAGGTTAAGCAATTAATGCATTTGTATTCTTCACTTGAAGCTTTACATTCCTTTAAACTATGTGGGCCTGTACATATGGGGCAAGCTACTTCTCCTTTACAGTCTGTATGTCTATGATTGAATTTACTACACTTGAAGCAACGATTAACTCGAAAATAATCTTCAACATTGCAAATCAACCAACCTAATCTCATCTTTATTGTTTGGATCAACCGACGGGTTTGGGAGTTAACTTCTATCACTAGATTCCTTTTATTACGCTTAGTGTTAAATACGAATTTAGGCGTGATCTTAACTTCTACTGATTGTAATTCTGGGATTTGAGTTATTATTACATTAGATGCATTCTCCGTTGTAATTTCTTCAGGAATATCGTATATAACTAAACGCGGCTGACGTAGTTCCTGTACCGTAGCTTCCAGTTCTCTCCCACATTTACCTTCTACAGATTTGCTTACTTTCTCTATATCTTCCTTACTACATGTTTCTATTAATATTCTTCCATCTTTAAGAGTCTTGAATGCGCTGATGCCGACTTTCATCTCTACTGGGTTATTCTAAATTATACACGTGCCTACCATTATTAGGGCCCGGACTTTGATGCAGTAAAAAGTTTAATAAAGGCACTTAAAATTTTCAAAAATGACCGTAATAAATGGCCTAAAGAATCGTAAAATGCACTATAAAATGGAGAAAATGATCTTATAATAATAAACTCACCAATATTTCAAAAATGACATCTTAAGCTCAAACTGAAAAGTCAATCAAAATAGATTTCTAGCACTTAACAAAAGATTTATGTTCATAGCTACTAGCTTCTTCTTAACTCTGAGAGACTTACTCCCTCATATAAAGCAGTGACATGACTAAATTGAAAAAAAAAAGACATTAAAAGGCCGATTTCTCTAAAATATGACCGAAAAAATTTACCAAACTTAAAAAAATGCTCTTACAATGGAAAAATAGCAAAAAAAGGCAAAAAGATGCAAAATAAAAATTACAAATTTGAAGACACGATGGCCCGTCCGGAGTTTCTATGTACTTCAGCATTGTTTTAGACGGCTCAGTAAAAAGATGACATGTCATCAACATCCGGGACCTAACCATTACCCACATAATTCACAAAACCCTTAAGACAAAACAAACCAACCGTTTAGGGGCAGATGACCTTGTAGTTCTGCCCCTTAAACAACAATAACTAACTAAACCAATCTTATAACGAGATTGAAATTGCAAATCGTATTATCAACACCAAAAACGTGCTCCAATTGTAATTAAAATATATTTGTTTAAAAAAATGTAAACCTCAAACACAGTGATCAGGATCTGATGATGGCCACTTGAAGGTCGAAACGTGTAATCCTAAATTTGTGTGCTTGAGTCTTCAGTCTTTTGACTAATTTGATCCAGCCCTCCATGATTCCCTGTCCTGAGAAAATCGTTTCATCTCTACATAGGTACCACACCCTACAGCCGAGGCAGTCTGTTTAACATATTCTAACCTTGGTCTACCCCTACAGTTCTTGTCCTCGACCCTTTCTTCCATAACTAAGCTTGCTATTCCTGGGTGTCTTAGTACGTGTCCTACCAGCCTACCTCTTCTCTACATTAGCAGTTGCCAGAAACATCTCTCTTCTCTCACTAGACTTAATTCCTCTTCATTCGTAACCCTATCTACCCATCTGATCTTCATCAATCTCCTGTAACACCACATTTCAAACGCTTCAATTCTCTTCCTTTCTGCTGCACCTATAGTCCAAGTTTCACTTCCATAGAGTGCCACGCTCTAGACAAAGTGTTTCAAAAACGACTTTCTAATACGTAAATCTATATTCGATGTCAACAGATTCCTTTCCTGTAGAAATGCTTTCCTTGCCTGTGCTAACCTACTTTTATATCATCTTTGCTTCGTCCATCACTGGTTATTTTGCTTCCCAAGTTACAGAAGTCACCTACTTCCTTTAGCTGTTTACCTGCCAATTCGACATTCATAGGGGTTTCTGATTTATTTCGACTGCATTCCAGTATTTTTGTTTTACATTTATTAATTTTCATCATGAATTCTTTCCTCAAGACGGAGTCCATACCATTTAAAAACTCGTTCAACTCCTCAGGCTTGTCGGCCAAGATGACGATGTCATCAGCAAATCTCAGAGTTGAAATTATTTCTCCTTGAATCTTGACTCCTATTTTGAATTTTTCTCCGATTTCTTTCATTCCTTGTTCAATGTAAAGATTGAAAAGTATGGGTGATAAGTTGCAGCCTTGCCTTACACCTTTCTGAATACCAGCTTCTCTCTCATGTCCTTCAGCTCGAATGACTGCTGTCTGGTTTCTGTATACGTTGTATATCACCCTCCTATCCCGGTACTTAATTCCAATTGTTTTCAAAATGTCAAGCAATTTATTCCAATCAACCGTATCAAAAGCCTTTTCTAAGTCTACAAATGCCATGAACGTTCTCTTATCTTTCCTTATTCTACCTTCCAAAATCAGCCTAAGACTTAGTATAGCTTCCCTTGTTCCTACGTTTCTCCTGAAGCCAAACTGGTCTTCACCCAACTCTCTTTCTGGCTTTCCATCCTCTTGTAAATCATTCTAGACAGGATCTTTGAAGCATGAGTGATCAAGCTGATTGTACGGTAATCTTCACATCTGTCAGCTCCTGTTTTCTTCGGTATATGGATGATAACATTCTTCTTGAAATCAGAGGGTACCTCATATATCTGATAAATCCTACACACCAAGTGAAACATCCTTGTCAGACCATCATCACCTATGCAGCTTAGCAACTCAATCGGTATATCATCTGTGCCTGGTGCTTTGTTCCTGCTTGAGTTATAATTACATAATGCATGTAATTTCTTCCAGGAGTGTATTTGTACGCCGCCCACTCATTGGGCATATTCATGTTGACCGACTGAAGAGCTAAATACAAACAGGATATCAGAAAAGTCACACACCTAAGTACACGGGGCTGAAAGACCACGATGTCCAAGCCCCTCAAATGAAACAACAACATGTAGTTCCGTGACGAACTAAAGAGCCTACAATTTAAGATTCATACCAATGAATGTATGTATGTATGTATGTATGTATGTATGTATGTGTGTATGTGTGTTTGTTTGTTTGTTCTCTATGCAAATCCACACCGTTACACCAATCTCAACCTAATTTTGCATAGGCCTACACATAGTTGAGGACCCAGAATAAACTGCTGTCTATATGAATTTCGGCCTGTTAGCACTCAAGCAAAGGAATAGCTATTCCAATGGATAACCCGAGTTTGTGCAACTGGCCCTTACAGATATTGATGGAAACTTGGTGGTCATGTCTTGAGCTACTGTTTCCTTGCCATTACTTCATCGGTTTATTTTCGGACTTCATAAGCCTTTGCCCAGTTAGCTATGCTGTCATTTATACCTGTATTATCGCATATACCAATGTCGTACAACTCAATTCAGCGTTAACTACGGAGGTAACTTCTGCCGAGGGATAACCCGAGTTCGTATAACTGGCGCTAAGAGGCCATGCCACCCCATTTTCTCCACGGCAACAATAGCTCAGGACGTGACCTCCAGGTTTCCATCTATCTACTTAAGAGGCCATGCCACTCAATTTTCTCCACGGCAACAGTAGCTCAAGACGTGACCACCAGAGTTCCATCTATCTCTGTAAGAGGCAATGCCGCTCAATTTTCTCCACGGCAACAGTAGCTCAAAACTTGACCGCCAGGTTTCCATCTTTCTCTGTAACAGGCCATATCAGTCAATTTTCTATCTAAACCACGATAAGTTCAAATGAATATTAACAACATAAAAATCTGAATACTTTTTTATGTTATTAACAGGGGTCGTTGTAGAGAATTGAAATTTTAAAAAATATACATTGGCAAACCCTGCATGTGGCGTAACGTTACAACAGCTGGAGATATCATCACGAAACGTAGAATTAAGATTGAATAACTTAAATGATTCTATTGTTGTTGATTGAGTAGGGAGTTTGCAACATCATGGTCATGTAGCCCCATGAACTTGAGTGTGTATGGAATTTCTCTGGTAACCTGTGTTACTGTAGTGGCTTGTAGGATTTTGCTGAGGATTAACACTACCTAAGGGAATATGATGAGAGAGAACAGGAGGTGGGTTTAGGAGTAGAGACAAGCATTGGCAGATAGGATGAGAATCCAACACTAAGTTTTAAGTACATGTTGATATAAAGAGGAATTTTGCTGTGCTAAGCTTATGAGACACTTATCTTTAGACGGGACCTGTACAAGGCAAGCGGAGAGCGCAGCATGAATTGAGGTTGCCTGCAAGCGCTCAATGAGTGCTCTTTCCCTCCCGAGCCGGTGTTCCGGTACTATGGGGACGGGTGGTACTCTGGCAAGACAAAGTATGCTAAAGGAAAACGATTTACTATTTTTCCCTTCAAAAGGGTTTGATTTTGTATTCTTTGGGGGTGGTGGTAATTGATTTACCATGAGGGATACTTTTTTAAAAATATTCTTTTACATCTCTTTCCTCATAACTTTTCATAGCACAAAACAATATCTTAGCCAAGAATCACTTACAATCCTTCCACACAAAACCAAATGATATCACTTCTTCCCTCATACCTTTTCCAATCACCATAGATAATCACCCAAGATAATCTAATAACTAAATCTCTCAGGATGGACTCCTAACAAGAATAGTCAAAGATATATATATATACTAGCAGAAGTACCCATTCTTCGAACGGTCTTCGGTATTAATAACCAGATGTTATCAATTGAGCTACTGTTGCAATGTTTAGGGGCTTGGAACCTGTTTGTTGGCAAAGAAAAATTATTAGTTAAAATGTGCTCTCAAACTAAATTTACCTAACGTGTTCTTCCTGGCGTGTAAATAAAATTGAAAACTTCGTAGAAGAATCGCAATACACGTCACATACGAACTCACCCTAACCGTTGTGTCAAGTGCCCAACCACAGGAAGACCCCTTTTATAAATTATAAAGGCTTGTGGTGCATGAAAATTCAGTGTTTTTAGCCTCCAATGGCCTAAATTCCTAAAATCAGCAAAAAAAGTCTACTATTTCTATTCAGGAATTTTTGAAAATAATGTTTATGTTTTGAGATATAATAGACCTTCTGTACGACATATCGCACGTGTAAGTCGTGTGAAAAAAATCTAGGGTACTCCATTTGAAACCTTTCACAGAAATGCAATAAATGGAGTGGCATTACTTATTCCAGAAATAGATGGAAAGTTGGATGCCACCTCTTGAGATACTGTTGTCATGGTTAGTGGCTTGCATTCCTTCTTTAGTTTATTAAATGAAATTAGTTTTCTGGGAATATCTAAGAAACTGTTGGGTTTAGAGCCTTAAAATATAGTTTTCGGGGACCCTTTACGGCTCTTGAGGGGCCCCGAGTTTTGTTTCTGACCCCAAGGGTTTGAAAATGAGCTTTGTCTCTTCGTTGTACGCCATAATAATGATAATAACTAAAAGAATAATACTAATAATAATAATAATAATAATAATATAACAAAATAGGGATAGGGATATAATAGACCTTCCGGACCATACCCGCACGTGTAAATCGCGTTAAAAAATTCTAGATTACCCCTTGACCCCTTAAGCGCATTATATGTATTGATGAATATTTCAGCTTAATTTGGATCCGTTATAACCTTATTGCCGTTTGCAAACCTTCACAGTAATGTAATAAATGGAATTGTATTGCGTCTTACAGAAATAGATGGACCTCTGAGATTCTGTTGCCATTGTTACCGGCATGCATTCCTTCATTAATTTATTAAGTGAAATTACTTTTTTGGGAATATCTCAAAAACTGTTGGTTTTAGGGCCTTAAAATGTGGTTTTCGGGGTCCTTTTAGGGCCCCCGAGTTTCGTTTCTCACATTGAGGGGCTGAAAATGAGCTTTGTCTCACGCTTATTTCAGCATGTATTTTAAGAGGGTAGACCCCCTGTTATGAGAGGTACGGAGAAGAGTTATATCAATGATTAGTGTCGTGCCACTGATGGATATCTGTATCAAATTTTACGTTAATCCACCCATCCGTTCTCGAGTTATAAGGACACAAAAAAATTGTCCACAGACAGACAAAAATATATTTTTGCGTGCATCCGTCACAAAACAGTCTGAAACGGGCAAATATGTCAAATTTTCGTAGAAAAGCCGAAAAATCAGACAAACATTCATTTTTATATAATAGAGAAGGGATATAATAGACCTTCCGTACTACACCCGCACGTGTAAATCGCGTGAAAAAATTCTAGAGTACCCCTTGACCCCTTAAGCGCATTGTATGTATTAATGAATATTTCAGCTTAATTTTGATCCATTAATAATAATAATAATAATATCGTATGGCCTCGGGTGCCTGGTGCAAGCTTTGTTAATTGACACCCAGAGGGTAGCTTGCATGTCGAATTTCGTCGTTCCTTTGAACGCTATGAAAGTCAAGGAGGTTAGACATCTAAACTCCTTGACACTACAGCGCTTTCAATTAGAGAATGGAGGAACTTTGTGTTGGCGGAAAATCCCGAGATTAATTTTGCCATTGAACACGGCCTACTGAATTCAAATGGGTTCTTTAACATGCCAACAACGTATGACATGAGTATCGTGATTTTTGTCGCCTTCAAAAATCACTTACCATGGCCAGGGGCGAACCTGCAATCTTGGGGTTGGTAGTCCGACACTATAACCACTCACCCACCGTGGCAGGCATTTGGATCCCTTATAACCTTATAGCCGTTTGCAAACCTTCACAATAATGTAATAAATGTAATTGCATTGCGTCTTACAGAAATAGACGGACCTCTGAGATTCAGTTGCCATGGTTACCGCCATGCATTCTTTCATTAATTTATTAAGTGAAATTAGTTTTATGGGAATATCTCAAAAACTATTGGTTTTAGGGCCTTAAAATGTGGTTTTCGGGGTCCCTTTAGGGCCCCCGAGTTTCGTTTCTCACATTGAGGGGCTGAAAATGAGCTTTGTTTCACCCTTCTACGCCTATTTCAGCATGTATTTTAAGGGGGTAGGGCCCCTTTTATGAGAGGTACGGAGAAGAGTTACATCAATGATTAGTGTGGTGCCTCTGATGGATATCTGTATCAAATTTTACGTTGATCCACCCAGCCGTTCTCAAGTTATAAGGACTCGTAGAAGTTGTCCACAGACACACAGACAGATAGACAGACAGACAAAAAATTTATTTTTGCGCGCATCCGTCATAAAACAGCCTGAAACGCGCAAATATCGCAAAATTCCGTGGGAATTCAGAAAAAACAGACAAACTTTCATTTTTATATATATAGGCCTAGAGATAATGCATTTGGCCCTCTAAGGAGCACGTAGAACCATTAGTTAACATTGGTCTTCTTGTTCTTCTTATCTTCCCAAAACTTCCTCATCCTTTCGCTATGTGCCTGTCTTCTTTCTTGTATCCATGCAGCTTTGAGTTTCAAATTCTGTCCCGTAGGGATCTTGGGTGGAAAATTATACGAATTTACTTTTTGTCTATATGCAGTCCGCGTCGTTGTCAGTGGGTCAATATTGATTTCAGTGAGGTCCTTTTGGGTGTCTGCTAGCCAGCGTACTTTGGTTTGTCGGTTTCCATTGACTATGAGGAAGAATATCTTGGTCAGTCGGGAGTTGTCCATTCGAGCTATATGTCCGTAGAATTTCATGCGTCTTTTACGTGCGACTGAGGCGAATCGTTCAGTCCGTGAATACAGTTCGTCTGAGCTTTCCTCAGATATATATATAAAAACAAAACAGCATCGTAAATGGAAATATAAAAGTACATGGAGATCTTAAAATAGGATACTGACTAATAATCAGACCTATAACAAACTTTTATAGCACGGAATAAAAACATTATCAAAGATATGCAAAAACAGAAGAACAACGTAAATAGATAAATAAACAGATATAAAACTCAACTCCATTATTCATGGCCCTCTTCTCCTTTACCGGTGAACTATTGCAAAGAATCTCAAAGCTCAGAACTCAGGCCTTACAATAGGCACCAGCGAAGGGTAGCCATGATCCTAATCGAAAAGATCACAGAAAATGAACAGTGACAATTCGCCCTCCTATATATGTAAATCTCGCGTGTGAAACACGTGAGAATCACATATATATAAAGTAAACAAAGAATAAATTACTATACATATCACACATACTTTCTGAAAATATCACACACATCATAAAACAACTTATCATCTACTTCAGAAGGTCCATTAACATTCCCTTCACTGTATAAACACTTGTGTTAAATTCACCAACATGAATATCTTCGTCAGTTGGAGTAGCCAAAACTATAACATCAAGTCTTTTAGATACTCCTCTTCTATCATTGAATCCGACAACAATATCATAAACAAAATGAACTACATATTCGCATCAAACCAGTCCATTCCGTTATTACTATCATCCTTGTCCACCCATTCATCGTCATCTGAAGAACCATCATCATCTTCGTCCTCCCCTTTCTCATCCTGCCTCTCCTCCTGCGCCGTCGTCTGCAACTTTTGCGTCTCCTCCGCCTTCCATCTCGTCATTTTCTTAATTTGCCATGTCATCCCATACCTCGAAGTCCTCATCTTCCATCTCCAACGTACCTCTCTCCTTCCCTTCCTAATTTTTCTCCTGTTCTTTCTTGTCTGTCTCATACTATTATTATTATTATTATTATTATTATTTATTTACCATAAATCGTACACGAAGTATGGAAGGCCTAGTGAAAAAGGGCAAGCCCCACATACATATTTCATGCTTCACAGGCACAGCTTACATCTACATTTGTTTTAACAATATTTACAAGTTTTACAAAGATATTTGCAGTATTTACATATTTAGAATATTGACATAGTACATTTTCCTGTTCACTCACTCCCTCACGCACGCACTTTCAAAACCTCGATCACGCGATACATACATTCATTCCATTCAGATACTCATTCATTCAGCGAGACAATCAATCACTCATGTAACAGTGCTCTCATTCCCCCCTTCCCTATTCGATAACCCAAGATGTGATAATAAAATTAGCATATCAAAAATGCTTTATTAACATGATATTACCACATCAGAAATTAATAAATGATAACACACAGGAAAGGCCTAATTTAATTACTCGCTAGGTCAGCTGAGTTCACAGCAAAAAAAAACCTAGGAGCGAATGTTCCGATTTGCTTGGTTTTCAAGAACACCCTCATTTGATTTAGGAAAAGAGACCAGGCGGGACGAAACCAATGTCAAGACCAGCTTGTTGAGTGGAACGCTGGATGCGTACCTCAGCAGGCCGTATTAAATTGACCCTGCCAAAGATGAAGAAGAAAAGGGGAATAATCTTCCTAGTGACTTCATGCAATAAATAACATGACAAATCAAAATAAGCTAACATGTATTGAACATTAAGATCAAACAAATTACAAGATAAACCTTCCACCACTAAAATTAACCGTCTGACAAATATGATCTAATTAAACACCAATGAAATGACTTAACCTAAACAAACCAGACACTTGCCCGCTTGGCAAGATTACACACATCTACATTTGTGATAGAAAAGAATTTGATTAGAAAGATTCCCCCGACGACAAAACTAAAGGAATAACAACATGAAGTTAGACTCTGTGCCACTTCTAAAACAATGTTACATAAGCAACTTACGCGTTCCTTAGTGAACGAAAGCGTCTGAGAAACTTCAGAGTCCAGCACTGACTGTCTTCTGAAGCCTATCTGACCAAAGTTAAATCCACGAGGTTCCCATCCAGCTAACGGGAAATAGGGCAATAATAACCCACCCTGCAGTAATTACATATAAAGGTATCACCAAACTATACAAACCCTTCCAAAATATTACATTCTAAAATAATAATGTCAGTCCGCTTAAAATACGGTCCACCGTCACATGGCCTTAACGACATAGCAAAATACACAGTTTAATTTTCCATCGAACGGTTGCCCCTTCTAACAAATTGCGTTCATACCACCTGGTGTATTTCAGCCCTCCGGAGAACTGCCATCAGTTCCCCGGAGGCGATCGCTTAACAGCCCTTCCGTCAGCAAGGTTCCTCTCGCACTCTCTTTCGAGTCACAGATTCCACCCTTGTATATCAGCCGACCCCCACCACAACCCTCCAGTAATACCAACTGCGACTAGAGGCACAATCGGCCAAAACAAAGCCAGAGTTCAAGGCCAGAGTCCAAGGTTTTGAGTGGGTACTATTGAATATCAGCCCATACAGGTTAATGCGTAGAAACCTTCCAGGAGCTGAGGCGTTACACAATGTTCTTGCAAGGGTGTTCTTAGAATAAGGGCTTGGCGAATGTAGCTGACAAGAAATGTTGCTTTTCCAATGTTTGCAGACACAAAGCTCGATTTATAACCCTTTACAAGTGTCTATCAATGATAAGCCTATGAGTGACAGGACACACAAAGGCACAAATCCTGGCAGAAAGGCTTGGCGAATGAAACTGACAGGAAATGTTCACCTTTCAAAAGTTCACGGATCAAAGCTTGACTTATCCCTCTTTTCCATTTACGATAAACCTTTAGGTGACAGCACACACAAGGGCACAAATCCTGGCAGAAAGGGCTAGGCGATCCCATTTCACCAGTAGCCAGGCGCCAGCTTGGTGAATGGAATTCTCAGAAGAGCCTGGTGTATGCTCTCATGATAATCTGGCCAGACCTGGAGCTCCTGCTGCGTCTCGAAGATAAGATGAACATGTACCGATTTGCAAAATTGGTACATCCTCCTCCTCCAAAGGAAGACGATGGGGAGATGATGATCAGGGTGATGGTGTCCAGCTGGTCTCTTGGCAGCTGAAGAGGCTACTCCAATCTCCGCCAGCGGACCTTGAAGTAGATCTCCTCGGGTAGAATGATGCCATGGGACCTAGATGGTACCTCCAAACTGGGCCCAGATTGGTAGTACACGTCCCACATAGTGACCACTGAAACACACATCAGAACAGCAGCGTATGGTCCAAATACAGTTCCCTTAGAGGGAAAAATCGTTCCAGGCCAGTCAACCAGCCCATAACAGCTGAAGTTATCCCAGGAAGGATAAAAAAACATCACACGAAGCATTAGTGTGCCATCGAAGTTCACTTAAGAGTCTTTCAAATCACAAGGGATACTTGATGCTTCAAACAAGGTTCTGCGCAAAGAGATAGTGTCCAGGGCATAATTAAAGGTCCACTGAAGTATGAAAAACACACGAAAGGGGCAACCAACTATACGATATGACTGACGTTAACAAGCTTAATTGAAAGTTCACTACAATACTTAGCAAGAATAACTAAAATTTAACTAAGGTGTACAGAACCCAGAATTTTTCTTTAGAATTCGCAAATCAAAGGCACCTACAAACTTGCCCACCAAAAATTTTAAATAATTTCTCAAAATGAATTTACTTTAACAAAACCGAAGGACCATTTTTCTGCGACTTCGCGAAATCAGGACAGCACGTAACTATTTCCAAAATTCACAATGACAATTACATTAACATGCCGCACGAGGCATTCCATAAAACCACATTTATTATACCGCCCGTGGTATAGCTCAATTTAAATACATTACAAAATTACCTACCGCACTGAAGGCATCACACAGAGCTCGTTTTGATATGCACACAAACACAAATTACATGTCTTGCTCAATTTTACATGTTCCTGACCCACACTGCCCTCAGTGGCCTCCAAGGACAGGAGGGACAGAGACCACAACATCCTATCACGCAAGCACACTAGCAGCAAGACAAACAAAATAAGGAAAAACCACGTCACCCACATAATTCACACACACATTCACACTTTAATAATAAGAATGCCCTTAATTCCATCGGGCTGTCACCCCGATATTTCTCCCACTCCATATCTGCCAACGGGCAATGTTCCCGGTGACAACACAAAACATAAATAACCCTAAATTCCATAGGACAACTAGCGAACCAGGAAAACAGCACGAGGACTGCAGTTCATAACCTGACGTGAATTATTAAAACAGTATGCACTGTCATTCACACACTACACAAACAAACACCGCCCTGTCCTTCACATGACAGGTCCTCTCTCTTATGACACCGGGAGGAACATCACTCTTGCGCCACCAAACCCTGGCCATCACGACATAATCAGCTCGGTACCTGAGCTCCCCCTCCGGATCAACACACGACCCCACAGAGGGTAATTAACATCTTCCCCCACAAAGGCACGGCCGCCTCAGAAGATGACAGTACAACACATTACCAAAACATAAATACACATTCGACACAAGGTAGGGCACCCACCAAGCGTCACACACACCCTAGTGCACGTGGTTCACCTTCCAATCACACAACACAGACAATCACAACCCCGAAAATTTCTCTACGTGGCGTTACCACAGACTACAGACGTCTCCAACTAACAACGTGTGTCACCTACCATTAATATTCACCATCCAAATACCGGGTGACATTTTATGACCACACTCAAATCGAACCCATGATGCTTCAACGCACCACTGTCATCAACACGTTCTTAAAACATTAACTTCACGAAGCTACTTAAAATCTCAAAATTCACAACCTCCTCAACTAACAACACGTGTCTGTATCTCACCAAATGCTAACGCCAATAAAATCTCTCCCATAATATCAAAACTAAATTATTCAGAATTACAAATCACAGCAGTGACAGACGTTACATCTCAAAAGGCACGAAGCAATTAAAATCTTCAAAATAAGTCCATAAATCCAGCTCGCACCAACCACATTGGAACCTCGCACTAAAAAAAACTGCCAAGCTATCAACACTCTATTACTCAGAGAATTTAAATTTATTTACCACCAAAGATGATTACTCCAGTAACTACCCAGGACACTAACTGTCACTAAGGCTCACAATCGATCAGAACATCCGGTGGCAACAGCCGACCTCACACACACCCAAGGCGACGGGGCAACACAAAATTTTAACGAACCCAGAACTTTGCAGAGTTGAGACTACAACAGAGACCCTAGCGGTCTAACAGATCAAGGCTGCAAGTTATAAATAACTAACCAACTAATGCACTGAAACACCCTCAAGTGAAAACTCCAGAATCAAAATATCAAAATATGCATGAACGCCTACAACAGCTGATTGTGAAGTGAACACACCCAAGCTAACGGGAGTCTACATGAAATCTCACGAACCTACAACCCTTCAGAATGTGACCACAATAGAATAACCTAGCCGCCTAACAGCAAGAACTGCAAGTTATGAATAACTAACGAACCAGCCTATTTCAATGCCATCGCAAACGAAGCACTGCAACCTCAAAAAAATCTCAAAATCAGACTAGCGAACACAGCAGCTGACATACAGCGACAGCTCAGCATGCCACCGCAGGATATCTCCCTAAAGGAAAACTTTCACCAACCGAACTACCAAATAACCTTTTTTTTTATATACCAAAAATCAACAAGTATTTTCAGAGCTAGCAACTTCATCACTGGAACTCGAACACAGGACTCCAGTTCCTAACATTCATCCATCATCCATCGCACATCCTTCTCAAACATCTCATTATAAGATTTTACCACCCACGACAATAACCCGTTACTTTCAATTATGCAAATTAGCAATCGTACAAATATCATGAACACAAAATACCCTATGGTATAGAAACACTTACCGACAGCTCACCAATCGTGGCTCGACTCTCCATACAAACTGGACGAGTGGCCTCAAAATACCCCAAAAAAAATTTTGCCTGTCACCGAGATAACGAAGTCCCATACCTCCAGTCACTCGACTCGGGCAAATACTATATACACCCTGCCCGGGCCCAATCAAGATGGTACTCACACCCCAAATTAAATGGACTCCTGACAGTAGATCCCCATACGAAGCACATCTGCATAATAGGTTCAGTGCAAAAGCAACTAATACAACTAATATAAAATTAATATTAATCCATCTTACGTTAATGACAATTAGGCCTCAATTTACTCCCACCCAATTCAAATTGCAAACTTGCATCAATTCATCCACACATGACTAATTCATTCAATCAACAGGCTCAAAAAACTAGAAGGACTACAGAAGAAAATAAATTTGACATCAAAGGAAAACCAGTTCGATCCCTAGTCAGGACAGCAATAAAATCGCATCACACACACTCTTTCATCCCGAACACAATCAACCACAGAAATACATTCATACCTCCACCAGACATACGTGCTCCCTTCCCTGACCAACTCTAAATTCCCCATTTACACCAGTATGTTAGTTTTCGGATCGTCAAGACACTATAACGCCAACGGAGTATCAACTCACGTGAGGACCTGATAAAACAACCCGTAGTTGTAGCCCTGAAATCACAGTTCTCCTTACATCGTAAAAATACGTCCTAAAACGAAAGACACGAATCGGGGGGAAATATTTATTTACACCCTAAATGAGATGCGACCATGAAGGTGAATGCCTCCCAGAAACACTCAACGAACACACACTAAGATACTGAGTATTAAAGCCATTTAATACTTGACCAATTTAGATGACAATCTAACCTTAAAAATCCTATGTCACAACAAGACAATTTACCCGCCCCCCAATTACTAAGCAACTTAAACATCAATCAATCATACATAAACACTCACCTGATTCATTTATACTGAATTAGCACACACGCAATTCGACATTTAACATCATTCAAAACACAATTACCGAACGTACATATAGACAGCAATTCGACCATTTTCCGGAATTAATTTAACACAGAATATGTTGACAACACCAAATTTTAATACTCTCACGGTCCAATTTAATTTGACCGAACTACCAACAGCGAAATAATTAACCCCCAGCTAAAGAAATGACAACAAAACATGAAATGTTTGGCCTAATGAACAGCTGACAACTACCAATAATACCTCACACGTATTACGCACAGCAAATTGCAGAATTTCAGCCTTACATCACTAACAATTATTACGAATAATTACAGATTTACCCCAAGGAACCTGCTGATGATAAATCCACACACGCAATTCACATTTTTACTGACATCAGTTGCATAAAATAATAACTTGTCACAGTCGCCGCCATGATAGTTCAAAATCACTACGTGATCCAACAGGCGTGTACTAAACGCACATCAAAACAGACACTAAGTTATTCTTACTGGAAATACAAGTTTATCAATTTCAGCCTATTTTCAAGAAAATTTAAAACGTCACTAATTTAAATTTTATCAAAACTACTTCCAATCAGACAAACATTTTATTCTTTTCAAACACGTGACACAATTTGTCAAAACAACACTTCCCGAGGTGTACATTTAGCACAGGCGCAGTAAAATTGAGCTGGACTATTTCCTACAAGAACAGAATGAATTTACAACCACCCCAAAACATACAAACAGCATATCAAAACTCACCACGTGTGAAATTCATTCGGCCGGTCAACTCGTCAATCTGGCAACCCAGCACCGCCATTATTATTACAGCAGTCCTGAATTTCGTTCAGCGCACTCTGGACTGTTACTTACAGCATCTTCTCGTCTAACAGCTGACGATATGAATTTCTCATTTGGTCTTCGGTGAACACAGCAGGTTATTTTACATGAAATCAAATCACAACATGTATTAGGTTCTGCTCTAATAACTAGGCTACCTATGTGGAGAAAAGATTAATAAGGAGGAGGGCCCAATCTTCGTTAATTAAGTTACTGAATTTAATTTTAATTAATTACTGCAATCAGTCAGCAGGAAAGATTATTTGCTAATGGCAAGATCACAGAACAAAACCACGCTCACTGCTACCACTGTAACAGTGCTCTCATCCCCCCCTTCCCTATTCGATAACCCAAGATGTGATCATAAAATTAGCATATCAAAAATGCTTTATTAACATGATATTACCACATCAGAAATTAATAAATGATAACACACAGGAAAGGCCTAATTTATTACTCGCTAGGTCAGCTGAGTTCACAGCAAAAAAAAACCTAGGAGCGAATGTTCCGATTTGCTTGGTTTTCAAGAACACCCTCATTTGATTTAGGAAAAGAGACCAGGCGGGACGAAACCAATGTCAAGACCAGCTTGTTGAGTGGAACGCTGGATGCGTACCTCAGCAGGCCGTATTAAATTGACCCTGCCAAAGATGAAGAAGAAAAGGGGAATAATCTTCCTAGTGACTTCATGCAATAAATAACATGACAAATCAAAATAAGCTAACATGTATTGAACATTAAGATCAAACAAATTACAAGATAAACCTTCCACCACTAAAATTAACCGTCTGACAAATATGATCTAATTAAACACCAATGAAATGACTTAACCTAAACAAACCAGACACTTGCCCGCTTGGCAAGATTACACACATCTACATTTGTGATAGAAAAGAATTTGATTAGAAAGATTCCCCCGACGACAAAACTAAAGGAATAACAACATGAAGTTAGACTCTGTGCCACTCCTAAAACAATGTTACATAAGCAACTTACGCGTTCCTTAGTGAACGAAAGCGTCTGAGAAACTTCAGAGTCCAGCACTGACTGTCTTCTGAAGCCTATCTGACCAAAGTTAAATCCACGAGGTTCCCATCCAGCTAACGGGAAATAGGGCAATAATAACCCACCCTGCAGTAATTACATATAAAGGTATCACCAAACTATACAAACCCTTCCAAAATATTACATTCTAAAATAATAATGTCAGTCCGCTTAAAATACGGTCCACCGTCACATGGCCTTAACGACATAGCAAAAGACACAGTTTAATGTTACATTGAACGGTTGCCCCTTCTAACAAATTGCGTTCATACCACCTGGTGTATTTCAGCCCTCCGGAGAACTGCCATCAGTTCCCCGGAGGCGATCGCTTAACAGCCCTTCCGTCAGCAAGGTTCCTCTCGCACTCTCTTTCGAGTCACAGATTCCACCCTTGTATATCAGCCGACCCCACCACAACCCTCCAGTAATACCAACTGCGACTAGAGGCACAATCGGCCAAAACAAAGCCAGAGTTCAAGGCCAGAGTCCAAGGTTTTGAGTGGGTACTATTGAATATCAGCCCATACAGGTTACTGCGTAGAAACCTTCCAGGAGCTGAGGCGTTACACAATGTTCTTGCAAGGGTGTTCTTAGAATAAGGGCTTGGCGAATGTAGCTGACAAGAAATGTTGCTTTTCCAATGTTTGCAGACACAAAGCTCGATTTATCTCCCTTTACAAGTGTCTATCAATGATAAGCCTATGAGTGACAGGACACACAAAGGCACAAATCCTGGCAGAAAGGCTTGGCGAATGAAACTGACAGGAAATGTTCACCTTTCAAAAGTTCACGGATCAAAGCTTGACTTATCTCTCTTTTCCATTTACGATAAACCTTTAGGTGACAGCACACACAAGGGCACAAATCCTGGCAGAAAGGGCTAGGCGATCCCATTTCACCAGTAGCCAGGCGCCAGCTTGGTGAATGGAATTCTCAGAAGAGCCTGGTGTATCCTCTCATGATAATCTGGCCAGACCTGGAGCTCCTGCTGCGTCTCGAAGATAAGATGAACATGTACCGATTTGCAAAATTGGTACAACTCATACATACGTTTATTTATACAATGTACTTTTTTACGTACGGCTTGAATTTCCTAAGAGGCAAGATCTTGGCATCCCCTGGCAGCGCGTTCCATAACCGCGCAGAGCGGCCGTAGAAACCTGTCAGGTAAGCATTGCTACGTGCGAAGGGCGGAACGAGGGTTACACCTCGTCCTCTCCGAACTGAGCGATATGCCAATGACAGTCGGCAAAAAGGGTCAATATTAATGGAACCTGTAAGGGATTTTTTAAGAAAAATTAGATCAATTTGTTTGGCTGTTGCCTCTATAGATGGAAATTTTGACAAAGGGGAAGGGGAATAACGAGCTATTAGCCTTTCTGCGCGGCGCTGTACACGCTGGAGCTTGTTCATGTTTTCCGCTGTAGTGGGATGCCAAGCAGGTAAGCCGTACGTTAATATCGGACGGACCATGCATGTGTAAGCCATCCTGAAGGCTCTAGGTTTACAACCTCTCATGTTTCTGTACAAGAAACCCAGAACTTTGGTGGTCTTACATCTTGCCTCTTCACTTTGCATGTTCCAATTCAGGGTGTCGGAGATTGTTACCCCTAATAGCTTTAAGTTTGTGCACTGTGGGATGACACTGTTCATAATTTTGTATTCATTCTCAATGGGTTTTTGTGACCTGGTTATTCTTATGTATTTATATTTTTGTACATTTATATTTAAATTATTCACAGAACACCACAGCGATAAGTTGTCCAGATCTGATTTAAGACAGAGGGAATCTTCTTCACATTTAATGCCCCTGTATAGCACGGTGTCATCTGCATATAGTGACATTGATGAGGTGACACAGCCAGGAAGATCGAGCACATATATAGTGAAGAGAAGAGGTCCGATCACAGAGCCCTGAATCACTCCAGAAGTAACTTGAGCAGCCTGCGATCGAGCTCCTCCGTACACCACACACTGTGTTTGACCCTCTAGGAATGATCTCACCCATGCAAGTAAGCTACCCCGTATGTTAAGCTGCTGTAGCTTTAACAAAAGTCTTTCATGAGACACTTGATCGAAGACCTTAGCTCAATCCAGTGCATTACAGTCCACTTGTTTCACTTCTGGCTGATTCAAGTAGAACTGAAACTCATCAATGACTTTTGTCAATAGAGTAGTGCAAGAACGACCCGGAAGAAAACCGTGCTGATTTCGGTCGAGCAGATTGTTCTCCCGTAGGAATTCCAGCACACTGTTTGCTACTAGCCGCTCCATACATTTACAAATTATAGATGTTAGACACACCGGTCTGTAATTTGCAACATCTTCTCTGTCACCTTGCTTATAGATTGGCACCACGTTAGCACATTTCCACCCACACGGCACAGAACCTTGGTTGATAGACAGGTTGAATAACGCACTCAGAGAGGGCGCTAATGCTTCCGCACACTGCAGCAGGATCCGTCCGGGAACATCATCTGGGCCGGTCGCCGCATGTGGTCTAATCTTCCGTAGGCTCTGAATCACCTCAGTTGTTGTGAAGTACAGGTTGGAGAGTGGGAGGGGTGGAAGTGATGACCTTGGCAGAAGCAGGTTCGTGGTCATATCCGGCTTAGAAAAGTTCTGCTTGAAACTGTCACTGAACGCTGTTGCAATATCTTGGGGTGCACTGAGGAATGTACCGTTACAGTGAAATGAGGCTGGCGCAGCGGTGCCGCGTCTTCTGGACAAAAATTTCCACATTTCACTGGTGCTGCTTATTTTGTGAATATAATTGTCGTATGTTTCGCGAATTAATTTCTTTGTTTGGTTCCTGATGTTCTTGTATTTTTCCCACATGATGTCAGTTGAGCAACTTTTCCATTTCTTGTATAAAACGTTCCTTTTCCTAATCATTTTAATGACTTCCTTCGTCACCCATGGAGAATTTTTCTTCCCACTAATGGTTATTTTCGGTATAGCTATATCCACACATTCAAAGAAACAATTTCGCCAGGCGTGCCACACTGAGTTGATGTCGCTGGTGTCCAGAATACATGGGGTGGGAAGGTGTTTGAGGAATAAAGATGATAGCAATTTCCAGTCTGCCTTTTTGTAATTGTATACTGTCCTCACTGTGCTCTTGCTGCGTGGTTTGTTGTAATGCAATGTGGTAAAGATGGCTGCGTGATCACTGAAACCGGGTATGACTTCAGCTTTCTGTACGGAGGAAGGAAGGCTTGTTAGGAATAGGTCTATTGTGGAGCGTGTAGTTTGTGTGATTCGAGTTGCTTCGGTTATTAATTGGTCAAGGAATAAATCGTAGAATGCGGTAAGGAATTCATTAGCAATGGGATCCTTGGGAGTGGGAGGAGAGTTTTGCCAGTCTATTTCTAAATTAAAATCGCCTGTTATGTAAATGGCCTTGTATTTGTGCTGGATGTATTGTACACGACGGAGGGACTCCAAAAGTTCATCATTGATGTGCCGAGTTGAATTTGGAGCACGGTATACAGAGCCTATTAGAAATGTATTGTTCGAACACGTGAATTCCACCCACACAGCCTCAGCATCAGTTTCAAGCTCCCGTTGGCGAACAGACCTTAACTCTGGTTTCATGGTTTTAGTACCCCTCCCCCTGATGTCCAGGTTCGATCTTTGCGGAACATGGTGTATGTTACCGGAAATATTTCTGGGTCGTTAGTGGATTTTTTCAGCCATGTCTCCCCTGAACACACAATTGACGGATTAAGTGCTGTGAGACAAGAACGCAGGTCCGGTTGTTTGGAGGGACATGTTACACTTCGAGCATTGAAGGAAAAAATGGACAATGCTTTGCTATCCGAGGGTGTTACGTCACTATCTACACTATTTGCACTCTGTGTCGATGTATTAAAAAATGAGTTAGAGAACTGAGGTAAAGAACAGTTCCAACATAGCCACGATTGTTTCCCAGAGGTGATTATTTTGTGTTTTGAAGCACTGATTTTTGCACAAGTTCTGTGCGCTTCAGAGTGGCAAGATGTACATGTCACAAATAACTGATTCACACGACCCTTCGAATCACAAATTATACACACCTTATTCGGCCCTGGGTTCATCTCCACATCTCCACTGAGAGCCACAGACGGCACCACGAGATGTAATAATGTAGCGGGCGGTCTGGCAACCCCGCGCAGTTCTGGGCGCCCTCTGCCTGCTGCCGTGACTATCAGCCCCTCGCTTCCACACCATGTGAGAGAAGATATATTGAGTTTACAAACTACCATGAGGTGTTCCTTCAGGTCCGAGTTCACACACGAGTCTTCAATTGTTAAAGAATGATCGAGGATCTTTTTCGAGGCACCCACTGAGCTTTTTACTAGGTAGAACACGAGGAAAAGTTGGAGCACTCTAACTGCTACACACCTGCTGGCCGCCATCTTGACTATTCAACACTTCCTTTCTCTTCGTCTTACATCTCATCCTTTTCATCCCCATCTTCCTTCTCCAACGCTTCACCTTATCTTTATCCAGTATGGTGTCTTCTCCATGACTCACTCTTGTATTTTTACCCTCCTCTTTAGCCTCTTTTTCTTGATTGCTACTCTCTTCATGACCAACCTCATCTGATTCTCCTTTCTCTTCTTCAATTTCTCCCATATCACTTGCTTTCTCACGCCCTTCTGTTTCACTTTCTCCCTTATCCGTTTCACTTTTCTCTTCTTAAGTTTCTTCCATTTCACCTTCTCCGTTATCCGTTTCTCCTTTCTCTTCTACCTTGCCTTCTCTCGCATCTTCTTTCTTATCTTCAGTTTTATTCTTCTCCTCCATTTGACATCTCCTTCCTCTTGTTCTCTCTCTTGTCCATTTTCTTTCTTACGCCTCCTACCATCACGTACATCACACATCTTCTCAATATCTTGACCATCTTTCATTCCTTCTTCCTCTCCATTACCATCTTCTACACGCCCTCCAGCATCACGTACTTCCCACATCTCCTCAATATCTTGACTATCTTTCATTCCTTCTTCTTCTCCATTACCATCTTCTAATAATAATGTTATTGTTATTGGTTTTACGTCCCTACCATCTTCTACACGCCCTCCAGCAACACGTACTATCTCACTACAATACATATGATCTCCACTCTGTGCTCTTACAACTTCCCTTTCTCCTCCTCCTGCTCCTTCTCATGCTCCTTCTTCTGCTCCTTCTCATTCTTTTTCCTCCTCCACAGCCACACTCACAGACACTTTCCAAGATTCAACCTGTTTTCCTACAGATTCAATCTTCTGACCCATAGTTACTTTTACTTCCCCTATTTCACTTTTCACACCTCCTATTCCCTTTTTCAGACCTCCTATTTCCTTACTTAACTCTTTCAAAGACTCATCCTGCTTCTTCATAGATTCGAGAAGCGACTCATCCTGCTTCTTCATAGATTCTTTCATAGCCGTAAGCATTTGGATCAAACTATCTGTGCTATTTCGCATGATAAGTCCGTACTTCACTGCTATTCAAGCTAACGCATTCTCCTTTATCGTGCACTGTACTCAATTTATTAAAAATTCCCTTGTTCGTGCGCCACTTTGGTACGACATTAGTTGTAACCGTACGTCTTCTATTCTTTGGGGGTGGTGGTAATTGATTTACCATGAGGGATACTTTTTTAAAAATATTCTTTTTCTTCTCTTTCCTCATAACTTTCCATATCACAAAACAATATCTTAGCCAAGAATCACTTACAATCGTTCCACACAAAATCAAGTCATATCACTTCTTCCCTCATACCTTTCTTCAATCACCATTGATAATCTCCCAAGATAATCTAATAACTAAATCTCTCAGGATGGACTCCTAACAAGAATAGTCAAAGATATATATAAAAACAAAACAGCATCGTAAATGGAAATATAAAAATACATGGAGATCTTAAAATAGGATACTGACTAATAATCAGACCTATAACAAAATTTTATAGCATGGAATAAAAAAATTATCAAAGATATATAAAAACGAAAGAACAACGTAAATAGATAAATATTCAGATATAAAACTCAACTCCATTATTCATGGCCCTCTTCTCCTTTACCGGTGAACTATTGCAAAGAATATCAAAGCTCAGCGCTCAGGCCTTACAATAGCCACCAGCAAAGGGTAGCCATGATCCTAATCTAAAAGATCACAGAAAATGAACAGTGACAACACAATTAGCTAACTCTTTTATAATTAGAAAAAAGTACAATTCCCTAATTTTATAAGGGAAGAACAATATATATGAAAATGTGGACTAGCCTCAGGTTTACGCAGAATGACTATATGAGAAATGGAACAAGGTTGGGAGGGCGCTTAGTTATAAGCGAGGCCTCTTTGGTGTTTTAGCTAGATGAAAATCTTAAACTAAATTGGGTTAGTAAAAGGATTTTTAGGAAATAGAATGAGAAACTTAAGGATAAAGTCCAGGCCAGAATTTATTGCTCTCAATCGAACGCGGCGCGATAGATAGTTGGCACACACAAATTCGAAGCACTGATAGTTTGTTGTTAAGTTGAAAAACTTCACTATGGTAGTGTATGTAAGTTCGTAGAACAAGAGAAAGTTATTGCAGTTATGGAAAACACATAGTTTAATTTGAACTTGAACAAGTTTATTGCGTTGGAAAGTTTGTGGGTTGCAGTTGAATGATGCGGTAAAGTTCCCACGGTGGAAAACAAATTAAGTTTTGAACAGCGGTTAATGTAACATGAATCCCTCTCTGAGGAAAAGTATTCCCTATTTTGGTGTGGAAAATAATAGATTGCTTGACTGTTAGAAAGATTGGTTCATGTAGAAAGTTCCAGAACTATGATGACAGTTAAATAGGGCAAGAAAGTTCCCACGGTGGAAAAAGCTAAGTTTATAGACAGCGGTTAAATTTGAATTAAATCCCACGTTGTAGGAAGGTATTCCCATTTATTTCGTACAAGAAGTACTAAATTCCATGTTAAAAAGCCAGCTTAGATAGCTAAAGCCTGACAAAGAAAATCCCACGAAGATGGTTATTGCACAATAGTGAGCAATTCCACACACTGTCTATAAAATTATGTTAAAAGCGTTTAACATTTTAAAACCATTAGAATGAAGATTTGTACTTAGCTTTTTCATGATGATCAGGCGAAGGTTCCTTGTGATCATTAGCTTTAAAATGTAGACATGGCGTCTATTTTAAAAGTGTCTCATGAAGACAGGAGACTGACTCTTGGGAGGGCTCGTTACTGTACACTCGACGACTGGACTAGAAGAAGTGAGAGCTGCTGAACGGCGCGCGAAGGGACCAGGGAGAACGAGGGAGAGGGGATAAAAGACAAGAGAACATATGCCAGAAGGGTAAACATGACAAAAAGAAAAAAACTCTTTACAAAATTAATGTTCTTCATAGAGCAGTGTCTTCAAAGAGATGTTAGCTGGCGACTAGGGCGAAGCCTGGTGGATTGGTGAGGAAGTCCTCTTGAGCTGAGAGAGATTGAAGAACTTCAGTGGTTTGCTGCAAGATGCCGCTAGGTTCTCCATGGAAGATACATATCTAAAACAGACTCAAAGACAAAATAAATTCCTGCTCAAAGAGAAGAAAGAAATTAAATCAAATAGATTGAACAAAGAGCAGCAAAAGCTGACTCTGTCTGTACGTGTATTCCTAATAATACACCATACTGTGGAGGGGGGGGGGCCCTGACACCAGCAGATAACAAGAACACGAGATTAAAGATTGAAAGGAAGGGGCGCTATCATAGAGATGAGTGTTATGCTATGCCCACTGGTGGTGAATATTTTCACAACCCTGGATCTTCCATCCCTTCCCGGGTAACACTCCACCACCCTGCCAGAGATCCACACTAGAGGGGGTAGGGGAAGAAAGAGAACTACCGATAAGGAAATGACCAGGGGTTAATGGAAGCAAATTATGGGGATCATTGGAAAGCGGGGTCAATGGGCGAGATTTAACAACATCTTCAATCAAAAGATAACTAGGAGTTGCGAGAAGTAAGGCTTCAATAATGATCACGACAAAGTGCGAAAAGAGGAGTTACAAGTGTAAACAAAGAATATAAGAGCAAGCAAATTGATTAAGGGTAATAATATACCAAATTAGTAAAGAAACTGTGCGAGTAAGAGGCAAGAACGCCATAGGTACCGATAAATTAGTAACAATAAACAATGACCTTAGATTATATGGCGCACAAGACGGATTAACTAGAAGAATAATTAAGTTAACAAGAAGCGTGACGCAACAAGAATAAATGCGAAGACGCAAATACGGGAAGATATAGGTTTGTTTACCAACAAACAACTATAGTACAAAATAGTTACGCAGAATACAAGAAATACGCGCAGCAAAGATATATAAAGACTTTATTGAACAACAACGGAGAATACATCCTGTGTAAACAAGTGAACGAAATAAGTAAACAAAACCTTGACACACATAGCATGGCGAGATAACAGATACAAATAGCTAGAGAGGTCAGTGACCAGAACCAGTTTATCTGAACAAGGAAGTAAGCAACTCACCGAATCACAGTAGTAAACCGGTTTGCCTACTGCTTGACAGTAGTTGGCAGGTAGCCTAATTTCAGATAAGGCAGACACACGATGACCTTCGTCATATATGGAGACAATAGAAAGTGGCTTGCCATTACTTGAGTTCGTAAATAAACAAGATTGCATAGCACGAGGTTGAAGGTAAACAAGCGAAATGAATACAACCAAGCATTGATGGAAGCGAAACTTTAAAGGGAGCAAGTGGTCATACGTGGCCTGTATATGAAAGACCCAGCTTGTAATGTTTTTACTTCGGCCTCACTCTTGGGTGTCAATGTAACGTATTTACTTTGCTCCCCGTTGAGCGTACAAGTGTAAAGTATCTACTATCCCTGCCTTGCACCTTGAAATATTTACTCTGACTAAGATATGTTGTTTTAATGGGCGCCAAGACCTCAACGCTACGTTGAAATCTAAATTTATATTTAACAACACCTAGCTCTGGTAGAACACCTTTAAGATTCTTCACACTCAGATCGTGGTAGGATTTGACCATTAACCCAACTAACAATTGTATCAGGAGTGGTGTATTCTTTGAACACACGGTACGAGAGAATAAAGTCTATTGCTCTTTGCATGTCCATTTTTTCCTCCCTCTTTGTCAAAACACCAACAGTGATCTTCTGTTTTCTCCTTGATGGACAAATCTCTTATGTCTTCATAAGTTTGTTTCAGATATATAACTTCTGTGACCCACCTAGCGTCATCTCGCAGCGAATCTCTGAAGCTCCTCAATTCTTCCTGGTGTTAGAGGACTTACTTATTCATTTGGCCACCAGATCCTGTTACCATCGCCAGCTATTTTCTCCTTGAGCAAGAGGACTACGTCTACCTCTTTACTCACCATGCTGCGCTAATATCGCCTACTATCAACTCCTTGAAGACCATTTATCAAGAAGAACATTTATTTTTGACAAGTTGGCAATGTTTATATGTTCTCCTTTTGTTTCCTACCCCCCCCCCCCCCCCACTCCTTTTCCCTTCCTTGGACCTTCTGTGCTCCGTTGAGCAGGTCTCACTTCGCAATCGGCAGTTGACTCGGTCAGTCAAAGCTCCTCTCGAGCTAGTCTCCTCAACCTAAGAGGCAAACTCTCTTCTACGCCATGTTGGCAAAGTAGTCATCGTCAAAGGGAACTTCATCTTCTACATGAAATCAAGATAAGTACCATCTTAAAGTTTTAACCTCATCTTCATGGTTTTAACTTTCACGTGCTTTT
Source organism: Meconema thalassinum (assembly GCA_946902985.2). Taxonomy (NCBI): domain Eukaryota; kingdom Metazoa; phylum Arthropoda; class Insecta; order Orthoptera; family Tettigoniidae; genus Meconema; species Meconema thalassinum. The sequence continues at coordinate 550,381,205 of OX336392.1, forward strand.
AAAGATGTTTTATAGACAGTGTGCGATTGCTTATTTTGGGGCAAAAATCATTCTTCGTGGGATTTGCCATGTTGAGCCTTTGGTTGTATAAGCCAACCTTATTAAAAAAGAGCTTTTCTTAGGCTATTCAAATGAGAAATCCTCTCACTACGTGGGATATTATCTAATACCCGCTGTCTATAACTCAACAAGTTAGTTCCTCCGTTGGATTTTCTCAACTCCATTTTTTCTACCAAGGTCGTTCTGGAACCTTCTAGATTCTGTATTTCATCAACAAGTCCTGCCGTTTTGAAATTTTCACTCACTTGTAAGAATGCTATTTAAAATTGAAGAATTTCGTTTCTGAATTAAAAGCTTAATAGCTAACTTTCTTCCACCGCTGGAACCGTTGGAATGTTCTATGGCGCATTTAACTGTAATCCACCATGTTCTCAAGCAATAGACTTTCGTCCATTTAGTGCAACCAGTCATTTTGTTCAAATTGAAATAACTTTCTCTGCCAAAAACTTTCGTGTTTCCATAGTGAACTTTTCATAAGTTTCAACGAACTATAGTGAAAATCAGTGCTTGTTCAACTTTCTACCGCGTCGCGATCGTCCGTTTATATTTAAATAAGGCCATGAACATTTTTCCCCAATCCCCTATTTCTCTTTCCTAAACTTCCTACTAACAATCCGTAATAAATTTTTCAATATAGGTCTGTTTCAATAAGGTGTCACTCTGCGAAGTGCCCTTCCATTTTTCTTGTTTATCATTGAGCAATTGCTGTATAATTACGTGTTTTATACACGGTTTAAGTTTACATTGTTTTTTCTCTATTATTAGGGAAAACAATTCTTTCAACTCTTGAGTGAGTTATTTTTAGGTCTCACGAAATGTAAACTGCCCCATTTGGCTCGTGATTTCTAATTAAACATAGGAAGTCTGGAACCTTCTTTTTGATTACCTCTTCAGGTTTCACAGTAAGTGACCTGCCCTCTTTTGTATAATTCTCATAAAGTAATTCTGTTTAAATATAAGAAGTTGTAGTAACTTCTATTGTATGCTTTATGTTTTCCTTGTTGTTATTTTCGAATTTGTTATTCTCTCTAGAATGTTCTTTCAGAAATTTCTTATAGTACACTACTTGTACTCAATTTAATGTTTAAACTTTAATCATTTCATTGCCCTTTTTAAAATCTTATCAAGGTTTTAGTACTAGGTTTAAAACCTTAAGAATTGTTATTTGCCTGGAGCAATTTCTGAATGTTGTTGGAGGTCTGCGACCCCAAATTGTTAACAAGATTGCAAAATATTTAATTGTCAAAAATATTAACTTCTAATTGTTAAATAAATTAAATATTTGTTTTTGGATTCATCATTTCTCTGATACTACAGTTAGGCAGGATCCTGGCTTTCCTAGCTCTTCCTAGGTTTATGCCCTCGTTCATACTCAATAAAGCTTTTACTATCTGTCTGGCCAGACCATCACCCTTCCCTATAGTACTTTTATTCGTGCTTGGAAGGAAATACACTAAAGCCTTTCTCTGGCAAACTGCCCAAGTCTTAGCTGCGGTTCCCGTCAGCTTCGACCAAGCTCGTACCCACTTTAGGTATCCGAGCACGGATTTGCGGTGGCAACCGCTTCTAAATGTATTGAAAGTCAAATTCATAACTTTTGTGGGACTCTCCTCCTATTTTTCTATCCTTTTTCTCCAATCCAAAATCTACTTCCTTCTCTTAATCATCTTCCCTTGGTGGGTGGGTTATTCCTCAGCCTATAATCTACCCAAAAATTGGTGCCAGAAACCCGGGAGAGTCCATTTGTCATTTTTTCTATTTGACAATACTCTGCAAATTATTAATCTCTGCTTTGAATTTTTCAGCTATAACTACATCATGCAAAGCCTGTGAACGGGAAAGAGGCCACTCCTGTCTCCTTTGGCGTGTCCCGTTCTTTCTACTTATTTGCTGCTGCCAGCTTGACAGCATTTCCAAGGTTCCACAGTATCGTGAGTTACATTTCAATCTATTCCTTATAACATGGCTCCTACTGAGAAGGATAAAGATGAAAAACTTACTTCTAAACGAGCATCCTATAAAGGACAAATTACCCGTTTTAGAAAGTACATAAAAGAGTTAGATCCCTCAGAAGCTCAATTAGACTTGTTGAAACATCGTGTACGAGATTATGAACGTTCTTATGAAAATTATTGTAACATCCAAACTGAAATAGAAACTTGCATGCTCAACCAAACCGAAGATCGAGTTGAAGTAGAAAACCAATATTACGAAGGCATAGGTTCTGCTTTCAAAATAATACGCCAACTCGAAGAGGAGAAGAAAAAGGACGCTTCTGTTCTCGGTTCCCTTCACGAACCACAAACTTCTTTCCGTGAGGGTATTCACAAGCCCAAACCAATTTTACCGAAAATTGATTTACCCCATTTTTCTGGAGATGAATCTGCTTGGGATTCTTTCTATGAATTATTTTGCTCCCTTGTTCACGACAATGAAGACATTCAAGTCATTTACAAGTTTCAGTACTTGAGATCAATCCTCCGAGGTCAAGCTTTGCAGTTGGTCGAAGCACTTCCTCTGCGTGCCGAAAATTATTCCATTGCCTTTAACTTATTAAAGGAAAGATATGGAAATTTACGGTTACGTATTCAACGCCATATAAAGGCTCTATTCAATCTACCTGCGTCACAGCACAATGACGTCACTAGTCTACGTACTCTAGTTGACACTACACAACTTCACGTTAAGGCTCTGTCCCCATTAGATCAACCTACTAATTATTGGGATACTTTCCTAATATATTTAGTGATTGCTAAAGTTGATACTGCTACCCTCAAAGCTTGGGAAATTGAACTTTCTAAAGAAGATGACTACACTTACGAGCATTTAGTTACTTTCATAAACGCTAGATGCCAACTTTTAACCGCTCTAGCTAATCAAAGTGAACCTTCATCTCCTAGTTCCAAATTCGAATTAATGTCCATCAAACCCAAAAGTGAACGCTCAGCGTCCAATACCCAAAAACCCGGGTCCAGCTCATCCAAATTTAAATCAAACACTACTGGTTACCCAACTAGGTCTAGTGAACGTCGTGTTGCTAGCTCTATTGTTTTAAACACTCAAAGCGAACCTCGCAAAAGTTTAAACGAACCTGTAAAGTGCATACTTTGTAAAGATCCCCATGCCCTATACCTCTGTAAATCCTTTAAAGAAATGTCAGTCGACGACAGACGAAAATTAGTTGCTCAAAACAAGCATTGTTTTAACTCCCTAGCGCCCACGCATTCTGCTTCTAATTGCAAGTCCACAAGACTTTGCTACCATTGTGAAAAGGCTCATCATACTTTGCTACATCGTCATGATCAGGCAAGGTCATCGACAGCATCCACTTCTCCTAAAAATGATAGTGCTAATAGTTCTAATGCCTCATCGTATATTCAAAATGCCAAGTCCATTCGCAGTGCTCAAGTATTGTTGTCTACTGTCCAAATTGAAGTTCAGGATAACTTTGGCAACTGGGTCCGTGCACGCGGTCTTCTAGATTCAGCGGCAACTCATGATTTTGTGTCTAATTCCTTGATTAAAAAACTAGGCCTACCCGTAAACCCTACTTCTATCAATGTGTCGGGCATCAACAGCTCAAAATCGCAAGCTGTACAATTCTCAAAGCTAACTATAAGAGATATTTGTCATAGAAACAACTTTTTTAAACTTAATTGTTTAATTCTCAATAGCATTGGTGAAGACACTCCAAGTCACTCGGTGGATATTTCAGGATTAAACATTCCCTCGCATTTAAGGTTAGCCGATCCTTTGTTTAACATACAAAACCCCATTGACATACTCTTTAGTGCCAATGTCTTTTGGAATTGCCTTCGGAAACAGGTTCGCAAGTTGTCCTCTAACGTGGTCGCCAGAGACACTAATTTTGGATGGATCGTCACAGGGCAACTTCCCCATTATTCTCCCCAACCTGCATCGCAATGTTACTTCTCCAATACTGATCTGGAACAGTTTTGGAGGCTTGAAAATGTTGATTCTCCTAACGTAACCTCTTCAGAAAATGAATTCTGTGAGCAACTTTTTTTGAACACCACCACTCGTTCTTCTGATGGCCGGTTCGTTGTTCAAATGCCAAGATTACACAATCCTCCCAAACTTATTAACTCTCAGCCTAAATCTCGAAAAGCTCTCTTTGCTATCGAGAGCAAATTCAAAAAGGAACCCCTTGTCAAAAAGCAGTACACTGAGTTCATGGATGAGTATGAAAGCTTAGATCATATGGAGGTTGTTAACAAATCCGATGATGAATTGCACCCCCCAATCGAAACGGTTTATTTAAATCATCATCCTGTGTGGAAAAACCCTCTTGTAAAAGATAAAATCCGAGTTGTTTTCAATGGTTCATCACCCGACGTTAATGGCAACAGCCTTAATGACACTCTTTATTCTGGTCCTGCTATTCAATCAGATTTATCTGCTATACTTTTAAACTTTCGATTATTTCCCATAGCTGTCATAGCCGATATAAAACAGATGTACCGTCAAGTGTTAATTCAACCAGAACAACGTGATCTTCAAAGAATCTTGTGGCGTGATGAAATCAATAAGCCCATTAAGGTATTTCGCTTGAAAACGGTTACTTATGGCTTAAAACCCTCTGCTTTCCTTGCTATCCGATCCCTACACTTGCTAGCCTCACAAGATGGTCATTTATTTAACCCCAAAGCCTCTGAAGCACTAACAACATCATTTTATGTTGACGATTACTTGCAGTCCTTCCCCTCTTTAGAGGAAGCTTCTTTTGTGTCTTTAGAACTTCAGGCATTGTTAAGGAATGGAGGTTTTCCACTTCATAAGTGGAACTCCAACTCCCCTGAGTTTCTTGCTCAGTTTCCCATCGAAGACGTAGATCCTTCTTCTGTCGAAATTTGTGGAAACTCCGAATCTATAAAAACTCTAGGAGTTCACTGGTGCACTAGCACTGACACTCTTATCTATAAAGTTTCGCTCGCAGAAGAGATTCCTAATACAAAGAGACAAGTTCTCTCTGAAATTGCAAAAATCTTTGATCCACTTCAATTCCTTGCCCCAGTTATCGTTATAGCCAAACTCTTCATGCAAGAGCTGTGGTCGCTTAAATGTGAATGGGATGACACTGTCCCTCTTTCTTTTCTTAATCGCTGGCTCTCGTTTCGCAGTAATTTGTTAGACTTTTCCCTCATTGAAATTCCCAGGAATTTAATTAGCTCTCATTCTAATACACCCTTTTTCCTTCATGTGTTCGCGGATAGTTCCGAAAAAGCTTATGGTTGCTGTGCATACTTAGTTCATCACGATTCACACTATGGATCTCCAGTTTCCAACCTTGTTTGTGCCAAATCGAAGGTCGCTCCTCTTAAAACTATCACTCTGCCTAGGCTCGAACTGTGCGCTGCACTCATGGCTGCAGAACTTGTCAAGAAATTACGGGAAGTATTAAAAGTCGAATTCTCGCAAATTTATCTCTGGAGCGATTCCATGATCGCCCTTTCTTGGATCGCCAAGAACCCTTCTCACTGGCAAACTTTCGTTGCAAACAGGGTTTCCAAAATTCAAACTCTTTCTTCTGGATGTCAATGGAGGCATGTTCCCAGTGCTGATAATCCAGCCGATATTATCTCTCGTGGTTGTTTACCCTCTCAATTGGCAGCTTCCCAATTGTACTGGCATGGGCCCTCGTGGCTAATCGAAGAATCTTCCTCATGGCCTTCTAAACCCCCAGCTACAAACTCCAACTTGCCTGACGCTAAAGTACCTCTACCCATTGCTTCTTGTCTTGTTTCCAACGCTTCTCATCCTTTGTTGTCCCGCTATTCTTCTTTTCACAAATTACTACGAATTGTCGCCTATCTCCTTAGATGGAAATATCTTGTGGTTGACCAACCTCTTCTCCCTAAACCACACCTTACCAATCATGAATTGAATCTCGCTACCGTTAAGGTTTTACAACTGACACAGCAAGAAGCCTTTTCTTCTGAATTGTCATTGCTTTCTTCTAAAAGAGATCTTCCCAAATCCAGCCGTCTCCGTGCTTTAGCCCCGTTTCTTGATGACCATGGGTTACTCAGGGTAGGTGGAAGGCTCTCGCAATCTTTACTCTCTGAGGACAAAAAGCATCCCGTTATTTTGCCTTCCAAACATCACGTAACTTCCTTAATTATACGTGACTTTCACTACCGTAATCTTCATGTTGGTACACGTACTCTGCTTTGCCTCTTAAGGGAAAAGTACTGGATTATAAATGGAATTCATGAAGTTTCTTCTGTAATTCACAAGTGCATTCCTTGTTTCAAAGCGAAACCTAAAATCAATACTCAATTAATGAGCGATCTGCCCTCTTTTCGTTCTTCTCCTATACGCCCATTTTCTTTAACTGGCGTGGACTATATGGGTCCGTTCCAATATCAACGAAACTCTCCTGAAGCTAAACGCAAATTGTTTGGTAAGCTTTATGTTTCTCTTTTTGTTTGCATGGTTACCGGCGCAATCCACTTGGAACTAGTAACGAATGCTTCTACTTCTTATTTTTTATCAGCTGTCTCTCGTTTCACTGCTAGGCGTGGTGTTCCTTCTGAGATGTTCTCTGATAACGCTTCCACCTTTCAGGGCGCAGCTTCCCTGTGGAAGAAAGCTCTCACTTCCTCTCCAGCCATGGAACAAATTTCTAATTTTTCTTATTCAAAAGGTTTCAAATGGCGCTTTATACCTCCTTACGCTCCGCATCATGGTGGTAGGTGGGAATCTTGCGTAAAGCTCACTAAACGTCATTTAAGAAAAGTCTTAGGTAATCGAATTCTGACTTACGAAGAATTCAATTCACTGTCTGTTCTGATTGAAGGTGTTGTTAACTCTCGCCCTTTAACTCCGCTTTCCAATGACCCTGATGACCTACTTCCACTCATCCCTGGTCACTTCCTTATCGGCACTTCTCTTTCTGCCCCTCCTCCTCTTCCCAATTCTTACAGGGATTTTAATCTACCTATTGTTTGGCGTAAACTTGAAGCCCTCCGTAATTCTTTTTGGAAGAGATGGAACTTGGAATATTTAACTTCCTTGCAACGGAGGCAGAAGTGGTTTCTTTCCAGTCCCGACATTAAAGTGGGGGACTTGGTCTTGGTTAGGGATGTTTCTCCCCCTCTAGTCTGGACTTCCGGTTGAGTGACCAAGTGTTACCCTGGAAGAGATGGGAGAGTCATGGTGGTCAGAGTCTTGACCATTAACGGTTCGATTACAAGACCCCTGTCTTTGATCGCTCCTCTTCCATTAAATGTGTAACTGCTTATTTGCTCTCTGTTGGTGTTTGTCCCCCCAGTATGGTGTATTCTTTGAATACACGGTACGAGAGAATAAAGTCTATTGCTCTTTGCATGTCCATTTTTTCCTCCCTCTTTGTCAAAACACCAACAGTGATCTTCCGTTTTCTCCTTGATGGGCAAATCTCTTATGTCTTCATAAGTTTGTTTCAGATATATAACTTCTGTGACCCACCTAGCGTCATCTCGCAGCGAATCTCTGAAGCTCCTCAATTCTTCCTGGTGTTAGAGGACTTACTTATTCATTTGGCCACCAGATCCTGTTACCATCGCCAGCTATTTTCTCCTTGAGCAAGAGGACTACGTCTACCTCTTTACTCACCATGCTGCGCTAATATCGCCTACTATCAACTCCTTGAAGACCATTTATCAAGAAGAACATTTATTTTTGACAAGTTGGCAATGTTTATATGTTCTCCTTTTGTTTCCTCCCCCCCCCCACTCCTTTTCCCTTCCTTGGACCTTCTGTGCTCCGTTGAGCAGGTCTCACTTCGCAATCGGCAGTTGACTCGGTCAGTCAAAGCTCCTCTCGAGGTAGTCTCCTCAACCTAAGAGGCAAACTCTCTTCTACGCCATGTTGGCAAAGTAGTCATCGTCAAAGGGAACTTCATCTTCTACATGAAATCAAGATAAGTACCATCTTAAAGTTTTAACCTCATCTTCATGGTTTTAACTTTCACGTGCTTTTAAAGATGTTTTATAGACAGTGTGCGATTGCTTATTTTGGGGCAAAAATCATTCTTCGTGGGATTTGCCATGTTGAGCCTTTGGTTGTATAAGCCAACCTTATTAAAAAAGAGCTTTTCTTAGGCTATTCAAATGAGAAATCCTCTCACTACGTGGGATATTATCTAATACCCGCTGTCTATAACTCAACAAGTTAGTTCCTCCGTTGGATTTTCTCAACTCCATTTTTTCTACCAAGGTCGTTCTGGAACCTTCTAGATTCTGTATTTCATCTACAAGTCCTGCCGTTTTGAAATTTTCACTCACTTGTAAGAATGCTATTTAAAATTGAAGAATTTCGTTTCTGAATTAAAAGCTTAATAGCTAACTTTCTTCCACCGCTGGAACCGCTGGAATGTTCTATGGCGCATTTAACTGTAATCCACCATGTTCTCAAGCAATAGACTTTCGTCCATTTAGTGCAACCAGTCATTTTGTTCAAATTGAAATAACTTTCTCTGCCAAAAACTTTCGTGTTTCCATAGTGAACTTTTCATAAGTTTCAACGAACTATAGTGAAAATCAGTGCTTGTTCAACTTTCTACCGCGTCGCGATCGTCCGTTTATATTTAAATAAGGCCATGAACATTTTTCCCCAATCCCCTATTTCTCTTTCCTAAACTTCCTACTAACAATCCGTAATAAATTTTTCAATATAGGTCTGTTTCAATAAGGTGTCACTCTGCGAAGTGCCCTTCCATATTTCTTGTTTATCATTGAGCAATTGCTGTATAATTACGTGTTTTATACACGGTTTAAGTTTACATTGTTTTTTCTCTATTATTAGGGAAAACAATTCTTTCAACTCTTGAGTGAGTTATTTTTAGGTCTCACGAAATGTAAACTGCCCCATTTGGCTCGTGATTTCTAATTAAACATAGGAAGTCTGGAACCTTCTTTTTGATTACCTCTTCAGGTTTCACAGTAAGTGACCTGCCCTCTTTTGTGTAATTCTCATAAAGTAATTCTGTTTAAATATAAGAAGTTGTAGTAACTTTTATTGTATGCTTTATGTTTTCCTTGTTGTTATTTTCGAATTTGTTATTCTCTCTAGAATGTTCTTTCAGAAATTTCTTATAGTACACTACTTGTACTCAATTTAATGTTTAAACTTTAATCATTTCATTGCCCTTTTTAAAATCTTATCAAGGTTTTAGTACTAGGTTTAAAACCTTAAGAATTGTTATTTGCCTGGAGCAATTTCTGAATGTTGTTGGAGGTCTGCGACCCCAAATTGTTAACAAGATTGCAAAATATTTAATTGTCAAAAATATTAACTTCTTTAAATTGTTAAATAAATTAAATATTTGTTTTTGGATTCATCATTTCTCTGATACTACAGTTAGGCAGGATCCTGGCTTTCCTAGCTCTTCCTAGGTTTATGCCCTCGTTCATACTCAATAAAGCTTTTACTATCTGTCTGGCCAGACCATCACCCTTCCCTATAGTACTTTTATTCGTGCTTGGAAGGAAATACACTAAAGCCTTTCTCTGGCAAACTGCCCAAGTCTTAGCTGCGGTTCCCGTCAGCTTCGACCAAGCTCGTACCCACTTTAGGTATCCGAGCACGGATTTGCGGTGGCAACCGCTTCTAAATGTATTGAAAGTCAAATTCATAACTTTTGTGGGACTCTCCTCCTATTTTTCTATCCTTTTTCTCCAATCCAAAATCTACTTCCTTCTCTTAATCATCTTCCCTTGGTGGGTGGGTTATTCCTCAGCCTATAATCTACCCAAGGAGAAGGAATTTGGTCTGTATCTAATGCTACCTACTGAAAGCAAAGAATGCATGGTTAAAAGAAATGAATTTATTATATAAAACAAGTATGACAAAATTAATAATAATAATAATAATATATTTTAAATTTAAATTGGAGCGTTGCGATTTGAATATTACCACTAGAAAATTACGTGAAAACGGAGTCGGATGAATTACTGATTTTACTATTAATCCCAAGCTAAGAAGTTACTGAAAAACTGAATATAAAACAAAGAAACGAGAGATTATGTAGTTCTGAGTCATTCGCGCTTACCATTGGAAATTGCCGTAGCATTTCCCTCGTACTGGATGCTGAAGAGAGCTTCCCACAGCCTTCTGGACGTCGTCATCTTCTTCGTCAGTTGTAGAAATATTTGTAGAAATCTTAACTTATGGTCCGGTCACACCGGAACCAACCACACGAGCAACCACAACGGTCAAGTTTTACAAAGATTGTCGCCCTGCCTCCTCGGCGCGCAAACCTCACTCGTCGCCTCCCCTCTCTGGTGCCGTCTTCTTCTCGCCCGCTCTCCACTGATTGGCTGAGCAACCACACGATACTCCCCACCTCAGGGTCATTACACTCGGCGCGACGATGATGTCGATTACCGGTCCAGGCCATTTCGTCTTTTCTTGATGCAGCAACCCCGCTTGCGTCACGCTTCTCGACAAGAATAAGCCTGTAGCCGAATTCCCAGTGACTCATCTTTCTTAACAAACTCTAACTGACAAAAATCCATAAAATTCCGTAATCATATAATTTTCCGCGATAATGTTGTTCGTAATAATTCGCTTGATAGGGTTTTCTATAACATCGAAAACCTATCTGTATACTTATAATCTTATAAAAAACGCTCCAAAAATACCTTAATAATAATAATAATTTACATGAAAACTTCTCTTGGCTGAAAAATTTGCCGCGTAAATAAATATTGAATGGCTTCCTACTGACTTATGTCAGTGGCGTAAAATACCCTCGAAAAACACGTTACATATTCGCCTCGGATCATCGGATGATTTACCGTGACGACGGTCTATCATGCGATTATCCCAGACACGTTAATAAAATCCCCATCCAAAATACATATTACATAAATTAAATCACCCTAAATTACATATATATACACTCATAATTTTCTTTACGCACTTTGCGTCAAAGTTTGTTGTCATTTTGGATTGCCCTATGCAATCAGTCCAATGTTTTTCATTTAGATTAATGTTCCACGGATATTTCCGCCTCTCAAATATCTCTATGTTGGGAAAGATATACATAAATAATGTGTGAGCACTGTGTATATAGGATGTCACATCACACGCATCAAAGGTGTTCTGATATATATATATATCACCACAGAACTTCCTAATTTCACTGGAGGTCGCTTCGTTCTGGCGAAACTTAATCTCACTGATCTCACTGAGCACACGATCACACTATTGTGGCTGCGCCTCGTGACCATAATACTTAATCTCTCTGTATATTAGACGAAATTAATATTGACTTCTGAAAAAAAAACAGTAAGTGCGCATTACATATAACACCAAATATTTATGTGCCGTAATCGCCCTGTCTTCTTAAGTTCCCGTAGACCAAATTCTACTTAATACTAGTTCACAACTCAGACCAGTTGTCCTCACTCAAATAATACCTTTGTACTAATTACCTTAAATTACACACCTACAATTCTTACATGGCGAGACCGTAATCAGAAATCACGTGTGCTGTTATGTATGAGTTTCATGAAGGACTGTCTCGCCTTTTGGTGGCCCATCTTTTGTCTCGTGGACGCCTTAAGCAAAAATTCCCTGTTCAAGCGCTCGCCCATCTCTAGGAGACAAATGGGAATTCACCAGCGCTACCAAATTCTGGCCTTGGTGTATCGAGACATTTTAGTGCTCAAGAGCATCCGACAATCCCGTCATATTTCTCTGTACCTTAAAAACTCCCAATTACTTACATACTACCCCCCTGTGTGACTTCTGATACGCCTGCCTGGAAGACCAGATATTCCACGCACCAAATACCACACTTACTCATTTGATAGGCTGGCTCACCAGCTAAACACACTTACTTTATGACACATACTTTCGTAGACTATGTATATTATACGTCCCGTATAATCTGCTTCCCTTACTATCCTCCAGCACATGTGCTGTTTTGCCAATACGTTTGGAAACTATAAATGTCTCTGCGTCACCTGCTTCCAACCTTGCTAGTGGCTCCCCTTTAAATGAACGTCATCACGTTGCTAAACTAGCATATTTCTCAGTGTCTGTAACGATGCCCTGTTGCTACTGTCCACACATGCTAACCCTACTTTCCTCTGGTGTCACACCACTACTCGACAATCTATGACCTAAAAATGTCACTTCTGACTGACAGAATGACGACTTAGACAGCTTCAAAGTGAACCCTGCCTGATCTAACTTCTTAAAAACTATATCCAAATGACGTAGATGCTCCTCAAAACTGCGTGAACTAATTACCATATAATCAATGTAAATGGTTACAAACTCTCCTGTGTCATCCCCTAATGCGATGTTTAAAGCCCTAATTAAAGCTGCTGAACTACTCTTTAACCCATAAGGTGTTCTACAAAATTGATAAAGGTTATATTTATGACTAAAAGCTGTAAATGGTCTATCTTCGTACATAAGTGGCACTTGCCAAAAACTGGAACTCAAATCTACACAAGTGAAATACTTCTTCCCCTCAAATGTTTGCATTAATTCCTCTATTGACATAGATTTCAGCTGATCTGAACTAATTCTACTGTTAACCAAACGAGCGTCTAAACAAATACGAACTGTGCCGTCGGCCTTGGGTACCGTGATCAAAAAATTAACATATGGACTGTTAGAGTGCGCAATAATCCCATATTCAAGCATCTGGTTAATTTGTGCCTCAACTGCACTCTGATAAGCGAAAGGTACAGGATATCTATGTCCTATGAATACTGACCTATCAATAACGTTCAATGAATGTGTATAGCAATTGGCCATACCAATGCGATCCTCAAAAACTCTCCTATTACACAATAATACATCATAGAGCCGAACACACTGGTCCACCTCTATATTTCCCTGAAATGCAGCATCACGTAACGAATCCTCTAGACTACCGTTCGTAATCACACTGCCCACAAACCATGGAGAACCCCGCTCTACGGCTGGCGATATCTCATTTAAAGTACAAATCACACCTACAACACTAATTCTCTGAATATGGTCATTGAACGCTACTTCTACTTCAGAATCACCCCATTTAAATTTCAAACTCCCTACATCATAACATAAGTTACCAGACACTCTACTTAGCCACTCTGAACCCAAGATAACACTGAATACTAAATTTGGAATTACAAGACAAATCTGCTTTTCTACATGATTATTAATTTTAATGTCTACTAAAACTTGCTTAGAAATTACTTTAGACCTCTTCCCAACAGCTGAGATAACAAAAGTGCTTTTAATTGGCATCTCCTCAAAATTTACTCCAGTTCCTTTCATTTTATCATAAAATGCACTACTTATGCAACTCTTCATACAACCACTATCAATTAAAACATCTGTGTACGCCTCGGACACGTTAAATTTAACTATGGGGCTCTTACTGACCACCTCCTGAATAATACCTTCATCATTTATTTCACGTAATAATTCATTTCTTACATTTAGGTCATAGGGTTCCTGTATAAGTGTATGGACAGGGAATGTTACAGACTGAGATTCTGACTTTGCATCGCAGCCTGGTTCGTGTTTGAAGCATTGCTACCGCTTGGTGTAGTACTACTCACTACTGCACTGGTCTGGTTGTTCTGGGTTGTATTAACGGTATCTCTCTGTCCGTTATTACCATTGGGCTGATTCCCTCTTTGACCCCTGTTCTGGTTATAATTATTATTGTTATTAAACCCCCCCCGTCTCCCACAAGTCCAACCCCTCCTCCACGTGGTGGGAGACGGGCAACGGCATGAAGTAGGGGATTGCCTGTAGGGGTGAAGTACAGTGGGGACTTTGTGTGCCCCGGGACCGCTACGGTAGCTGTGAAGGCTCTATGGGAACCCTGAAAAGTGACGGCGGACGGGGCTCTGGTGAAGCTACGATAGGCCTAGCAAGCCAGTAGTGGATATCTTATTTGCTTTCAAACCAGGAACAGGCCTCGGAAAGTACGGATGCAAACGACGAGGACCCGGATATGCTAATGGACTACGAGTTGGGACATTAAACATACAGACACTGACAGGAAAAGTGGAGGAGATTGTAGATGTGATGGAGAGAAGAAAACTGGATGTACTGGGCTTGGCAGAAACAAGATGGAAAGGAGAAGGTCGCAGAGAACTGAGGAAAGGGTACCGGTTGTACTGGAGTGGGAACAGTGAAGGAAGGAGCAGCGGAGTAGGAGTAGTTGTGAGAGATGGAATGAAGGAAGAGGTAAAGGGAATAAGTGACAGGATCATGAAGATCAGAGTAAATGTAAACGGAAGAAGCCTGGAGATAGCCCAGGTGTATGCCCCTCAAGTTGGATGTACAGCTCAAGAGAAGGAAGACTTTGAGGAGGAGCTACAACAGCAGTTGAATGGGCAGAGCATCATTGTCATGGGAGATTTGAATGCACATGTAGGAAGTGAAAGGCAAGGATATGAAAATGTATTGGGAGCAGAAGGATGGGGTAGCAGGAATGAAGAAGGGAGAAAGTTGCTGGATTTTTGCAAGAGAAACGGTTTAGTGGTAGGCAACTCCTGGTTCCGGAAGAAAGAAAGCCACAAGGTAACGTGGTACAGCAGTGATTTAACAAAGAAATCTTTGGTAGATTACATGCTGTACGACTGGGAAATGAAGAGAAGTGTTAGAGATATAAAGGTAATACCATCAGAGGCCTTAGATAGCGACCACAGAATACTTGTAATGAACTTGGGAGTTGTTAAGGATAGCAAGAGGACAGAGTACCAGGAAAGGAGAATCAAAGTATGGAAACTCAAGGAAAAGGAAGTCAAGGAAGAATTCCAGAAGATAATAAGGGAAAGGATGCCAACAGACATCCTAAAACAGGGGAAGAGGAATGGAAGCAATTAAAAAACACAATGGTGGAAGCTGCAGTGGCAGTATGTGGAAGAACAAGCAACAGAAAGCGTTGTAAAGAGACACCATGGTGGAATGAGAGAGTAAAAGAAGCTGTGGGAAGGAAGAACAAGGCTTTCAGAGTGTGGTTCCAGGAAAGAACTGATCTGACAAGGGAAGATTATAAGATAAAGAAGAAAGAAGCAAACAAGATTGTCGCAGAGGAGAGGAAGAAGTGGATGGTAAAGTGGACAGAGATGATGGAGGAAGACAGCAGAGGAAATAAGAAAGTACTCTATGGGATGGTCAAAAGTAAGAGAAGAGGTCTGCGAGAGGATGTGTTAATGATGAACAAAAACGGAAATGAGGTACACAACAAAGAGGCACTCAAGACAGTATGGAAAGAGTACTTTGAGGATTTGCTGAATCCAAATGGTCATAGGGAGGAAGACAATGTATTGGAAGATGGAGAAGACAACACAGGAATGGAAAAGGACCTGACTTGGAGAGAACTGGAAATGGCTATAGACAAGATGAAAGGAGGAAGGGCACCAGGTGTGGATGAAGTGAGTGTTGAAATGGTGAAGGCAGCATGGGAGGTTGGGAAACAGTGGCTGTACCGTGTGATGAGGGTGATATGGAAGGAGAAAAAGACCCCAGAAGATTGGAAGAAAGGATTAATTGTCCCAATATTTAAGAAAGGAAGCAGAAAGGAGTGCAGAAATTACAGGGGAGTCACACTCATACCTCACTGTGCCAAGATATATGAAAAGATATTAGAAAGTAGAATACGAGCCAAAGTGGAGAGAAAATTGAGAGAGGAGCAGTATGGATTCAGACCTGGGAGATCAACAGTGGATCGCATATTTTCAGTGAGACAGCTCCAGGAACACCACTACGAATTTGGAGAGGATCTGCTGATGGTCTTCCTGGACATCGAAAAGGCCTATGATGGTGTGTGTAGGGAGAAGGTTTGGAAAGCAATGGAAAACATGGGAGTGGAAAAAGAGACTGTAGGCAGAGTGAAGGAGATGTATTGTGGAAGTGTGAGTTGTGTGAAAGTTGGAGGGGAAAGAACAGACTGGTTCAGACAAATGAGTGGCCTGAAACAGGGTAGTGCACTGTCACCTCTTCTCTTTATTGTGGTTATGGACGAGGTAATGACACGGATAGCAGGAAAGATAGGAGAAGGTAAGATGAAAGCAATGGTGTTTGCAGATGATCTCATGGTCTGGGGAAACAAGGAGGAGGAAATTCAGGAGCAACTGAAGGCTTGGGTAGAAACAGTGGGAGAGTACGGATGGAAGTTCAACATCAGTAAATGTGAGATCCTGTTAACGACCCGGAAAAAGGACAGACCAATGAGTGGGATAACACTTGGAGGTGGAGAGCTGAAGAAGGTGGAAAGTCTCAAGTACTTGGGAAGTATAGTGGAGGAAAATGGGAGAAATGACAAAGAGATTACGGAACGTGGCAGACAGGCAGAAGCATTTCTGAGAAGCATTAGGAGCTTAGTGTGGAATAAAGATGTCCCACAAAAAAGCAAGGAAGTGTTATACAGAAGCTACTATATCCCGATACTGACCTATGCTTCAGAAACGTGGACAATGAAGAAAAGAGACATAAGCAGAATACAGGCAGGTGAAATGAAGTTCCTGCGAAGTAGGATCGGAGTAACAAGAAGAGACAGGGTGAGGAATGAAAAGGTCAGGGAAATGGTGAAAGAGGAGCCCTTGCAAGGTAGGATTGAGACATCAAGACTGAGGTGGTATGGACACTTAAAGAGAATGGATGAGAAGAGGATCCCCAAGAGGATACATGAGATGCAGATACAGAAGAAACGACCAAGGGGAAGACCAAGAGATAGATGGCTGAAAGGAGTGGAGGAATGTGTCAAGAAGAGAGGCGAGGACTGGACCAGAGTGACAGCGGAGAGGTGGTGGGAAGAAAGAACTAAGTGGCGAGGCTTATGTTCCAAACAGACCCAGCCTGGGGCTGGAAACTGTACAAGATGATGATGATGATTATACCCCCCTTGGTTACCCCTAAAATCATTATTTCGGCCTTGATTTCCCCTGAAATCGTTATTTCTACCTTGTTAGTTCGTACCATACCTATTTCCTCTGTACTGGTTTTGCTGATTATTATTATTATTATTTTGGTTCCCCCTAATTTGGACGTTGGCCCCTTCGCCACTGTTCCCTTGAACTTCCTGATTCCTATTCTCATTGGGCCTGCTATTATGGTTACCCTGGTTCCTACCGAAATTCTCCTCGTAACCACCTCTTCCCAGAGCATCGAATGTACTTAATACATTTTCCACCTGTGAAATAGATTTAACATTTTGGATACAGGCAGCTTCTTTGATTCTATATGGAAAATGTCTTAGTAATAGCCTTACTACATCACTTTCCTCCTTCAAACCATCCAGATATTTACACGTCAATACCTGACCTAAAAAGTACTCCGTCATAGTGTAGTTTCCTCTCGGGTTATATTTCCCACACACAATTCCCTCACGATGTTGAGACTGAATTACCTCATTCCAAAATTTCTCACAAAATTTAACTTTAAAATCTGAAATATTCTCGAAATTGTCTCTGTAGACAGCAAACCAGTTTCTTGTCTCCCCTACAAACGCTTGCTCTAAAATCTCAACTACCTGGCACCACTCAATACTACCATCTTCCAACCTCTCCCCGAATTTATTTTCTATTGTATTCATGAACTCCAATGGACAACCCTGCCGATTACTGAATTTGCCTAGTTCTATTTCCCTGTGTGTGCTATTCACATAAACTGGCCCACTCTGACTATTTTCCTGCCTAATTCTAGCTTTCAACTTCTGTTCTAATTCAGCAATTTTCTCTTCAGCTTTTCTTTCAATATTAGTTACAGTTAACCTAATGCTCCCTTCCGTTGCTTCAACTTTACCACTTAACTGAGCTTGTTTCTCATTAATCTCATTAATGCTTTCCTTATTCCTCTCCCTTAAAGTATTAACTTTAGTGATTATTTCTGCATGTACTTTATCAATTCTTCCCCCCAGCTGTTCTTTAACCTCTTTAGTTGCTACCTGAATTTTGTCAATTTCTCCCCCCAATTGCTTTTTGACCTGCTGTGTTTCAAGTTGCACTAGTTCTTTTAAATTTTCAGCCGGTGTACTGATTCTAATTTCTAACTCCTCCTGTACTTTTCCTAATTTTCTGTCTACATCTGCAATAATCTCTTTAGCCTTCTCTTCAATCACCCCTCTGATCTCACCTCTAATCAGCTCAAATTTATCACTAATTTCCCTACTGTTTTGTTCAAGTTTAGCTTTATTTTGTTCGAGTTTAGCATTTAAAGTTTCAGTACTCTCTCTATTTTTCCTACTGATTTGTTCAAATTTAGCGTTTAAAGCTTCAGTACTCTCTTTATTTTACCTACTATTTTGTTCAGGTTTAGCATTATTTTGTTCAAGTTTAGCGTTTAAAGCATCAGTGCTAATTTTATTTTGTTGCATAAACTGAAGAAGCAAACTCTCTAACCCTGCTTGACTGTTTTGATTACCCCCCTCAGTATCGGGATTTACCTCCGACATCCCTGTACTGCTTTCATTTTCAAGACTAGCCATACTGCTCGTATCTTCACTATCCAACTGGTGACCACTACGCAACTTCATCTCTTCCTCAACACTACCCATGCTGATACACACCGATAAATGAAAAACCCCAAAATACAGGCACAGAAATATATACCCTTCTCCTTCCACAAATGTAATAAGGTTTTCGGCCCCATGTTGGTAGCGACAAGTGTAACGGTTTCCTTTGGCCTCTCTGTTGGGTGCCAATGTAACGTATTTACTTTGCTACCCGTTGAGCGTACAAGTGATTTACTCTGACTAAGATATGTTGTTTTAATGGGCGCCAAGACCTCAACGCTATGTTGAAATCTAAATTTATATTTAACAACACCTAGCTCTGGTAGAACACCTTTAAGATTCTTCACACTCAGATCGTGGTAGGATTTGATCATTAACCCAACTAACAATTGTATCAGGAGAAGGAATTTGGTCTGTATCTAATGCTACCTACTGAAAGCAAAGATTGCATGGTTAAATGAAATGAATTGATTATATAAAACAAGTATGACAAAATTAATAATAATAATAATAATAATAATATATTTTAAATTTAAATTGGAGCGTTGCGATTTGAATATTACCACTAGAAAATTACGTGAAAACGGAGTCGGATGAATTACTGATTTTACTATTAATCCCAAGCTAAGAAGTTACTGAAAAACTGAATATGAAACAAAGAAACGAGAGATTATGTAGTTCTGAGTCATTCGCGCTTACCATTGGAAATCGCCGTAGCATTTCCCTCGTACTGGATGCTGAAGAGAGCTTCCCACAGCCTTCTGGACGTCGTCATCTTCTTCGTCAGTTGTAGAAATATTTGTAGAAATGTTAACTTATGGTCCGGTCACACCCGACCCAACCACACGAGCAACCACAACGGTCAAGTTTTACAAAGATTGTCGCCCTGCCTCCTCGGCGCGCAAACCGCACTCGTCGCCTCCCCTCTCTGGTGCCGTCTTCTTCTCGCCCGCTCTCCACTGATTGGCTGAGCAACCACGCGATACTCCCCACCTCAGGGTCATTACAATGGGCGCGACGATGATGTCGATTACCGGTCCAGGCCATTTCGCCTTTTCTTGATGTTGCGTCACGCTTCTCGACAAGAATAAGTCTGTAGCCGAATTCCCAGTGACTCATCTCTCTCAACAAACTCTTACTGACAAAAATCCGTAAAATTCCGTAATCATATAATTTTCCGCGATAATGTTGTTCGTAATAATTCGCTTGATAGGGTTTTCTATAACATCGAAAACCTATCTGTATACTTATAATCTTATAAAAAATGCTCCAAAAATACCTTGATAATAATAATAATTTACATGAAAACTTCTCTTGGTTGAACAATTTGCCGCGTAAATAAATATTGAATGGCTTCCTACTGACTTATGTCAGTGGCGTAAAATACTCTCGAAAAACACGTTACAATTTGAGGACAAAGGAACCAGAGCAATTAATTAGTTTAACATAATTTTGAGGATTACAGAGCCCAATCATTGCCAACAGAAAAAAGCTTAATTCTCTTGAACAGCGGAGAAAAGCCGGGAAGTTGAGAAAGAAATTGAGCCTATAGGTTATTATGCTTGAAGTAAGAGAACCCAGGTTGTCAAGCGGTTTCAAATACTGCTTCCGCGTGTGAGGAAGAGGGAAGGAGGCGTCCGTGGCCCTTCGACCAAACAGCGTAAGAAGTGAAATACAGCTCACAGCGAAGTGATGGTGACTGATAGCCATGGTTTGACGCAAAGCAAAGATGGTTTTCGATGAAAAATTTAAGCAATTGCCGGCTACGAGAAATGACACAAGGCAATAAAACAAACGACTTAAGGCAAGGCGGACTTGAATTGCCATTTTGTGCGGAAATAGAGCAAAAAACATTAAGTATCCTACAGCGGTGACATAATTGACACCGAGACAATGTTTCGACGAGTTGTTTGTAGATGTAATGAGATCGGAAAAGTGAGTGTTCTCTTTTTCAGCAACTGGGCTCGAGACAGCACTAACAAAATGACATTGCGATTTAATTGAGGACTGGGTTGTTGGATTCGACCAGTTATAATCCATCCAAAATTAGTGTCTCTGGCAAACACATTTGAAGATAGTTGACGAATTTGCTTGCGAAGGCAATTCCAGAAAACATTGGCACTGAAAAGTATGTCAATGGGACCTTGTATATTAAACAGGGAATCTGCTAGCCTTAAGTGGGAAGGAATGTTTAAACATGAAGTGTCAACAGAGTGACTAGGTGTGTCATCGCCAATGCTATGAAGAATAAGGCAATTCAGTTTGAGAAAATTATTTCTATGACAAGTATCCTTTATGGTTAGTTTTGAGATTTGCAAAGCTTGTGATTTTAAGCTGTTAATGCCTGATACATTGATGGAAGTGGGAGTTACTGGAAGACCCAGTTTTTTGATTAAAGAACTGAAAACGAAATCATGGGTTGCCGCTGAATAGAGGAGACCACGTGCATGGACCCAGTTGCCAGATTTATCTTGAACTTCAATTTGAACTGTGGACAATAGTACTTGAGCACTACGCAAGGACTTAGCATTTTGAATAAAAGATAAAGCATTGGGATTGCTTGTATTATCACTTTTTTGAGAAGTGGAAGCTGCTGATGACCTCGATTGATCATGACGATGCACTTAAGAGTGATTCGCTTTTTCATAATGGAAACAGAGTCTGGTGGACTTGCAATTAGAAGTGGAATGCTAAGGTGAAAGGCTATTAAAACAATATTTGTTTTGAGATACTAATTTCCTTCTGTCATCAATTGACAGTTCTTTAAAGGATTTACATAAGTATAAAGCGTGAGAATCTTTGCAAAGTATGCACTTCAATGGTTCATTAAGACTTTTACGGGTTTTACCCTGAGTATTTAAAGCAAGAGAACTTGCAATACGGCGTTCACTAGACCTAGTTTGGTAACCAGTGGCGTATGACTTGGATTTAGAAGAGCTAGACACAGGTTTTTGAGTACTAGACGCTGCATATTTGCATTTAGATTTAAGAGACATGGATTCATGTTTAGAATTAGAAGAAGCGGGTTTATTTTGGTTAGCTAAAGCGGTTAAAATTTGACATCTAGCATTGATTGATTGATTTATTTATTCGTATCAGAAGCATTAATATTATATATGTATACATTAAAACTCTTACTGGATTAAATACAATGCAAAGTCACACTAAACAAACAAGAGTCTATACTACTTTTGCCCAGAAATTAGCGACATCCAGTGCATTTTCTCTCGCCTGAAGCAAATCTAGCATTGATAAAAGTGACTAAATGCTCGTATGAATAATCATCGTTTTTAGAAAGTTCAATTTACCAAGCTTTGAGGGTAGCAGTATCAACTTTAGAAACCACTAAATGTATTAAGAAAGTATCCCAATGGTCAGTTGGCTGATCTAAAAGGGATAATGCTTTTACATGAGGTTGTGTTGTATCGATGAGGGTACGATACTGAGACATTTTGGTGTTAGAAGCCATTTTTATGTGATGCCTTAGTGAACAAAATTTGATGTTTTTCTGTCGGTCAACACGATTGTAACAAAATGGGATGGGTTATTTCCTAATCCTGAAAACAATTACATTGCATTGGTCTTCTTTTATTCCCAAAACGTTGTCATTCTTTCGCTATGTGCCTGTCTTCTTTCTTGTGTCCATGCAGCTTTGAGTTTAAATTCAGTCCCGTAGGGAACTTGGGTGGAAACTTATATGGATTTACTTTCTGTCTATTTGCAGCCCGTGTCGCTGTTAGTGGGTCAATTTTGATTTCAGTGGGGTTTCTTTGGAGCCTGCTTTGGTGTGTCGGGTTCCATTGACTTTGAGGAAGATTTCCTTGGTCAGTCGGAATTGTCCATTGGAGTTATGTCCTTTTATTATAATTAGTATTATTCTTATATTATCATTTAGACTTTCACGGCCAAAGATACTATCCATAATGTAGAATTTTGGGCTTATGCCGTGTTTTATTATATTAAATTCGACGGGTTTCGAAAGAAACCATGTCTTTCATCGTCAGGAATAATCTGAAATACGACAAATGATTTCTTCTTCTTCCTCTTCTTTACTAGGAATACTCTACAATAAAGTTGTTTTCCTGCAACCCAAAAATACTCAACTCCTCCAGCAATTTCGGTCTTCAGCATCTTCCCCGGTTAAGCCTCTGGTAGCCATGCTTCTCTTTACACCATCCATCCATTATTCACTTGGTTTACCACGTTTCCGTTTGCCTTCAGCTTGTCAATGTGACATTAAATTTCGAATTCTACTAATCTGCATCCTTTACACGTGTCCAAACCATTGTAATTTTCTTTCTTCGTCCACTTCTATTACATTTATTTTTACCTGCATAATTTCTCTGATTCTCGTATTTATAATTTTACCTTCTTATTTTCTTGCCACCCTCCTACAATAATCCATCTCTGTTACTAATAATGTGTTTGCTTGCTGTCTGTTCAACGTCCAAGTTTCTGCTCCATATAACAAAATAAATTACTTTGTACCAACGAACTGTATATAAGTATATATTTTTATAATCGTTTCGGTCGTCTATGGACCACGTTATTTCAACTGCCTTTTCCCTCTTTCTTTCACATTGGCCCAGTATTCGCACATTCTTCTTCGGTGAGCTTCCTTCCGTTCTTCGGTCTACTTCTTGCCGGTTTTCAATATAGGTTTTGGCTGAAAACTCTGTTTCTCCCCAAGTTTCTTCTTCAAAGAGTCACGTTCCAAGATGTCCTCATATGATATCCCCAGTTCTTGTAGGTCTTTTTCCACCTCTGTAAACCAGATCCCTTTGGTTTTCTTTCCCACAAAGTAGGCACAGATTCGATTGGACAATCTGGGTAGATTATTAGCTTGGGAATAACCTAACCCCCAAGGGAAGATGATGAAGAAAAAGAAGAGGGTTTCGGACTGGAGAAAAAGGATGGAGAAATAGGACGAGAGTCCAAAAGAAGTTATAATTTTAACTTTAATTATACTCAAAGGCAGCTGCCACTGCAAATCCGCTTTCCGATACCTAAAGTGGGTAGGGACCTGGGCGAAGCTAACAGGAAACGCAGCTGGAACTTGGGCTATTCGCAAGAATGTTGCTGTAGCGTATTCCCTCTCAAGCATAAATATACCTATTATGGCGAAGGGTGGTGGTCTGGCAAGACAAAGAGTAACAGATTTATTGTGTATCTGTTCAAAGGAGTTTGTTTCTAAACAAGTATTTTGAAGAGTACAAATAATTTAAATCCGCCTTGATATTTTAGTTCTTGAAATTGTAGAATTTCTAAAGAGCGACAGAATGCTTCCAAGAAGGATAGGGATAAAGCAATTATACCCTTGGGAAGAATTTTGGTAGGAGCACCAACAGTTGCATTTAGAAATGACTAAGCCTTTACCCAGCAAGGCGCCGACTAAAAGTTTAGACAATGAGAAACACTTACATTTTGAAAAAACAACCATAAGTAGTAGAGAGAATCTCCACAAGCAGGAAGCTGGCGTAGCGAGCTATGCTTGCCTTACTGGCCAGTTAGATTTAGCTATCAAAGCTAAGAGAGACTTTACTAAGTTAGTAACTAAGAGTTCTTGCTCAAATGCAACAAGTGGTGAAAACCCTATCAATAGATTTATTTTTATTAAAGAGGGCATAAACCTAGGAAGAGTCAAGGAAGACAGGATCTTGCCTAACCATTATGTTTGAGAAATGATAAATCAAAAGAACAAATCTTAATTTATTTAACAATGCGAAAAGAAGTAGTTTATGTAACAAATATATAATTTTTATTTTGTAAACAATTGGGGTCGCAGACCTCCGAAAACATTCAAAGCTTGCGCCAGGCAATTGACAATTATTTTGGTTTTAAACCTATTATATGCTTTAAAATCTTCGTAAGATATTGAAATGTTGTTAAGATTAACAAATGGGAAATTTAAAGATAACTGACGTAATTAAGGTTAAACAATAAATCAAGTACAAGATGTGTACTTTAAGAATTTCTAGATAGGTATCTTAGAAATATGAACAAATTACAACTTCGAAAGTAACAACAAAAAACAGGAAAAAATGAAATAGAAGTTTCTATAACTTCTTGTATTAATACAAAGCTACATTTGGCGATTATACAAATAGGGCAGGTCACTTATTGTGAAACCTGAAGAGAAAAATTGAAAGAAAGTTTCTAGAACTCCTATGTGGTTAGGGATCACGAGAAAAATAGGGCAAATTTCCCTTTCGTGAAACCTAGAGATAACTCACTTTTGAGTAAGAAGAATTGGATTCCCTCATTAGAAGGGAGAAACAATATACTTTAAAGCGTGTACTAGACACGAAGTTTTACAGACATTAATTCGTTATACGTGGAGCAAGTAAGGGAGGGCACTTATTGAGAGTGACACCTCATTGAAAAAAGACCTAAAGTAACAATTTTATTATTCTAGTAGTTTGTTAGTAAAGGGTTTGGGAAAGATCAAATGGGATTGTGGAAGTGTGTTTATGGTCGTATTTATTGTACTCTGACGAGCGCGACACGTATGAAAAAGTTGAACAGGCACTGTTTTCACTATAGTCTGTTGATATAGTTGAAAAGTTCACTGTAGTAGCACAAAAGGTTTATAGAAGGAAAAGTTATTGCAGTTATGTAAAAGTTGTGTTTTGGCTTGAGAGAATTATGAGTTGTAGTTTCTATGGGCGGCAGTTAAATACGGCAGAAAATTTCCCTCGTAGGAAGACAGTTTATGTGGATTAGAAGTTTATCCCACATAAGTTTCTCAGCGACGAAGGTATTCCCATATCAAGTGGAAAATACATGACAGTATAACTGGTAGATAGAGTGTAGGTTCTGGAAGGTTCCAGAGGAATGAGGAGTTGTTTAAATCGGGTAGATAATCCCTCGGCGGAAAACTAGATTATATAGACAGTGGGTATTTTAGCAATATCCCTCGATGTGAGATAGCATCTCAGAAAATCTTTCATTTTGAAAGTTAGACTTGATAGTTTGAGTTTGATCAAGAAGATCTCTAGAAAGCAGTTATTTTGTCACATATAGCAATTTTCACTGTCTATAAAATCCAAATAAAAGCATTGAGCCTTTTAAAAGCGATGATAATGTGATTAAAACATGAAGTCGATACTTATCTTTGCTTCATGAAGAAGGCGATGTTGCTGTTGACGGTTGATTCTAAAACTCGAACATGGCGTCGAATTTAAAAGTTTGCCTCTAGAGTAGAGGAGGCGAGCTTTAGTTAAGCTCCAACTGACTGGTTTGACTTCAGACGCACAAGTGAGACCCGCTCAACGGAGCGCGGAGAGACCAGGGAAGGGAAAAGAGTGGGGGTAGGAGACAAAAGGAATACATATAAGAATAGCCAACATAACAGAAGTAAATTTTCTCTTGATGAAATGGTCTTCAAAGAGTTGATATAAGGGTCACTAGCGAAGCCTGGTGGGTGAAAAAGTAGACGAAGTTCTCTTGATCACGGAGATGATAGCTGGCGATAGCGACGAGATCTGGTGGCTAGAGTGGTAAGGAAGTCCTCTTGTACAGGGAAGAATTGAGGAACTTCAGAGATTGGCTGCTAGATGACGCTAGGTGGGTCATGGAAGATATATATCTAAAACAGACTTACAGGTAGTGTAAGAAACATATACCAACAAAGAGAAATCAGGAGATCACTGTTGGTGTTTGCGAAAAAAGGAAGGGATGAACTAAAGCAAAGAGAAGCAAAAGCTTACTCTGTCTTACCGTATATTCCAAAGAATACACCAAGCTGGGAGGGGCAAACACCATTAGAGAATAAAGACATGAAATTAAAAGCTTAAAGGTTAAGGAGCAGTTAAAGAAAGTGGTCATATAATATGCCCATTAGTGGTCAAGATCTTGGCTACCCTAACTCACCCATCCCTTGCAGGATAACACTCCGTCACTCTACCAGAAATCCAGACCAAGGGAGGAGAAGCATCCCTAACCAGGACCAAGTCCCCCACTTTAATGTCGGGATTGGAAAGAAACCACTTCTGTCTCCGTTGCAAGGAAGTTAAGTATTCCAAATTCCACCTCTTCCAGTAATAATTACGGAGGGCTTCAAGTTTACGCCAAAAAAATGGGTCAATTAGAATCTCTGTAAGAGTTAGGAAGGGGAGGAGGGACAGAATGAGAGGTGCCTATAAGGAAGTGACCAGGTGTGAGTGGAAGCAGGTCATCAGGGTCATTGGAAAGCGGAGTTAAAGGGCGAGAATTGACGACACCTTCAATCAGAACAGACAGGGAATTAAATTCTTCATAAGTCAGAATGCGATTACCTAAAAACTTTCTTAAGTGACGTTTAGTGAGCTTTACGCAAGATTCCCACCTACCACCGTGATGAGGAGCGTAGGGAGGTATAAAACGCCATTTGAAACCCTTTGAGTAGAAAAAATTAGAAATCTGTTCCATGGCAGGAGAAGATGTGAGAGCTTTCTTCCACAAGGAAGCTGCGCCTTGAAAAGTGGAAGCGTTATCAGAGAACATCTCCCAAGGAACACCACGCCTAGCAGCGAAGCGAGAGACAGCTGATAAAAAGTAAGAAGTAGAGGCATTCGTTACTAGTTCCAAATGGATCGTGCCAGTAACCATGCAAACAAAGAGAGAAACATAGAGCTTACCAAACAATTTGCGTTTAGCTTCAGGGGAATTGCGTTGATATAAGAACGGACCCATATAGTCCACACCAGTTAGAGCAAATGGACGTATAGGAGAAGAGCGAAAAGAGGGCAGATCGCTCATTAATTCAGTATTGACTTTAAGTTTAGCTTTGAAGCAAGGAATACATTTGTGAATTACAGAAGAAACTTCATGAATTCCATTTATAATCCAGTACTTTTCCCTTAAGAGGCAAAGCAGTGTGCGTGTACCAACATGCAAATTTACGATAATAGAAGTCACGTATAATTAAAGAAGTTACGTGATGTTTAGAAGGCAAAATAACAGGATGCTTTTTGTCCTCAGAAAGCAAATATTGCGAGAGCCTACCACCTACCCTGAGTAACCTATTGTCCTCAAGGAACGGGGCTAAGGCACGAAGAAGACTGGATTTGGGAAGATCCTTTTTAGAAGAAAGTAAAGACAATTCAGAAGAAAAGATTTCTTGCTGTGTTAGTTGCAAAACCTTAATGGTAGCGAGATTCAATTCATGATTGTTAAGGTGTGGTTTGGGGAGAAGAGGTTGGTCTACCACAAGATATTTCCATCTCAGAAGATAGGTAACAATTTGAATTAATTTGTGAAAGGAAGAATAGCGGGACAACAAGGGATGAGAAACGTTGGAAACAAGACACGAAACAGTAGATTTAGATACTTTAGCATCAGGCAAGTTGGAGTTTGTAACTGGAGGTTTAGAAGGCCAAAAAGAAGAGTCTTCGATTAACCACGAGGGCCCATGCCAGTACAACTGAGAAGCTGCCAATTGATAGGGTGAACATCCACGAGAAATGATGTCGGCGGGGTTGTCAGCGCTGGGCACATGCCTCCATTGACATCCCGAAGAAAGAGTTTGAATTTTGGAGACCCTGTTTGCAACTAAAGTTTGCCAATGAGCGGGGTTTTTAGCAATCCAAGAAAGGGTAATCATGGAATCGCTCCAGAGATAGATTTGCGAAAATTTTACTCTTAAGACTTCCCATAATTTCTTAACAAGTTCTGCGGCCATGAGTGCAGCACACAATTCAAGCCTAGGCAAAGTGATAGTTTTAAGAGGAGCCACCTTCGATTTGGCACAAACAAGGTTGGAAACCGAAGATCCTTTTAATGAACCGCGATAAACCAAATATGCACAGCACCCGTAAGCTTTTTCGGAACTGTCCGCAAACACAAGAAGGAAGAAAGATGCATTAGGATGAGCGTTAATTAAATTCCTGGGAATTTCAATAAGGGAAATATCAAGCAAATTGCTGCGAAAAGAGAGCCATCTGTTAAGGAAAGAAAGGGGAACAGTGTCGTCCCATTCACATTTGAGCGACCATAGCTCTTGCATGAAAAGTTTGGCTATAACAATAACTGGGGCAAGGAATTGAAGCGGATCAAAAATTTTTGGAATTTCAGGGAGAATTTGTCTTTTTGTGTTAGGGAGCTCTTCTGCAAGCGAAACTTTATAGATAAGAGTGCCAATGTTAGTGCACCAATGAACTCCAAGAGTTTTTAAGGATTCGGAGTCTCCACAAATTTCGACGGAGGAGGGGTCTACATCTTCAATAGGAGACTGGGCGCGAAACTCATGGGAGTTGGAATTCCACTTATGAAGTGGGAATCCTCCATTCTTTAACAATGCTTGAAGTTCTAGTGACACTAAAGAAGCTTCCTCCAGAGTGGGGAAGGACTGCAAATAATCGTCAACATAGAATGACGTAGTTAGTGCTTCGGTAGCTTTAGAATCAAATAAATGACCATCTAGAGAGGCTAACAAATGTAGGGATCGGATAGCAAGGAAAACAACCTGACGGTACATCTGTTTTATATCCGCTATAACAGCTATGGGAAATAATCAAAAGTTTAAGAGTATAGCTGATAAATCTGACTGAATAGCAGGACCAGAGTAAAGAGTATCCTTAAGACTGTTGCCATTAACGTCAGGTGATGAACCATTGAAAACGACTCGGATTTTATCCTTTACAATAGGGTTTTTCCACACGGGATAATGATTTAAGAAACCGTTTCAATTGGGGGGTGAAATTCGTCATCAGATTTGCTAACAACTTCCATATGATCTAAGCTTTCATATTCATCCATGAAATCAGTATACTGCTGTTTAACGAGAGGTTCTTTCTTGAATTTGCTCTCGATAGCTAAGAGAGCTATTCGAGCTTTGGGTTGAGAATTAATACGTTTAGGGGGATTGTGTAATCTTGGCATCTGAACAATGAACCGGCCATCAGGAGAACTAGTGGTGGTGTTCAGAAAATGTTGCTCACAGAATTCGTTTTCTGGAGAGGTCACGTTAGGAGAGTCAACACTTTCAAGCCTCCAGAACTGTTCCAAGTCAGTATTAGCGAAATAACATTGCGATGCGGGTTGGGGAGAAAAATGAGAAAGTTGACCAGTGACGATCCATCCAATATTAGTGTCTCTGGCAACCACGTTTGAGGATAACTTGCGAACCTGTTTACGAAGGCAATTCCAGAAACCATTGGCACTAAAGAGTATGTCAATGGGGTTTTGTACATTGAACAGGGGATCGGCTAGCCTTAAATGCGAGGGAATGCTTAAACCTGAAATATCAACAGAGTGACTTGGAGTATCTTCTCCTATGCTATTGAGAATGAGACAATTCAGTTTGAGAAAGTTATTTCTGTGAAAAATGTCTCTTACGGTTAGCTTTGAAAACTGTAAATCTTGCGATTTTGAGCTGTTAATGCCCGATACGTTAAAAGAAGTGGGGTTTACAGGTAGGCCTAGTTTTTTGATTAATGAATTAGAAACGAAATCGTGGGTTGCCGCCGAATCAAGAAGACCGCGTGCACGGACCCAGTTGCCAAAGTTATCCTGAACTTCGATTTGGACAGTGGACAATAGTACTTGGGCACTACGTATGGACTTGGCATTTTGAATGTAAGATGAAGCATTGGAACTGTTAGCATTGTCACTTTTCTGAGAAGTAGATGCGGTCGATGACCTTGCTTGATCATGACGATGTAGTAAAGTGTGATGAGCTTTTTCACAATGGAAGCAAAGTCTGGTGGACTTGCAATTTGAAGCAGAATATGTGGGTGCTAGGCAGTTGAAGCAATGTTTATTCTGGGAAACTAATTTTCTTCTGTCGTCGACTGACAGTTCTTTAAAAGATTTACATAGATATAAGGCGTGGGAATCTAAAGTATGCACTTTAATGGTTCATTTAAACTCTTACGGGGTTCGCTTTGAGTGTTTAAAACGAGAGAACTAGCAATACGGCGTTCACTAGACCTAGTTGGGTAACCAGTGGCGTTTGACTTGAGTTTAGATGAGCTGGACCCAGGTTTTTGGGTACTAGACGCTAAGCGTTCGCTTTTAGGTTTAAGAGACATTGATTCAAATTTAGAACTAGGGGATGAGGGTTCACTTTGATTAGCTAAAGCAGTTAATAATTGAAATCTAGCATTTATGAAAGTGACTAAATGCTCGTAAGAGTAATCGTCTTCTCTGGAAAGTTCAATCTCCCAAGCTTTGAGGGTAGCAACATCGACTTTAGAAACTACTAAGTGTATTAAGAAAGTGTTCAGTGGGTTGATCTAATTGGGATAGAGCTTTAACGTGAAGTTGTGTTGTATCAATGAGAGTACGCAAACTAGTGACGTCATTGTGCTGTGACGCAGGTAAGTTAAATAGAGCCTTCATATGGCGTTGAATACGTAACCGTGAATTACCGTATCTTTCTTCCACCAAGTTAAAGGCAATGGGGTAGTTTTCGGCACTTAATGGGAGTGCTTCAACTAACTGCAGAGCTTGACCTCGGAGGATAGATCTCAAATAATGAAACTTGTAGATGACTTGAATGTCTTCATTGTCATGAACAAGAAAACAAAATAGTTCATAGAAAGAATCCCAAGTGGATTCATCTCCAGAGAAGTGGGGTAAATCAAACTTAGGTAGGATTGGTTTGGGCTTGTGAGTGCCCTCACCAGAAGAGGTTTGTTGTTCGTGAAGGGAACCAAGAACAGAACCGTCTTTTTTCTGTTCTTCTTCGAGTTGGCGTATTATTTTAAAAGCGTAACCTGTCCCTTCGTAATATTGAGTTTCTACTTCGACTCGATCATCAGCTTGATTGAGCATACAAGTTTCGATTTCAGTTTGGATGTTACAATAATTTTCATATGAACGTTCAAAATCCTTTACGCGATGTTTTAACAAATCTAATTGAGCTTCTGATGGATCCAGCCCTTTGATGTATTTTCTAAATCGGGTATTTTGCCCTTTATAGGATGCTCGTTTAGAAGTAAGTTTTTCATCCTTATCCTTTTCTGTAGGAGCCATGACAAAATAGGTAAATTAAAGTATAACCTATGAAACTGTGGACCCTTGGAAATTCTGTCAGACTGGCAGCAGCAAATAAGTTGAAAGAAAGGGACACACCAAAGGAGACAGGAGCGGCCTCTTTCTCCTTCACAAGCCTTGCACGGTGAAGATATAACTGAAAAATTCAAAGAAAATATTAATGATTTGCAAAATATTGTCAGATAACCCTTGAAAAATAAAGTCTGATAAGTAAAGTGTCATAAATAGACTCTCCCGGGTTTCGGCACCAAATTTTGGGTAGATTATTAGCTTGGGAATAACCTAACCCCAAGGGAAGATGATGAAGAAAAAGAAGTGGGTTTCGGACTGGAGAAAAAGGATGGAGAAATAGGACGAGAGTCCGAAAGAAGTTATAATTTTAACTTTAAGTATACTCAAAGGCAGCTGTCACTGCAAATCCGCTTTCCGATACCTAAAGTGGGTAGAGACCTGGGAGAAACTAACAGGAAACGCATCTGGAACTTGGGTTATTCGCAAGAAAGTTGCTGTAGGGTATTCCCTCTCAAGCATAAATATACCTACTATGGGGAAGGGTGGTGGTCTGGCATGACAAAGAGTAACAGATTTATTGTGTATCTGTTCAAAGGAGTTTGTTTCTAAACAAGTATTTTGAAGAGTACAAATAATTTATATCCGCCTTGATATTTTAGTTCTTGAAATTGTAGAATTTCTAAAGAGCGACAGAATGCTTCCAAGAAGGATAGGGATAAAGCAATTATACCCTTGGGAAGAATTTTGGTAGGAGCACCAATAGTTGCATTTAGAAATGACTAAGCTTTTACCCAGCAAGGTGCCGACTAAAAGTTTAGACAATGAGAAACACTTAAATGTTGAAAAACCAACCATAAGTAGTAGAGAGAATCTCCACAAGCAGGAAGCTGGCGTATCGAGCTATGCTTGCCTTACTGGCCAGTTCGAATTAGCTATCAAAGCTAAGAGAGACTTTACTAAGTTAGTAACTGAGAGTTCTTGCTCAAATGCAACAAGTGGTGAAAACCCTATCAATAGATGTATTTTTATTAAAGAGGGCATAAACCTAGGAAGAGCCAAGGAAGACAGGATCTTGCCTAACCGTTATGTTTGAGAAATGATAAATCAAAAGAACAAATCTTAATTTATTTAACAATGCGAAAAGAAGTAGTTTATGTAACAAATATATAATTTTTATTTTGTAAACAATTGGGGTCGCAGACCTCCGAAAACATTCAAAGCTTGCGCCAGGCAATTGACAATTATTTTGGTTTTAAACCTTTTATATGCTTTAAAATCTTCGTAAGAATTTGAAATGTTGTTAAGATTAACAAATGGGAAATTTAAAGATAACTGACGTAATTAAGGTTAAACAATAAATCAAGATGATGATGATGTTAATGGTTTTACGTCCCTTTTAACTACACTGGCTTTTAGAGACGCCAGGGTGCCAGAATTTTGCCCCTAAGGGGATCTTTAACGTGCCAGTAAATCTACGGTCACGACTCCCTCGCATTTGCGCACCCTGAAATGCCAGCTGACTGCGTCAGGATACGAACCTGCAACCTTGGGCCCAGCAAGCGAGAACGTTACCCCTGAGCCACGCAGCTAGCCCAATAAATCAAGTGCAAGATGTGTACTTTAAGAATTTCTAGATAGGTATCTTAGAAATATGAACAAATAACAACTTCGAAAGTAGCAACAAATAAACAGGAAGAAATGAAATAGAAGTTTCTATAACTTCTTGTATTAATACAAAGCTACATTTGGCGATTATACAAAAAGGGCAGGTCACTTATTGTGAAACCTGAAGAGAAAAATTGAAAGAAAGTTTCTAGAACTCCTATGTGGGTAGGGATCACGAGAAAAATAGGGCAAATTTCCCTTTCGTGAAACCTAGAGATAACTCAATTTGAGTAAGAAGAATTGGATTCCCTCATTAGAAGGGAGAAACAATATACTTTAAAGCGTGTACTAGACACGAAGTTTTACAGACATTAATTCGTTATACGTGGAGCAAGTAAGGGAGGGCACTTATTGAGAGTGACACCTCATTGAAAAAAGACCTAAAGTAACAATTTTATTATTCTAGTAGTTTGTTAGTAAAGGGTTTGGGAAAGATCAAATGGGATTGTGGAAGCGTGTTCATGGTCGTATTTATTGTACTCTGACGAGCGGGCGCGGATGAAAAAGTTGAACAGGCACTGTTTTCACTATAGTCTGTTGATATAGTTGAAAAGTTCACTGTAGTAGCACAAAAAGTTTATAGAAAGAAAAAATATTGCAGTTATGTAAAAGTTGAGTTTTGGCTTGAGAGTATTATGAGTTGTAGTTTCTATGGGCGGCAGTTAAATACGGCAGAAAATTTCCCACGTAGGAAGACAGTTTATGTGGATTAGAAATTTATCCCACATAAGTTTCTCAGCGACGAAAGTATTCCCGTATCAAGTGGAAAATACATGACAGTATAACTGGTAGATAGAGTGTAGGTTCTGGAAGGTTCCAGAGGAATGATGAATTGTTTAAATAGGGTAGAGAATCCCTCGGCGGAAAACTAGATTATATAGACAGTGGGTATTTTAGAAATATCTCTCGATGTGAGATAGCATCTCAGAAAATCTTTCATTTTGAAAGTTAGACTTGATAGTTTGAGTTTGATCAAGAAGATCTCTAGAAAGCAGTTATTTTGTCACATATAGCAATTTTCACTGTCTATAAAATCCAAATAAAAGCATTGAGCCTTTTAAAAGCGATGATAATGTGGTTAAAACATGAAGTTGATACTTATCTTTGCTTCATGGAGAAGGCGATGTTGCTGATGACGGTTGATTCTAAAACTCGAACATGGCGTCGAATTTAAAAGTTTGCCTCTAGAGTAGAGGAGGCGAGCTTTAGTTAAGCTCCAACTGACTGGTTTGACTTCAGACGCACAAGTGAGACCCGCTCAACGGAGCGCGGAGAGACCAGGGAAGGGAAAAGAGTGGGGGTAGGAGACAAAAGGAATACATATAAGAATAGCCTACATAACAGAAGTAAATTTTCTCTTGATGAAATGGTCTTCAATGAGTTGATAGTAGGCGTCACTAGCGCAGCCTGGTGGGTGAAAAAGTAGACGAAGTTCTCTTGATCACGGAGATGATAGCTGGCGATAGCGACGAGATCTGGTGGCTAGATTGGTAAAGAAGTCCTCTTGTACAGGGAAGAATTGAGGAACTTCAGAGATTCGCAGCTAGATGACGCTAGGTGGGTCATGGAAGATATATATCTAAAACAGACTTGCAGGTAGTGTAAGAAACATATACCAACAAAGAGAAATCAGGAGATCACTGTTGGTGTTTGCGAAAAAAGGAATGGATGAACTAAAGCAAAGAGAAGCAAAAGCTTAATCTGTCTTACCGTGGATTCCAAAGAATACACCAAGCTGGGAGGAAAAACACCAACAGAGAACAAAGACATGAAATTAAAAGCTTAAAGGTTAAGGAGCAATTAAAGAAAGTGGTCTTATAATATGATGATGATAGCAAACACTCGTCTCGAGTAGGTTGGCCTTCCAATGCTGAATGACTCTTCATCGATGAGTCCAGAGGTGACTAAAAAGCCCAATGCGGGAGAGACACAGTTTCCCGCAGGGATGACAGGTAGTATCAGGTCCACGTGAGACATCCGCATTCATTCCCTGTCTTCTAATGAACACTCTGTTCTTTCTGCGCTGCCTCCGATCTTCTATCATACGTCGGCGGTTTTCTTCAAAAAGTATCGCACCATGATGAACAATTGATCTCCAGGATGAGCGATCAAGAGCTAAGGTCTCCTAGTTTTTGATATCATTATGGCACATTTGCATATTAGCCTTTAGTACGTCTTTGAATCGCTTCCTCGGACCTCCCACACAGCGCTTGCCCTCAGTTAGTTCAGAGCAAAACACTTGCTTGGGAATGCGATTATTGGGCATGCGGATTACGTGTCCTGTCCATCGCAGCTGACGTTTTAAAAGCATGGCTTCAACACTGGTAGTCTGTGCTTCTTCGAGAATGCTGGTGTTTGTGCGTTTGTCTTGCCATGTCACACGAAGAATTCTCCTCAAACAACGCTGGTGATATTGCTCCAGCTTTTTAAAATGACGTCTGTAGCATGTCCAAGATTCAGATCCGTAAAGTAAGGTGGTAACTACAACCGAATTGTACACAAGGATCTTCGTTGCAGCATTGATATCATGGTTGTCAAAAACTCTAGACCTCAATCTTGTAAAGGATGCCCCAGCACGGTTAATCCTGTGTTGGATTTCGGAATCTATATTTGCACTTGGTGACAGGGTGCTGCCAAGATAAGAAAAGGTGTTAACTTCTTGAAGCTTCGCTCCGTCGATGGTGACATTGATGTTTCTTTGTCCTTGTCAAGGGGCTGGTTGGTAGAGGACTTGGGTTTTACTGGTGTTAAGTTTCAGCCCAATCTTTTTGTATGCTGAAGAAAAAGCATTCAGGATTTTCCTAAGTTCGTCCTCTGATTGAGCTACTACTGCATTATCATCAGCGTACTGTAACTCAACCAATGCAGCAGGAGATGTTCGAGTCCTTGCCTTTAGACGGCTCAAATTAAAGATCTTCCCATCCATCCTGTAAGTTATCTGTATACCTGTAGGAAGATCATCTTTGACTAACTGCATGACAGTGGACATCGTACAGAGAAAACAATGTAGGGGCAATCACACAGCCTTGTTTAACACCGGTATTTATATGAAATGGTTCTCCAATAGAGTCGTTACCAATGACATTTGCCTTCATATCAGTGTGGAGTAGTCTTAAGATGGTAATAAATTTCAGTGGAAAACCATACAATGCTTAAATCTTCCACAAGGCTTCACGGTTTACCGAGTCAAATGCCTTACTGAGGTCTATAAAGGCAATATAAAGAGGTCTATTTTGCTCTCTACATTTCTCCTGAAGCTGACGAACAGTGAATATCATATCTGCAGTTCCTCTAGAAGGCCTGAAACCACATTGGCTCTCTGGGAGTATTTTCTCCACCAGGGATAGAATACGATTCGCCCAA
The DNA here is from genome assembly GCA_946902985.2 of Meconema thalassinum. Lineage (NCBI taxonomy): Eukaryota > Metazoa > Arthropoda > Insecta > Orthoptera > Tettigoniidae > Meconema > Meconema thalassinum. Next base: position 550,417,764 of record OX336392.1, read on the forward strand.
ATACGAGCAATAAGCTTTCCAAGGCATGATAACAAAGATATACCACGATAGTTGTTGCAGTCCGCACGATCACCGTTCTTAAATATGGGAACTATCAGACTATCTCTGAAATCAACAGGCATTTTTTCAGTTCACCAAATTTTAATGATAAGATCATGTATGTGGCTTATGAGTTCCTCACCTCCTTCTTTGAGAGCTTCCGCCGGTATTCCATCACATCCAGTGGCTTTGTGTCGCTTTGCTTGATTAATAGCACACTGTACCTCATCTAGTGTTGGCAGGGTACCGAGTTCTTCCTTGATGGGTGCTTGTTGTAATATATCATACACCTGCTCATCAATAACTGAGTCCTGGTTCAAGAGGTCTTCAAAATGCTCCTTCCACCTATTCATGATGGAGTATTGATCTTTTAGAAGCGTACTTTTGTCACTGGACCAAAGTGGATTTCTACCAAACGTGGAGGGGCCATAAATCGCTTTTGTGACTTGGAAGAACTGTCGCGAATCTTTGTCGGCTAGATATTGCAGCTGTTTAGCTTTGGATGTCCACCATGCATTTTTGAGCGCACGAGTTCCTCTTTGGACATTTGCCTTCGCAAGACAAAATGCTTCTTTCTTAGTACGGGAGTTCATATCTTTTCTCCAAGTTTGCAAGGCTTTTCTCTTTTCTGAGATTAATGCTTCAATTTCATCATCATTTTCATCAAACCAGTCTTGATGTTTCCTGGTCTTATATCCCAGCGTTTCCTTGCAAGCATTCTGAATAGCGGTCTTCAGACTCTCCCAGTGCAGTGTTACATCTGGATGGTATTCCTGTGGCAGTGTCTGGCTAAGCAACTCTTTATATTGGGAGATATGCTCTGACTTACCAAACTTCTCGGTATCAAAAATATGCCTACAGCTCTTCTGTTGCTTCCTCCTCTGTGTGGATAATGGTATACGCATATCTGATCTGATAAGCCGGTGATCTGTCCAACAGTCATCGGCTCCTGTCATTGATTTGGTGATAAGAACATCTCGTAAATCTTTCTTGCGTACAATCACATAGTCAATAAGATGCCAGTGCTTCGATCTAGGGTGCTGCCATGATGTTTTAAAGCGATTCTTTTGGCGAAAGATAGTATTGGTGATTACCAATTCATGTTCAGTGCATTTGTAGAGCAGTCTGATACCATTGGAGTTTTCGCTCCCAACTCCCTCCTTACCAATGACACCATTCCAAACATTGTAGTCCCTGCCCACTCTAGCGTTAAAATCTCCGTGTAAGATGATCCTATCTTCACGGTTGATGTTTGATAGGACGGTATCCAGATCTGAATAAAACCTTTCCTTAATGTCATCATCAGCATCTAGTGTGGGGGCGTATGCGCTAGTCGCCGTGGCATGCTGGTTGTTATATAACCGAGGTCTTAGTGTTATGAGGCGTTCATTATACCCAGTTGGAAGCTCTGACAGATCCTTGAGAAGCTTGCTCTTAATGGCAAAGCCAACTCCATGTATTCTGTGTTCGTCCTCACGTTTACCCTTCCAAAAGAAGCTGTACCCTGCACCTTGCTCATTCAACTGACCTTCCTCAGCAAGACGGGTCTCCTGAAGTGCTGCTATGTCAATGTCATATCTCCGTAGCTCTCTACCCACAATAGCTGTTCTCCTTTCAGGTCTCTCATTTGCGGGGTCATCAGTGAGTGTTCTTACATTCCAGGTTGCAAAATAAAATTTGTTACTTATACATTTTCGACCGCATGGAGGTGACACCTTGTAACGTGTTTTTCGAGTTTTTTTTATGCAACTGGCATAAGTCAGTAGGAAGCCATTCTATATTTATTTACGCGGCAAATTGTTCAGCCAAGAGAATTTTTCATGTTAATTTATTATTATTATTAATTTATTATAATTATTATTAAGGCATTTTCGGAGCATTTTATAAAAATTATTAGCGTTCAGATAGGTTTTCTATGTCTTAGAAAACACTATCAAGCAAATTATTACGAACGACATTATCATAGAAAATTATGTGATTGCGGAATTTTACGGAGTTTTCGTCAGTTAGGGTATATCGAGAGACGTGACTCACTGGGAATTCAAGTACACGCTTAATCTTGTCGAAAAGCATGACGCAATCCTGGGTCGCAGCGTCCAGGAAAGGCGAATAGTTGGAACGGAAATCGACTTCATCATCGCCGCGCCGTGTGTAATGACCCGGAGGAGGGGAAGATCGCGTGGTGGGTCAGCCAATCAGTGAGGACCACGCAAGCTACAAGTCGGATGAAGAGTGGGGAAACGAGGGGTGCATATATCGTTCGACGCGGCGTGGAACGAGGACAATCTGTGAAATACTTGACGAGTATGGGTGCACGTGCGAGTGGCTCCGATGTTCGGTGGAGTTAGCGACTATCTGTATAGAATTTAACGAGTACGGTTGTACGCGGGAATCGCTCCGATGTTCCGTGGATTGGAGGACTAACTTTTGTAAAACTTAACCAGTGCGTTGTACGAGTGTTTGGGTCCGAGGTACGGACCATAGAATTATCTAATCTACCAGAATCTCATCAAATATCGACGAAGATGTCGACGTCCAGGAGACTGTGGGAAGCTCACAGCATCACCCAGTACGAGGGAAATGTTTCGGCAATTTCCAGTGGTAAGCGCGAATGACGCAGAAATACGCAATCTCTCATTTCTCTTGGTTTTATATTTCATATTTCAGTAACTTCATAGCTTGGGCATAAGAGTAAAATCAATAATTTATCAGACTCCGTTTTCACGTAATTTTCTATCGGTAATATTAAAATCACAACGCTCCTATTTAAATTTTAAACTTATTATTATTATTATTAATTTTGCTATTCTTGTTTTATATAATAAATTCATTTCTTTTACAATGCAATCTTTGCTTTCAGTAGGTAGCATTAGATATAGACCAATTCCTTCTCCTGATACAATTGTTTGTTGGGTTAATGATCAAATCATACCACGATCTGAGTGAATAGAGTCTTGAAGGTGTTCTGCCAGAGCTAGACGTTGTTAAATACAAATTTAGATTTCAACATTGCATTGAGGTCTTGGCGCCCATTAAAACAACATAGCTTAGGCAAAGGGGGGGGGGGGCTAGCAATTCTGCTACATTTGTACGCTCAACGTGGAGCAAAGTAAATACCGTTTCACTTGTCATCCCAGCCTAAGCGAACCTGCTACAACCTTTGGACGCGGCTATCCAATCGGTAGTATAAGTGGCTGACTATGTTTAGGGCACCTTTTCTAGCCCCTTCCCCATGTGGGGTGAGCAGAGTGGACCCTAAATAGGACTGCTCAGTCGTAGTTGCAGCGATCGAATTGCTCTACAGCCACAACCCTAAGCAAGACGACCGATCACACATCTACCGCCTACGTGCCAAGTTATCACTAGAGGCTCCCAGACATCACAATCCTGGCCCCGTCGCAACTTCTTGATCGCCGCAGGACTTTGAAGAAAGTCAAATGTTGTTGGAAGACTGCTGTGCGTGAAATCTTTTAACGTGAGAATGTTGCTGCACATCAACAAACGCACATTCCTTGATGACTTAGGAAAGATGTTCAATGGCAAGCAAATGCAAGACGATTGATGAATCCTAGTCACTGCAGCCTTCATCCGCCATTCCAGCCAAGGAGGGACTCATTGCCCTTATGCCTGGTCCGCCGTTGAGGACTTTCTATGCCGTTGACCACAGGTGGTTCATCCGCCTTTAGGGAAAGTTTTCTGTCCCAAGGGCAAGAGAGTGCCCTAACCACTACCAGCTCATTCGCCTCCCTGGGGAGCCGGTGGCATGATAGTGGGGGACTCCTTATCCCGGGAGTCACTCGGTCGTCAGAGCCTCGTTAGTCTAATGCAGGGTGCACCACGTGCAGGTGAGGTTGACATTTGAGTAGAAAGCCTACCCCTTACACCCATAATATGCCCATTAGTGGTCAAGATCTTGGCTATCCTAACTCTCCCATCCCTTGCAGGATAACACTCCGTCACTCTACCAGAAATCCAGACCAAGGGAGGAGAGGCATCCCTAACCAGGACCAAGTCCCCCACTTTAATGTCGGGATTGGAAAGAAACCACTTCTGTCTCCGTTGCAAGGAAGTTAAGTATTCCAAATTCCACCTCTTCCAGAAATAATTACGGAGGGCTTCAAGTTTACGCCAAACAATAGGTAAATTAGAATCTCTGTAAGAGTTGGGAAGGGGAGGAGGGACAGAATGAGAGGTGCCTATAAGGAAGTGACCAGGTGTGAGTGGAAGCAGGTCATCAGGGTCATTGGAAAGCGGAGTTAAAGGGCGAGTATTGACAACACCTTCAATCAGAACAGACAGCGAATTAAATTCTTCATAAGTCAGAATGCGATTACCTAAAAACTTTCTTAAGTGACGTTTAGTGAGCTTTACGCAAGATTCCCACCTACCACCGTGATGAGGAGCGTAGGGAGGTATAAAACGCCATTTGAAACCCATTGAGTAGAAAAAATTAGAAATCTGTTCCATGGCAGGAGAAGATGTGAGAGCTTTCTTCCACAAGGAAGCTGCGCCTTGAAAAGTGGAAGCGTTGTTAGAGAACATCTCCGAAGGAACACCACGCCTAGCAGCGAAGCGAGAGACAGCTGATAAAAAGTAAGAAGTAGAGGCATTCGTTACTAGTTCCAAATGGATCGCGCCAGTAACCATGCAAACAAAGAGAGAAACATAGAGCTTACCAAACAATTTGCGTTTAGCTTCAGGGGAATTGCGTTGATATTGGAACGGACCCATATAGTCCACACCAGTTAGAGCAAATGGACGTATAGGAGAAGAGCGAAAAGAGGGCTGATCGCTCATTAATTGAGTATTGATTTTACGTTTAGCTTTGAAGCAAGGAACGCATTTGTGAATTACAGAGGAAACTTCATGAATTCCATTTATTATCCAGTACTTTTCCCTTAAGAGGCAAAGCAGTGTGCGTGTACCAACATGCAAATTACGATAATGGAAGTCACATATAATTAAAGAAGTTACGTGATGTTTAGAAGGCAAAAAGACAGGATGCTTTTTGTCCTCAGAAAGCAAATATTGCGAGAGCCTACCACCTACCCTGAGTAACCTATTGTCATCAAGGAACGGGGCTAAGGCACGAAGACGACTGGATTTGGGAAGATCCTTTTTAGAAGAAAGTAAAGACAATTCAGAAGAAAAGATTTCTTGCTGTGTTTGTTGCAAAACCTTAATGGTAGCGAGATTCAATTCATGATTGTTAAGGTGTGGTTTGGGGAGAAGAGGTTGGTCAACAACAAGATATTTCCATCTGAGAAGATAGGTAACAATTTGAATTAATTTGTGAAAGGAAGAATAGCGGGACAACAAGGGATGAGAAACGTTGGAAACAAGACACGAAACAGTAGATTTAGATACTTTAGCATCAGGCAAGTTGGAGTTTGTAACTGGAGGTTTAGAAGGCCAAAAAGAAGAGTCTTCGATTAACCACGAGGGCCCATGCCAGTACAACTGAGAAGCTGCCAATTGATAGGGTGAACATCCACGAGAAATGATGTCGGCGGGGTTGTCAGCGCTGGGCACATGCCTCCATTGACATCCCGAAGAAAGAGTTTGAATTTTGGAAACCCTGTTTGCAACTAAAGTTTGCCAATGAGCGGGGTTTTTAGCAATCCAAGAAAGGGTAATCATGGAATCGCTCCAGAGATCGATTTGCGAAAATTTGACTTTTAAGACTTCCCGTAATTTCTTAACAAGTTCTGCGGCCATGAGTGCAGCACACAATTCAAGCCTAGGCAAAGTGATAGTTTTAAGAGGAGCCACCTTCGATTTGGCACAAACAAGGTTGGAAACTGAAGATCCATTTAATGGACCGCGAAAAACCAAATATGCACAGCACCCGTAAGCTTTTTCGGAACTGTCCGCAAACACATGAAGGAAAAAAGATGCATTAGGATGAGCGTTAATTAAATTCCTGGGAATTTCAATAAGGGAAATATCAAGCAAATTGCTGCGAAAAGAGAGCCATCTGTTAAGGAAAGAAAGGGGAACAGTGTCGTCCCATTCACATTTGAGCGACCATAGCTCTTGCATGAAAAGTTTGGCTATAACAATAACTGGGGCAAGGAATTGAAGCGGATCAAAAATTTTTGGAATTTCAGGGAGAATTTGTCTTTTTGTGTTAGGGAGCTCTTCTGCAAGCGAAACTTTATAGATAAGAGTGCCAATGTTAGTGCACCAATGAACTCCAAGAGTTTTTAAGGATTCGGAGTCTCCACAAATTTCGACGGAGGAGGGGTCTACATCTTCAATAGGAGACTGGGCGCGAAACTCATGGGAGTTGGAATTCCACTTATGAAGTGGGAATCCTCCATTCTTTAACAATGCTTGAAGTTCTAGTGACACTAAAGAAGCTTCCTCCAGAGTGGGGAAGGACTGCAAATAATCGTCAACATAGAATGACGTAGTTAGTGCTTCGGTAGCTTTAGAATCAAATAAATGACCATCTAGAGAGGCTAACAAATGTAGGGATCGGATAGCAAGGAAAACAACCTGACGGTACATCTGTTTTATATCCGCTATAACAGCTATGGGAAATAATCAAAAGTTTAAGAGTTTAGCAGGTAAATCTGACTGAATAGCAGGACCAGAGTAAAGAGTATCCTTAAGACTGTTGCCATTAACGTCAGGTGATGAACCATTGAAAACGACTCGGATTTTATCCTTTACAAGAGGGTTTTTCCACACGGGATGATGATTTAAGAAACCGTTTCAATTGGGGGGTGCAATTCGTCATCAGATTTGCTAACAACTTCCATATGATCTAAGCTTTCATATTCATCCATGAAATCAGTATACTGCCGTTTAACGAGAGGTTCTTTCTTGAATTTGCTCTCGATAGCTAAGAGAGCTTTTCGAGCTTTGGGTTGAGAATTAATAAGTTTAGGGGGATTGTGTAATCTTGGCATCTGAACAATGAACCGGCCATCAGGAGAACTAGTGGTGGTGTTCAGAAAATGTTGCTCACAGAATTCGTTTTCTGAAGAGGTCACGTTAGGAGAATCAACACTTTCAAGCCTCCAGAACTGTTCCAAGTCAGTATTAGCGAAATAACATTGCGATGCGGGTTGGGGAGAATAATGAGAAAGTTGACCAGTGACGATCCATCCAATATTAGTGTCTCTGGCAACCACGTTTGAGGATAACTAGCGAACCTGTTTACGAAAGCAATTCCAGAAACCATTGGCACTAAAGAGTATGTCAATGGAGTTTTGTACATTGAACAGGGGATCGGCTAGCCTTAAATGCGAGGGAATGCTTAAACCTGAAATATCAACAGAGTGACTTGGAGTATCTTCTCCTATGCTATTGAGAATGAGACAATTCAGTTTGAGAAAGTTATTTCTGTGACAAATGTCTCTTACGGTTAGTTTTGAAAACTGTAAAGCTTGCGATTTTGAGCTGTTAATGCCCGATACGTTAATAGAAGTGGGGTTTACAGGTAGGCCTAGTTTTTTGATTAATGAATTAGAAACGAAATTGTGGGTTGCCGCCGTATCAAGAAGACCGCGTGCACGGACCCAGTTGCCAAAGTTATCCTGAACTTCGATTTGTACAGTGGACAATAGTACTTGGGCACTACGTATAGACTTGGCATTTTGAACGTAAGATGAAGCATTGGAACTGTTAGCATTGTCACTTTTCTGAGAAGTAGATGCGGTCGATGACCTTGCATGATCATGACGATGTAGTAAAGTGTGATGAGCTTTTTCACAATGGAAGCAAAGTCTGGTGGACTTGCAATTTGAAGCAGAATGTGTGGGTGCTAGGCAGTTGAAGCAATGTTTATTCTGGGAAACTAATTTTCTTCTGTCGTCGACTGACAGTTCTTTAAAAGATTTACATAGATATAAGGCGTGGGAATTTTTAAAAGTATGCACTTTAATGGTTCATTTAAACTCTTACGGGGTTCGTTTTGAGTGTTTAAAACGAGAGAACTAGCAATACGGCGTTCACTAGACCCAGTTGGGTAACCAGTGGCGTTTGACTTGAGTTTAGATGAGCTGAACCCAGGTTTTTGGGTACTAGACGCTAAGCGTTCGCTTTTAGGTTTAAGAGACATTGATTCAAATTTAGAACTAGGGGATGAGGGTTCACTTTGATTAGCTAAAGCAGTTAATAATTGGCATCTAGCATTTATGAAAGTGACTAAATGCTCGTAAGAGTAATCGTCTTCTCTGGAAAGTTCAATCTTCCAAGCTTTGAGGGTAGCAACATCGACTTTAGAAACTACTAAGTGTATTAAGAAAGTGTCCCAGTGTTCGGTGGGTTGATTTAATTGGGATAGAGCTTTAACGTGAAGTTGTGTTGTATCAATGAGAGTACGCAAACTAGTTACGTCATTGTGCTGTGACGCAGGTAAGTTAAATAGAGCCTTCATATGGCGTTGAATTCGTAACCGTGAATTACCGTATCTTTGTTTCAACAAGGTAAAGGCAATGGGGTAGTTTTCGGCACCTAATGGGAGTGCTTCAACTAACTGCAGAGCTTGACCTCGGAGGATAGATCTCAAATAATGAAACTTGTAGATGACTTGAATGTCTTCATTGTCATGAACAAGAAAACAAAATAGTTCATAGAAAGAATCCCAAGTGGATTCGTCTCCAGAGAAGTGGGGTAAATCAATCTTAGGTAGGATTGGTTTGGGCTTGTGAGTGCCCTCACCAGAAGAGGTTTGTAGTTCGTGAAGGGAACCAAGAACAGAACCGTCTTTTTTCTGTTCTTCTTCGAGTTGGCGTATTATTTTAAAAGCAGAACCTATACCTTCGTAATATTGAGTTTCTACTTCGACTCGATCATCAGCTTGATTGAGCATACAAGTTTCGATTTCAGTTTGGATGTTACAATAATTTTCATATGAACGTTCTAAATCCTTTACGCGATGTTTTAACAAATCTAATTGAGCTTCTGAGGGATCTAGCCCTTTGATGTATTTTCTAAATCGGGTAATTTGCCCTTTATAGGATGCTCGTTTAGAAGTAAGTTTTTCATCCTTATCCTTTTCTGTAGGAGCCATGACAAAATAGGTAAATTAAAGTATAACATACGAAACTGTGGACCCTTGGAAATGCTGTCAGACTGGCAGCAGCAAATAAGTTGAAAGAAAGGGACACACCAAAGGAGACAAGAGCGGCCTCTTTCTCCTTCACTGGCTTTGCACGGTGAAGCTATAGCTGAAATATTCAAAGAAGATATTAATGATTTGCAAAATATTGTCAGATAACCCTTGACAAATAAAGTCTGATAAGTAAAGTGTCGTAAATAGACTCTCCCGGGTTTCGGCACCAAATTTTGGGTAGATTATTAGCTTGGGAATAACCTAACCCCAAGGGAAGATGATGAAGATAAAGAAGTGGGTTTCGGACTAGAGAAAAAGATGGAGAAATAGGACGAGAGTCCAAAATAAGTTATAATTTTAACTTTAAGTATACTCAAAAGCAGCTGCCACTGCAAATCCGCTTTCCGATACCTAAAGTGGGTAGAGACCTGGGCGAAGCTAACATGAAACACAGCTGGAACTTGGGCAATTCGCAAGAAAGTTGCTGTAGCGTATTCCCTCTCAAGCATAAATATACCTACTATGGGGAAAGGTGGTGGTCTGGCATGACAAAGAGTAACAGATTTATTGTGTATCTGTTCAAAGGAGTTTGTTTCTAAACAAGTATTTTGAAGAGTACAAATAATTTATATCCGCCTTGATATTTTAGTTCTTGAAATTGTAGAATTTCTAAAGAGCGACAAAATGCATCCAAGAAGGATAGGGATAAAGCAATTATACCCTTGGGAAGAATTTTGGTAGGAGCACCAATAGTTGCATTTAGAAATGACTAAGCTTTTACCCAGCAAGGTGCCGACTAAAAGTTTAGACAGTGAGAAACACTTAAATGTTGAAAAACCAACCATAAGTAGTAGAGAGAATCTCCACAAGCAGGAAGCTGGCGTAGCGAGCTATGCTTGCCTTACTGGCCAGTTAGAATTAGCTATCAAAGCTAAGAGAGACTTTACTAAGTTAGTAACTAAGAGTTCTTGCTCAAATGCAACAAGTGGTGAAAACCCTATCAATAGATTTATTTTTATTAAAGAGGGCATAAACCTAGGAAGAGCCAAGGAAGACAGGATCTTGCCTAACCGTTATGTTTGAGAAATGATAAATCAAAAGAACAAATCTTAATTTATTTAACAATGCGAAAAGAAGTAGTTTATGTAACAAATATATAATTTTTATTTTGTAAACAATTGGGGTCGCAGACCTCCGAAAACATTCAAAGCTTGCGCCAGGCAATTGACAATTATTTTGGTTTTAAACCTTTTATATGCTTTAAAATCTTCGTAAGAATTTGAAATGTTGTTAAGATTAACAAATGGGAAATTTAAAGATAACTGACGTAATTAAGGTTAAACAATAAATCAAGATGATGATGATGTTAATGGTTTTACGTCCCTTTTAACTACACTGGCTTTTAGAGACGCCAGGGTGCCAGAAATTTGCCCCTAAGGGGATCTTTAACGTGCCAGTAAATCTACGGACACGACTCCCTCGCATTTGCGCACCCTGAAATGCCAGCTGACTGCGCCAGGATACGAACCTGCAACCTTGGGCCCAGCAAGCGAGAACGTTACCCCTGAGCCACGCAGCTATCCCAATAAATCAAGTGCAAGATGTGTACATTAAGAATTTCTAGATAGGTATCTTAGAAATATGAACAAATAACAACTTCGAAAGTAGCAACAAATAAACAGGAAGAAATGAAATAGAAGTTTCTATAACTTCTTGTATTAATACAAAGCTACATTTGGCGATTATACAAATAGGGCAGGTCACTTATTGTGAAACCTGAAGAGAAAAATTGAAAGAAAGTTTCTAGAACTCCTATGTGGGTAGGGATCACGAGAAAAATAGGGCAAATTTCCCTTTCGTGAAACCTAGAGATAACTCAATTTGAGTAAGAAGAATTGGATTCCCTCATTAGAAGGGAGAAACAATATACTTTAAAGCGTGTACTAGACACGAAGTTTTACAGACATTAATTCGTTATACGTGGAGCAAGTAAGGGAGGGCACTTATTGAGAGTGACACCTCATTGAAAAAGACCTAAAGTAACAATTTTATTATTCTAGTAGTTTGTTAGGAAAAGGGTTTGGGAAAGATCAAATGGGATTGTGGAAGTGTGTTCATGGTCGTATTTATTGTACTCTGACGAGCGCGACGCGGATGAAAAAGTTGAACAGGCACTGTTTTCACTATAGTCTGTTGATATAGTTGAAAAGTTCACTGTAGTAGCACAAAACGTTTATAGAAAGAAAAGTTATTGCAGTTATGTAAAAGTTGAGTTTTGGCTTGAGAGTATTATGAGTTGTAGTTTCTATGGGCGGCAGTTAAATACGGCAGAAAATTTCCCACGTAGGAAGACAGTTTATGTGGATTAGAAGTTTATCCCACATAAGTTTCTCAGCGACGAAAATATTCCCATATCAAGTGGAAAATACATGACAGTAAAACTGGTAGATAGAGTGTAGGTTCTGGAAGGTTCCAGAGGAATGATGAATTGTTTAAATAGGGTAGAGAATCCCTCGGTGGAAAACTAGATTATATAGACAGTGGGTATTTTAGAAATATCTCTCGATGTGAGATAGCATCTCAGAAAATCTTTCATTTTGAAAGTTAGACTTGATAGTTCGAGTTTGATCAAGAAGATCTCTAGAAAGCAGTTATTTTGTCACATATAGCAATTTTCACTGTCTATAAAATCCAAATAAAAGCATTGAGCCTTTTATAAGCGATGATAATGTGGTTAAAACATGAAGTCGATACTTATCTTTGCTTCATGAAGAAGGCGATGTTGCTGTTGACGGTTGATTCTAAAACTCGAACATGGCGTCGAATTTAAAAGTTTGCCTCTAGAGTAGAGGAGGCGAGCTTTAGTTAAGCTCCAACTGACTGGTTTGACTTCAGACGCACAAGTGAGACCCGCTCAACGGAGCGCGGAGAGACCAGGGAAGGGAAAAAAATTGGGGGTAGGAGACAAAAGGAATTCATATAGGAATAGCCAACATAACAGAAGTAAATTTTCTCTTGATGAAATGGTCTTCAAAGAGTTGATAGTAGGCGTCACTAGCGCAGCCTGGTGGGTGAAAAAGTAGACGAAGTTCTCTTGATCACGGAGATGATAGCTGGCGATAGCGACGAGATCTGGTGGCTAGATTGGTAAGGAAGTCCTCTTGTACATGGAAGAATTGAGGAACTTCAGAGATTCGCTGCTAGATGACGCTAGGTGGGTCATGGAAGCTATATATCTAAAACAGACTTACAGGTAGTGTAAGAAACATATACCAACAAAGAGAAATCAGGAGATCACTGTTGGTGTTTGCGAAAAAAGGAAGGGATGAACTAAAGCAAAGAGAAGCAAAAGCTTACTCTGTCTTACCGTGTATTCCAAAGAATACACTACAATCTTCCAGAGTTCATTCGTGTTAAGGGGGCCATAAAAAGAGGGTCTTCTTTTGCGAATGGTGTCCGTTATTTTCTCCACATGTAGATAAAGTTCATCGTTGTGTCGTGTTCTATACTCTCCTCGTTCCTTGACCGGGCCCAAGATCTTTCTCAGAATCTATCTCTGTTTGGTTTCGAGTTGTTCTTCCAGGCCTTTCTTATTCATCGCCAGGCATTCTGATGCATATAACGCCTCCGGTGGAATAACGGTAACGTAGTGCCTCAGTTTGGCCTTGAAGGACATTGATCGTGTTTTGTAAATGTATTTGGTTAAATGATAAGCCGTTTTAGCCCAGTCAAATGGTAGTTTTGACAAAAAAAATAGGGTAGAAGGTTTCTTGACGGATTCTTATGTTTTTCGGTGTGCTGAGTCCGAATCTGAACTTTGCCAACAAAGAAAAATGACGGCTTCACAGTGAAAATAGCAGAAAAAAAACGAAAAATTTCGGATTATTTTCACAAAATTGCTTTTAAGTTGAAAAGTATGCTTCCTAGTGAATTTCTCACTATTTACAAAATTAAAGTAGCCAAAATTTCCTTCAAAATTCACTGGCCACTTTTAATTTTTGAGTGCAGGGCACCACCGCTAGAGCGCACTGAAAAAGAGCAACTTTTTGTCACTTAGGCAAAAACGAGAGAAACTCAGCCCTAACTAGCCCCAGACGCTTTATTATCGTGTTTCCTCCATGAATACGTGTTTTATTCATGTTCTATGGTGGTTACAAGATTACGGAACCCTTGAAAAACATTGCCCACCGAGTGGTAGGAATTCATGAAGGACCGATCAAGCCGTTTTATTATTTATTTCAAAATTAAATGAAATGAATATGATGAAAAGCAATGTAATAGCAATTAACTATTAATACATTACAATTAATTTCAATTCATTAATTGAGCTTCCTCCTTTTTGGCCTCGATGGAGCAGCCTCCGGTTGCTGATCAGAAGGCCCCGGTTGATCGCTATCGGTCGGTAACTCCACTGGAAAAGGAATTGTGCATATTATTGTTCACAATACTTTCAGGTGTCTAGTTGGAAAATTGTTCGAAACCCAGTGAAATATGGTGTATTACAAACACGCAGTTTACCTTCTGCTGAAGTCTCCGCTATCGTCGTTGGTGATTCGACCGGGATGGAATCGTCAGGATTCTCGAACACCTCTAAAAAAGAAATCGTACGAATACATTAGAGGGTGAAGTAAGCAAACTCCATTGGAATAAGGTGGTGTACAAACAAGCTATTTACCTTGTGCTGATGTCTCCAGGATTGTAGGTGGTGACTCAACCATCAGGGTCACCTTCATTGTCGATGTCGCATGAGTTGTCAACGTTCAGAGAGTTTTCCTTGCAGATGGTACAAAGCCTAGAGCAATATAGACCCACACGTCGACAACCACAGGTTCCTCGACAGTCGCCTTTGCATTTGCAAGAGACCTTGCGGAGAAGCTTGTCAGGAGCTAGGGCCTTAGCTGTTCTCGTGGGGATGAGGCCGTTCCTCGACGACTTCCACCCCCACTGTTCTTGGTTGAGCTGATTGTCGAGCCACTGCTGGATCTGGTGGTAAACTCGCAGAAAGTGCTCACGGGCTGCAGCTTCAGTGGGAGGGATCGAGGCCATGTTTCCGGTGACATTATATGCTGTACTGAGGTACAGCTTGTACCTCAGTTCGTTTAGACGAGTGGTATGGTGGTCACCACCATGTAAGGTCACTAGAAATTTTTCGCCAGCATTCACTAGCTCCTCGACTTGTGCTGTGGGGTCCATGTAATGCTCAAGGTAGTTTACAAGATCTGGGTTCTTCTTGAGGGTCTTCAAGAATTTCGTCTTACACTGGTTGAACACGGTGGATGTAGAGTCACAACCACTGACAGCGTGGAGGAATAAAATATGGTGGCTCAGAGGTTCCTCTAGCGAGCTGCCAGGGCTATATAGCGTCAGTGGTACTTTTCCTTTTCCTGGTTTCAGGAAGAACACGTTAGGAGTAGTGCGGATGCCTATCATGATGACGAGAAGGTCAACATCTTCTCCCACCACTGCAACTGTGTCATGTGTGGAAGCTATGGATTGAGCCGTTCTTATGATGAGGGCATCAGCATCCTCAATGGCTTGTCGAGTTCAATCCCTGCCTCACTCAGTCTACTCCTGAGGAGCTCTATGGATCTACTCTTGTTCTTGTCGTTTGAAAGAAAGTTCGAGTCGGATCATCCAGAGGCTCCTCACAAATTTCACATTCACGAAGCGACATTTTTGTCCCTCACATATTCACTAATAACAATATTAGTTCACTTGAAAACACTGAACGAACGGCAGAAACCTGAAGAAGAACGCTTAGCAGTCCCACGAGGAGGAGAGAGAAAACTAAACTAAACTCGAATGGCAGAAGAATTGTCCGGAGGCATGTAGGGGGACCTGTCAAGGACAGATGTGTCGGCAAAAAAGGGACCCTTCCTATTGATGGCTTGAGGGTGAACATTTCACACAAAGGGGAAACGACTCCGGTTTCACACTATATATATATTAAATATATCTCTGTAGGAATGTGTGAGATATGTGTGACATGGTGAGATGTTGAGTGAAAAATCACAAAAACTGTTTTACATTACTCACCTCATCACTTACACACTTTACAATTAGGTGGGTAAGTACAGATGGACTTAACTTGAATATATTAATTTATCAATTTTTTTTCAACGAACTTTCAATCATATTACCACCATAGAACATGAATACACGTATTAATGGAGGAAACACGATTAGAAAGCGCCTGGGGCTAGTTAGGGCTGAGTTTCTCTCGTTTTTGCCTAAGTGCCAATACGTCGCTTTTTTCAGCGCGCTCTAGCGGAGTACCCTGCACTCAAAAACTAAAAGTGTCCAGTGCATTTTGAAAGAAATTTTGTCTACTTTAATTTTGTAAATAATGAGAAATTCACTAGGTTGCTTTTTTTTCAACTTATAAGCGATTTTGTGAAAAAAGTCCAAAATTTTTAGGATTTTTTGCGATTTTCACAGTGAAGCCGTCATTTTTGTTGTTGGCAAACTTCCGATTCGGATTCAGCGCACCGAAAAACATAAGAATCCGTCGAGAAACCTTCAACCCTATTTTTTTTTTTTTTTTAAGGCACTTCTGAGCACCAAATAACTGGACTATTTCCATTTTGTTAATCCGTGCCACGAGTAAGTATTATTATTAGTAGTAGTAGTAGTAGTAGTATTACTTCCATGAGAGTTAACGATAATTTCAAGGTGTGCAGCTGCTGCACAGATATGAATGGGGCGAATGTTAGGAAAATTCCCCCCCTGTTTTACATATTTTGTTTTTAACCGTCACTAGCATGGTGTTTCCAGGCGGGGTGTGACGTCGAGGAAGGGAGCACCATTTCCATTCTCTCATTGTTATTATGATTTGGGCCGACCAGCTAAGCAGTTTAAACGATCGCGTAAGTCTGTATGCATATTTACCCTCTGCCCCGTGCGTATGACCCCCACCCCCAGAACACAGCTCTGACTGGCGACCGTACCGTTTGAGGCAGAGAAATAACGCTCGGGGCTATTATTCGCGCCAAATGGGGGAATATCCTTGCATACAATACATATTTAATCACAACTAAACACTTTGGCTGAAGCAGTGATGGTATTCGTCCTCGCAGCACGAGGCAAGATCGGCAAACGTTAAATCCAGCACGTGAGATATTTCATGGTCACGGAGAATTAAGTGTTGGTAATGATTTTTTTAGAGACGTAACATTTAGGTGATCTCTCCATTTCAAAGAAGAAATGGACAATAACTTTGGGAACTGAATGTCCGAGGAATGAATGAACATTCAGAGATTTAGAGCCATGAAAGGCAAAATTGGAATGGACCGCCACGAAAGACAATGGAAAAGTGAAAAGATCGACGCAGGTCTGGAATCCCTCAAAGTAGCCTATTTTCATGCTATGCAGGGTTCACGGTGTGTGATAGACGCTCCCTTTAAGACCTTTTAAAATGTGGAAGAGGACACTTGAAAATTTAAAGAAAGGGTTCTGACTTTCGAAAAATTAGACTATCAAGAAAGTGTAGTAGGGTAAAAGAAATGTTCTTCTTAAATGTGTGAGGGAAAGTGGCAAATTCTGGTCCTCTAAATGCCTCCATCTTGGTATTTAAACATGGGGTTCAACTAGGCACGCCCAATTGCCACGGACTGTCAATAGTTGTTGAATTAGGGCACTCGGAGGAAAATTTGAAGTGCTTGTAGAAAGTCATGTTTTGTTAGTTGGTAGTTCTGGCATCTACCTTACTTAAATGGTATTCATGGAAACATTCGAGCATCGGTTTCCCTCTAGATTGTTAAGGTTTCCATGGTAACCTCGTGTTTGTCAATCATCGTCGTTATACAAGCTTTTTCACATTTCTTTACTTTTTTATGATCCCGTGTCACCCGTGAGATGAAAATTAGTTCAGAATAAATATCAAGTAACTTTGAGATTTGTTTACGGCATTAGATGCAGTGGCAAGGAACAGATCACACTGTGTGCCTCCACCACAAAGTCTAAAGGTCCTTCAGGAAGTGGCTGAATAGCAACTAAACTGCACACACCTGCTTGCTATACAGGCTTATATTTACACACTAGGTGAATAGTTTATTAATTCTTGACAACAGCTACTTTTAGCTTTTCAACTTTTCCAAGGCAAATTATTGAAAATATATGATTTATGATTACAAAAACGTCCTGGGAGTCATTAGAAGTTTATTACAAATTGAATTGTCACAGCTGCACCGGAAATACTTGTTTTATTACGTAAATAAATGATTTTAATTCTTGCTCATTCGACAACAGCCGCCATGCCACATTGACGTCTTACTAGGTGCCAACATGTCCGATACAAAATACACCACACGAGACACGTACAGTAACTTCGTAATTATGTGAAAGAGGAAATAAAAGGCAATACCATTGGCCTAGATAAAAATATTGGTCTAGGCAAAACTGGTAATAGTTGTCTCGCACTTTCACATTATCTTGACGGTGCTCTTTTTTTTTTCTATACTGGATGCGAAATAGTACCAAATGCTTGGGGTTGGCAATACTGCACACGTTGCCAAAAATGCCTGAGTCAGCTGGAATTTCTCCTATATAAGTCGTGTTCATATTTGGGTTGGTTGGGCGAGTCACAGACAGCAGAGAAGTAAACATCTATTGGTAAATCATCTCCAGATATTTTCCCGACTATTAATTCAGGTATTTTGATTAATTTCAGTACCTGAAGAATTTTCTCCCATAAAGTAGCTCTCGTCATGGTTTCCAATAGGTTTATTCATTATTTCATAATCTGCCCCTTAAAACAACAATAACCAACTATCGTTTTTTTATTTGGTCAATAAAAAGATTTTGTACCTGATGTACCAAATTTGGTTACTTTTTTAATATTTAAATTTGTCTTGCCCTTGACATAATTGTATATGTATAACTAGCAACCCGACCCGGCTTCACCCGGGAACAGTTATGAATGCATTACGTGATAAGCGCTTTTTTTTTTCAATGTCAATGAACAACGACAAATATCCGTTTTACGTCTCGGCATGATGGTTTAAAATCACTGACTGAACTATTAATGATATTATCATGGAGATGCATGTGCAACAAATTCTTGTCAGACGTAATTTAAGAATGGCGAGGTGCATGAAACACAAATCCCCCTTCCGTCCAATCTTAAGTTGACTGTGAATTTTGCGGAACGAAAAGTTCACAGGCGAAATGAAGAAAAGCCGAGTTGCACTTCCAGGAAAACTCCAAACACAACCACTCTTCTCTAAAGTTTTTAACTCAACACGACTCGACAGTTTTCTGCTGGCTGTATCTGGGGTAATAGGCTCGCCAACTAGCTAAACTGTAACTGGGATGATAGACTCGCCCTTAGCTACCTCGTAAACTGTCGCCTGAGTAGTTGAATGGACAAGGTTGGAAGAAATTAAAACGTAAAAAACACTTACAGTAGGCGATGTATTGAAGATAGAGATATGCTCTCGCGGACTTTTTTGTAGAACTTTTCATGCTGAACAAATCTTACTCTCATAGTATTTAGATATTTTTAACCTTTTGCCCAGCGTAAGCTTACAAAGCGCTCGGACGCCAGGTTTTTTACGACTTTTCCACTGAAATCGTTACTGCTCGGCTTCCTTTGATCATAAATAAATTATTTTCTACAGAAATCGTTCTTGAGATATCCTTTACAGAATGGTGAAAACCGCATCAAAATTCATCCAGTGGTTCTCAAGTTTACCCGTAACATCAAAGAATCGGGGACTTTGTTTTATACTAAGTAGATATATAGATATATTTCACCTGTTGTAAAAATGATGATGTCGTGCACACTCATTGCAAGTTTCGTGACAATAAGTGGAGTAGTTTCTGAGAAGAGTGTACCTGAATGTAAAACAACTTCAGTTACATGACACGTGCACCTTGGTGTGGTGGGACTGAAGGAAGCTGACAGGAGCGTCCAGGAGATGGATGACCAATGACGCCAGGATAAAGATGTTGAGGAAACTAAGAATGGAAATTTATAATAGCACAATGTGTCAAGAACACATATTTTTGGTTATTTGTAATTTACCATAAACTGAAGTACGGTACTCTATTTACATTCAGGTACAAATTTCTGAGAAACTACTCAACTTACTGTCATGAATTTTCTTTTGTGCGTACGTACAGTATACAGTCTGTACAACAGATGACCTTATATCCATATGTCATGTCTACCACAAATTTAATATTCCAAAACAATTACCAACATTTGGTGCATAATTGTTTTTTTTAGCCTATTTTCAATTTTGAAAAAATAGGCTTATGAGATCACCTTTTGTCCGTGTGTCTGTGTGTGCGTGTGTGTGTGTGTGTGAGGTGTGTGTGTGTGTCCCCCTAATAACTTCTATACGGCTGGAGCGATTTCAATGAAACTCGGTAAGTTCATAGCACTACTCCGGGCGACCCCGACCGTGCACTTCAAATTTTGTTATGTCTCACCAACATGGCGGCTGTGCGAAATATTTCACCAGCGCTCAATATCTCCGAAACTATTCCTGATATCACCATGGATTTTTTACGGTGATAAAGGGAACTACTAGAAGTTCACCTTTGTGACTATTGAAAAACTGGTAACTAAAAAACCGGGCCACGCGAATTTGCGACTTTTAAATAGACGTTTCACGCGATTTAACCAACCAAACGCAATAAAACTTGGTACAGAATATGCTTATACACATTGTAATGCACCGACATCCAACTTGGTTCAATTGTTTACATAACCACAAGATGGCGGATGTGCGAAATATTTTACCGGCATTCTATATCTCTGAAACTATTAGCGGTATCATCCTAAAATTTTGTACAGAGATAAAGGGCACTACTGGACGTTCATCTATAAGACTTTCAAAAACCGGTTAAGTACAAAACGAACATGGCAGCCAAGCGAATTTGAAAATTTTAAATAGACCTTTCTCGCGATTTAATGTTCCAAACGCAATGAAATCTGGTACAGGAAATGTTTATACACATTGCAATGCATTGGTATCTAATTTAGTTCAATTGATTACAAAACCTCAAAATGGCGGCTGTGCGAATTTTAAAATTGAGTTTTTATTTCTTGTGTCGAAATCATGCGATCGAAGTGAAAGTTTGAATAATGAACCTACGCAATAATTTTCCTTTAATGGTACATGACTCTATGGCCTATACATTTAACAATCCTAAATGGCGACCATCCGAAATATTTAGACGGCTCTGAATATCTAAGAATCTATTATAGCAATCAAACTGAATTTCTTTATGTTCATAGGGGCTATGAACATAAGTTCACCTATAGGACTTTATATAACCTGGTGATCACAAATCCAACATGACGGCGACGCGAAGTATAAATATTCACATGGACGTTTCTCGCAATTTAACCATCCTAGTGCTGTGAAACTTGGTACAGTAAATCCTTATACGAATGTTAATCCACTGGCATCTAATTTATTTCAATTGTTTCCATAACCACATGATGGCAGCTGTGCGAAATTTTAAAATCTCCTTGTTACTTCTTGAGTCCTAATCATGCGATTGAAATTTGAATGCTACACATACACAATAATCTTCATGTAACAATACATAACTCTTGGACCTACATATATAAAATCCAACATGGCGACCATCCGAAATATTTAGTCGGTTCTCAATATCTACGAATCTATTACAGCAATCAAACTGAAATTGTGTATGTTCATAGTGGCAGTTAACATAATTAGGATATATGAAAATAGGCTGTATAGTTCTTCACGGAACTACTTGTTTCTTATTCAAATTGGCCAAATAATACAGTAATGATCAAAACCTTTCACGTACTGCGTAAATTTAACCCTGGGTAATTTAGTTGCTCTCTGCATTCTGAGAAATATGGTTGGTTGGTTGGTTGGTTCCTTAGTTTAGGGGCTGCGACAACGCGGTCATGTAGCCCCGTGTACTTTGGGTGTGTGTAGAATCTGTCTGATAACCGGTGGTGATGACTGAATTAGTGTGTGTTATCTGTTTTAATTCAAGTAAGGACTGCAGGCATTGGATTTTTTCAATTAGTTCCTACTATTGCCGCCAAACGCCACTGTCAACGACCAACTAGTTCAGAAATTAGTTACCAGATGCCACTGCAGTCGACTCTTGACGACGAACGTAGCAACCTAAGAACGTTAGTCAAATGTTTAACCTATATTAATTTAGCTTCACACAGGTGTAATTAATGGAAGGTTCTTTAACATACCATAAATCTATGACATGGGACCACCGGCTTTACGTCCCCTCCGAAGGAAAGCATACTGAGAAATATGTACATTACCTAAATATATTAAAACATTCTCACAAGCTAATTTAGCTTTACAAGCGTTATACATCCCTCAGTATGCCTTCCTTCGGAGAGGAAGTAAAGTCGGCGGTCCCATGTCATACAGTATATTGTTTTAATCCCTTGGTTGGGGGGTAGTTGGGATAAAACACGGTTGTGTCACTGTGCTAATTTAGAAGAATGTTCCTGGGTGAGAGTAGCTTCCCGCAGTTGGGAGAGCTTACTAGTGTAGTGTGTTGGTGTTTAGTGTTCAATCTCTTGGGGGCGCCACTGCAAGATGCAAGTGTCTGCTAAGGGATGGATCTCTGAGTGCAGGCTACTAAACTGGCCTGCCAGCTGAGCGGAATGAGTAACTCAATATATGTGCTGGGTCAGCGGCTCGACGCTATGCAGTCGAGTCGCGTGCCGTGAGTACAATGGAGTCTGCCAAAGCAATTACTGGCTACTACGGTCACGGGCAATTGTGACGAAGGTCAGGTGGGGTATGAGGATGTGAAGTGGAGTGTAATTAGTAATGCAAGTGTAGCTTACTGACCATGTATTTATTGGTCAGTAGATGTAGTTTGGTAGGTCCCTCTTGGGGAATTTAGACAAGTATAAAATACAATTTGTGTGTACAAGTTTGGGGTAAGTGTTTACAAGAATTAAAGGAGTCTGAGCACGAGCTGAATCTCACCTGGTGAAAAGCTGGAACGGACGTCGGACAAGGCCGCTGGCGAAGCACAGAGTAGAACAGATAATGGCTCCAGTTTGGACTCCATTCTTATACCTTCCGGCGCTGCTTGGTCAGCATTGCGTAAATGTAGCTGCCCCAGATAGTTGTAAGTGTAAATGTTTGTGTATGTTTTGCAAGCAGTTGGCTAACCTCCTAGGCTTAGGCGGCCGCCGCTTGCTGTGTATAGATAATGTCCTGGTCTTATGGTGTTGCAAGTTGGGGTGGTTTTGGTAAAAGATGGGGGGTGGTTCTCAGGGGGTACTGCCCCCCCGGGCTGTACAAGTGCCCCTCATCGATTAGTTCGCGTCCCCGCGAACGGGAAGTAGAGTGGGCGTGTCGATGTGATGGGTTCTTCTTGGTTTCTCCTCGTACCTCTTCTTCTTTGTCTTCGGTGTCGGTGTCGTGTAGGTGTAGCGATGTCCTGGTGATGTGAGTCCAGCGTGTGCTCAGAGGGGTAGGTTTTGGGTATTATACCCTTCCAGGGCCTTCTAGGATGTTGAATCTTATCTCGGGCGCGGCTCGTTCGGTGGCTAATTAACACTTTACATCCTAGGAATTCGGAATTTTGGATCATGGGAACTTAAAACTATAAATCATATGCCAGGGGAACAAGGAAACAAAATTTATTCTTAGAAGACTACAAAACAGAAGAAACAATCCCTTAATAAAACGTAGAACCACAACAAAATAAACTGTGTCATCACTGTCCTTCTCTGCCATAAAGTCCACAGAGATGGTACGACCAGGGTACCTTAAATCTAATTAGTTCGGGCAAGCCTCAGCTTCCCCCTGATCAACACTGCAGGATCATGGAACTCCACAAAAAAAATAAAAAAAATACAAATAAAATAAAATCCCAAAAAAAATCAAAGTGGCGCGCTCTCACCCCAGGTGAGTTCAAATGGAACAACAAAAGACTAAATTAATGCCACAAGGAATGAATCATTACGTTAATCAGATCATAACACTAATACTCCAACGGAGCATCAAATCAACTGAATTTTACAAGCTGGAACCTCATTTTAACGCTCTTATATTGGAAAAGTGAATCGTACAGACGAGACCGTTCCGTTTGGCAAACAGACCTCCCTTCACGACCTCCGTTAGAGTCGTGTACGGTCAGCATGCAGTGCGGCCACACAAACACTACATTAAGCTACAACGTGCCTATCTCATTCACATACAACAGTTCCCGTGTGAAACATTTATCAAGACAATCATTAATACCGACTAGCGGCCACCCGGAGGGTACAAATCTGATACACTAGTAACGTGGGTCCACAAAATAAAATCAAAACACAACAAACCAGAATCCCAGAATTAACAATAAAATATGTAAACAAACCAGCCATTTTAACTTTGACCAATTAACCTCGGACAGACTCAAGGCCAAGCAAAGCACCCCATGGCGAGGAGTGGCTACCAGCTTTCACCCCCTCCACAGCTGATGTATACTGACTGAAGCATGAGCTCACAATAGCCCAATTCAACAAGCCCCGCAGAATCATCACTTAGCACGCTGCCTACGGGCGTCAGATCGACCCCAGCATCACGGCCGTGATTTTACCTCGTGGGAATTACCCGTCCACGGAATTACCAAAAATACTTACGTGGTTCTGAACATCCACGACTTACCAATATGCATCAGTACATCCAGCCATACTCCAATTAAATTACCTCAAATCGCCGGGTTTGCCTGCCTTGTCCGTCACCAATCGAAGATTGCAACACAACCATTACCTGGTAGAACTTACCACAGTCGATCCACGAACCTGATTTACCACAAAATATTCAATATGCTCTGGTTTGCTTACGACCACTGTACAAACTCTCACCCCACCTGATCAACTGAAAAATGTATCTACAGTGACAGTAGCTGATGGCCAGATTTCCCCTGAATGATAATCTCCCCAAACTACATTGAAAACCATGACCACACGATACATATTTACACGCACGTTGCAGCAACAAACACAACAACAAAAACACAACTAACATTAAGAAATTGAATATGTACACAGCCATTGCACTTATGCTGATCCGTACACCCCTAACTAAATTATGCAAGATAATTTGCTGTACTTATCACTATTCCTGGGTCCCAGACTGTCTCCATCATCGCGGCGTGCCCCAAGGTTTTGGGTTTACGCCCTCATTCCTCGCATGACGAATTCCATAGTTGAAGATCCTCCCATTGTTCCAATCTCGGCATCAGCTTCCTCTTGCTTCAGGTACCTCGTGGTAACGAAGAACACAGAAATACACAATTTTTTTAATGCGACATTCAAGAAAGTAACACGCACTCACTGTTCCGGACCGATAATCCTATCATTCTCCTAAATGCTACCATCTGAACTACTCAATTCATCCAGATCGTCCACCGTAGCTCCTATCGACACAACTTATATGTTTATCTAGCGCAATGGCTAGCCTATTTCTCAGCCACTAACAAAAACTCGCACTCGTATGCTATAGTATCTAGACATGATCTCAAAAAAAACCGCCACGCTATCTCAATTTACCATCTGACGTGAAAATTAACAGAGTCCAAATCACGAACTCGACTGACGTGGAGCGTCCGTGACAGAATCACAAATTTGACTGACTTCACTCTCCCATTTGGAGCTATTTAAGTTTTTGAGGCATAACCTGCCGTAGGAGGGGGAAATATGAGATTTATTTCCAAAAATAATAGCTCTGTCCCAAATTGACTTATATCACTGCACTCATCGCAATCTCAATGTCTCATTGGTGATATCCTTTCCAAGAATCGATCGTGGACTCCTTATCAAATAACCTCCGTAATCATCCCTCATTGTCTGCCAATTTACGCGCCAAACACGGCTTGGTGACGCTTATCCCCTCATTGGCTGATGCTGAAACGCCCCCATATCAGGCATTTTATACTGAATTAAATCAGCCTTACATCCAAATTGCATCAAATTACATTTCTGGGAGGCTGAGAGTCTCCCGCTTCCATACATGCAACTCTCATTGCTCTCCGGTCATTAATTCTTAAGTAGGTCACATTTGGGCGGCACCAAAACTTGGAGCTGTGACCTTGCCAAACTGCAATTTTCCCCCACAAATTCCTGCGTTCAACGACCTGCCTGTCCTATCCTCGCTCGTCTTCTCATGGTACAATGTCCTCCCTCGGCACACCCTGGAAACCTGCTAAGTGCATTTATGACCACTCAACCCTCCTGCTATTCTTCGTACACGTCTCTGCACACATCCAATAAAAGTATTCGCCGCCTCTGTACTCTGCATCTGCTGTGCCGGTCTGCGTATAGAATTAATGTTGGAAATACAAACTTGAGACTAGATGGATATGCAATATGCCATAAGGTCTCATTACTCCCTCACAAGGTTAAAAATCAGGGTAAGCATTACATGATTTTTAGCACTCCACACGGCTGCTACGAGGTTCCTTTCCTCCGTCTCTACTTTGGACCCCCCTTCCTGGGTTGCTCTGAAATGACAGGGTGTCTCACTCCCTTCTCTAGCATGCCGGCCGGATTACGTCAGACCTCTGGCTCCTTTGGACTACCTGCGTGCGGTAGACAATGTCTCTCCCCTCTCTCTCTCTTGCATTACTAGCTCGCTTTCTGCCCCCTGTATATCTGGGTTATGCCTGTTCTCCATGGTATGTTTCCATTTCTCTCTCTGTGCTTCCTGTTCCTGGTGCAACTCGCTTAAATATCGCTGAGTCTCCTCGTACCGACTATTCCAATCTTGTCTATAGTCTTGCGTGGGCTCCTGCCTTTCTTCTCGCCTTCCGGGCCACGGCCGCCTCCCATCTCTCTCATGTTCGTAAGGGCCGTTCCTTCTTCGCCATTCATCCCTTCTCTGTTGGTACGGCTGCCAGTTCCTTCCACGGTGCTGTCCCCATTTTCCTCGTTCATGTCCTTGGTATCCGTTCCGCACATTATTTTCATCCCTGCGCTCGTATGCTGGCGGTCCGGTGTTCGTACCCTGACTTCGCTTGCTGGCACCAGTGTCTTGCTGTAACACAGCCATGTTAACCTGTCCTATGGCTCGCACGTTCCGCATCTGAGGTTGCATAGAAGTGTCATCAAGCTGTCGGAGCACTTCCTCAGCTTGTACCGCGTTATTGACGCTTGCGGCCACTAGTATCTGCTGGACGCTGGCGGGTAATTGCTTGCCGATGGTCATTATCATGTCTGCTTCCCCGGGAGCGACATCAAGATCCCTCATCAATAACATCTGTTTTGTGAAATAATCCGCGTAACGTGTGGGCTGCGTAGCATGGTACTTTCTACTGTACAGCTCCATCCTGAGGCTTAGCTGTGCCGACTGCCCCCAATATTTTCTTAGGAACGCCGATTTGAACCCTTCAAAGTCCTCGAAAGTGTACCTGAAGCTCTGGTACCAGGTCAATACTTCATTCCCTAACATTTTTTCTAAAGCTCTGAGCTGTCTATTTGACGGTACTGCGTGATCGGCAAAAAATGATTCCACCTCCTTAATGAAAGATTTAGGTGTTACTGATCCATCATTTGTGTATCTCCGAGGTCTGTCCTCCTGCATTCTTATAACCTGTACGTATTGCGTGGTTAGTTTATTCTCCATTGGTGTCGATGCTTGTCCGCGAAATTGGTGGAATCCCTCTGTAGTCTCACCTACCGTAGCCTTCTCGACCGCCCCCTGGCTTGCTTCTCTTTCGCTACGTACTGTGGCTGCGGTAATCCCATCGCTTTTATTCGTTCGCATTTCCAACATGAAATCGTCATGTTCCAGAGTTCGTATCTCAGCTTTGATAATTTTCCTATCTTGCTCATCCATTCTGGCTAGGAATTGTTTCTCGACCTCTCTGATCCGTTCTTGGTTCTCTTCCATCTGTTTAAATATTTTCTGTCTATCTTCTTTCCCTTCGACTCCTATCTGCAGGCACGTCTTATTTATTTCCTCTTTCATTCTCAAGTATCTCTCTTCGTCTTTCTTCCCTCCTGCTCCGTTATTTTCTTCCAACCGATTTAGCCTCTCACCAATTAAAGCGTTACTCTCCCGCAGGTCCCCTATTATTGCCGCCTGCTCTGCTTCTAACTCGCTCCATTTCTCTGCTGCTTGCAATTCCCCCCTTTCTACGTCTTCGTGCATGTCTCGCACGGCTTTATTTAGCTCTGCTATCTGCCCCTGAGCCATGATATTTCCCTCTTCGAGTATGTCTAGCCTGCCTTTCATCTCCTCCTGTGTCAGTTTTAGTCCTTCCGCGCTCAAATTGCATGCTAACTCTATTTGGTTTAGTTTAGCGAATGTCTTCTCCTCGCTAAGCGCGATCGCCTCTCTCAATGTTCCCTCCATGCGCTCTAATTGTATGCCCGCGTCTGCTTTAATGTCTAGCGTAAGCTTCGCGAATTGTTCCGATAATTGTCCGCTAGTGTCTGCCTTCAAATCTGCCTTTAAATGTTCATTGTTCTCGGCTATAATTTGATTTAATTGTTCGCTGGTGTCAGCTTTCAAGTCTGCTTTTAAGAGTTCATTGTTCTCGGCTATAATTTGACTTAATTGTTCGCTATTGTCTGTTTTCATGCGCTCAAATTGTTCGCTGGTGTCAGCTTTCAAGTCTGCCTTTAATTGGGCACACATCGCTTCCATAATGGCTCGCACTTCCTCTGAAGAAGCCATCTCCTCCACCACACAAAATACACTTATCTGAGAAATAGGGGCATGCCTTAATGAGGAGACAATCTGTTAGCGCTAAAATGAGTTCCTTTTTGTTCCATGTTCTGCCTCCCCCAATTACTTTAGTCAGCTCAATTATTTACGTTATTCTAACCCATAAGCAAATAGCTATCCAAGCTGCATATTGAGCTTCCTACGTGATGCACACTCCCTTAAAGTTTCCTTGAATAAATTCTTTCATCCTTACACTCGCGGTTTTTACGTTAATTTATCCCAGACTTGCTAATAAAGATATTAACAATCTATAGGCTACCAGCCTTCCTATTTCATTTTCACTGGAGTTTGTTACTATCAAAATTCAAATCGGGCGCCCAGCTGACATGTCTCTACTTTACATTTGCAATAAAAATGTCAACTGTATTTCTAATACAAACTCCATGATTTTACACCCCTTTTATTTACAATAAATCAGCCACACGCTCTTGGCGCGCCATCATAGACTAACCCTAGTCGTACGAATCATACGCAAAATCCACCACGGATGGCAGATTTTACGATGCGCACCGACTAGCTCAAACAGGCATATGACTTTCCACGTGATCCAAAGAATTAGGTATCAAAACAACAATGCAATCAACTAGGGACGAATGGCTAATGCACCATCACATAACCCCTATATACCCTTCCAGGGCCTTCTAGGATGTTGAATCTTATCTCGGGCGCGGCTCGTTCGGTGGCTAATTAACACTTTACATCCTAGGAATTCGGAATTTTGGATCATGGGAACTTAAAACTATAAATCATATGCCAGGGGAACAAGGAAACAAAATTTATTCTTAGAAGACTACAAAACAGAAGAAACAATCCCTTAATAAAACGTAGAACCACAACAAAATAAACTGTGTCATCACTGTCCTTCTCTGCCATAAAGTCCACAGAGATGGTACGACCAGGGTACCTTAAATCTAATTAGTTCGGGCAAGCCTCAGCTTCCCCCTGATCAACACTGCAGGATCATGGAACTCCACAAAAAAAATAAAAAAAATCCAAATAAAATAAAATCCCAAAAAAAATCAAAGTGGCGCGCTCTCACCCCAGGTGAGTTCAAATGGAACAACAAAAGACTAAATTAATGCCACAAGGAATGAATCATTACGTTAATCAGATCATAACACTAATACTCCAACGGAGCATCAAATCAACTGAATTTTACAAGCTGGAACCTCATTTTAACGCTCTTATATTGGAAAAGTGAATCGTACAGACGAGACCGTTCCGTTTGGCAAACAGACCTCCCTTCACGACCTCCGTTAGAGTCGTGTACGGTCAGCATGCAGTGCGGCCACACAAACACTACATTAAGCTACAACGTGCCTATCTCATTCACATACAACAGTTCCCGTGTGAAACATTTATCAAGACAATCATTAATACCGACTAGCGGCCACCCGGAGGGTACAAATCTGATACACTAGTAACGTGGGTCCACAAAATAAAATCAAAACACAACAAACCAGAATCCCAGAATTAACAATAAAATATGTAAACAAACCAGCCATTTTAACTTTGACCAATTAACCTCGGACAGACTCAAGGCCAAGCAAAGCACCCCATGGCGAGGAGTGGCTACCAGCTTTCACCCCCTCCACAGCTGATGTATACTGACTGAAGCATGAGCTCACAATAGCCCAATTCAACAAGCCCCGCAGAATCATCACTTAGCACGCTGCCTACGGGCGTCAGATCGACCCCAGCATCACGGCCGTGATTTTACCTCGTGGGAATTACCCGTCCACGGAATTACCAAAAATACTTACGTGGTTCTGAACATCCACGACTTACCAATATGCATCAGTACATCCAGCCATACTCCAATTAAATTACCTCAAATCGCCGGGTTTGCCTGCCTTGTCCGTCACCAATCGAAGATTGCAACACAACCATTACCTGGTAGAACTTACCACAGTCGATCCACGAACCTGATTTACCACAAAATATTCAATATGCTCTGGTTTGCTTACGACCACTGTACAAACTCTCACCCCACCTGATCAACTGAAAAATGTATCTACAGTGACAGTAGCTGATGGCCAGATTTCCCCTGAATGATAATCTCCCCAAACTACATTGAAAACCATGACCACACGATACATATTTACACGCACGTTGCAGCAACAAACACAACAACAAAAACACAACTAACATTAAGAAATTGAATATGTACACAGTCATTGCACTTATGCTGATCCGTACACCCCTAACTAAATTATGCAAGATAATTTGCTGTACTTATCACTATTCCTGGGTCCCAGACTGTCTCCATCATCGCGGCGTGCCCCAAGGTTTTGGGTTTACGCCCTCATTCCTCGCATGACGAATTCCATAGTTGAAGATCCTCCCATTGTTCCAATCTCGGCATCAGCTTCCTCTTGCTTCAGGTACCTCGTGGTAACGAAGAACACAGAAATACACAATTTTTTTAATGCGACATTCAAGAAAGTAACACGCACTCACTGTTCCGGACCGATAATCCTATCATTCTCCTAAATGCTACCATCTGAACTACTCAATTCATCCAGATCGTCCACCGTAGCTCCTATCGACACAACTTATATGTTTATCTAGCGCAATGGCTAGCCTATTTCTCAGCCACTAACAAAAACTCGCACTCGTATGCTATAGTATCCAGACATGATCTCAAAAAAAACCGCCACGCTATCTCAATTTACCATCTGACGTGAAAATTAACAGAGTCCAAATCACGAACTCGACTGACGTGGAGCGTCCGTGACAGAATCACAAATTTGACTGACTTCACTCTCCCATTTGGAGCTATTTAAGTTTTTGAGGCATAACCTGCCGTAGGAGGGGGAAATATGAGATTTATTTCCAAAAATAATATCTCTGTCCCAAATTGACTTATATCACTGCACTCATCGCAATCTCAATGTCTCATTGGTGATATCCTTTCCAAGAATCGATCGTGGACTCCTTATCAAATAACCTCCGTAATCATCCCTCATTGTCTGCCAATTTACGCGCCAAACACGGCTTGGTGACGCTTATCCCCTCATTGGCTGATGCTGAAACGCCCCCATATCAGGCATTTTATACTGAATTAAATCAGCCTTACATCCAAATTGCATCAAATTACATTTCTGGGAGGCTGAGAGTCTCCCGCTTCCATACATGCAACTCTCATTGCTCTCCGGTCATTAATTCTTAAGTAGGTCACATTTGGGCGGCACCAAAACTTGGAGCTGTGACCTTGCCAAACTGCAATTTTCCCCCACAAATTCCTGCGTTCAACGACCTGCCTGTCCTACCCTCGCTCGTCTTCTCATGGTACAATGTCCTCCCTCGGCACACCCTGGAAACCTGCTAAGTGCATTTATGACCACTCAACCCTCCTGCTATTCTTCGTACACGTCTCTGCACACATCCAATAAAAGTATTCGCCGCCTCTGTACTCTGCATCTGCTGTGCCGGTCTGCGTATAGAATTAATGTTGGAAATACAAACTTGAGACTAGATGGATATGCAATATGCCATAAGGTCTCAGTATACATAGTTATACGTAGTTAATCTAGAATTGCTCATTTTAAAAGTTGACATTTGAAATAGTAATAATAATAATTCAAAAAAAATACATGATCTTGACATTATATATATATGTTGGTGTTATCCAGGGAGGAAAATAAACCATGGCTGGACGGATGGTTGAGCCATCCGGCGCTGTGTGGAGGAAAAAATTGCTCCCTGCAGTGTATTGTGTAAAAGATGGAAGAAAATAGAAAAAACAGGTGCCCCAGGGTATAAGTTAAAGGAATAGATATTAAATGGTTTATTATGTTGGGGTAAAACGGAACACCTTCACAATGTGTCGTTAAAGAGAGTGGAAAGGAAAGAAAAACAGTATAGTCAGTGTTGAATGCTGTGACGTATGTATAGGTACACACTTTTGTGAGAACATTGTTGTGTGTGCCTTGAATTTACAATATATTTTTTTTACAATTATGATATCAAGCCTTATTAGTATACCGTTCCGCTCATGAGCCTGATACCTTCTTTATCACTCTCTAGGCCGTCCTGTGGTTCGGATTCCACGTAAAAAGGAGGTCCCGTGGCTCATGATCTCAAGATTAACGGTCACGTTAAACTACAAGCTTCCTTCCTTCCTTTTCCTTTAGCGCTGTT
The DNA here is from genome assembly GCA_946902985.2 of Meconema thalassinum. Taxonomy (NCBI): domain Eukaryota; kingdom Metazoa; phylum Arthropoda; class Insecta; order Orthoptera; family Tettigoniidae; genus Meconema; species Meconema thalassinum. The sequence goes on from OX336392.1 coordinate 550,449,711, forward strand.
TTGCTACTCCTTTTCTTTTCGTATGCTACTTCCTCCGTAGCTGCTGTTTAGTGGTCATGCCGCTAATGCATGTATTTACCTATCGTGAATCTTTCCTCGTGGGTAGAAAAAATTCACCTTGGTAGCGAGGGTGGGCGCTTACAATCTCTGCGCTGCCCCTGTCTACCGTGTGTCGCTCCTTAATGAAGCGTTACTATGTGTATGGTCGCGTCAGCACTTTACTAGTGTGACTGAAAAAGGTAAGAAACAGTGTAGTTGTGTGTGGCATCATTAGTGTAAGGTATGTTGGTTTGGGGGCTATATTTACAAGGGGTGAATTTATATATGTCTGCCTTCCTGAAAATTAAATATGTTAGTGTTTTTCATGCGCCATCGTGCGCATTCACGTTGGCTCCTTGTGAACCTGCAAAAGATGTAATGGATTACTGTGATCACATACAGTTGTCATATACCCTTCATCTCTGTTTTGCGCATGCCTTTTCATATGCATATGGCGCCATCTAAATCTAACTTAATCTAGGTTAGCCTATGTTAGTCTAGCTTAGCCTATGTATTGTCGGGCTTACCCTGGTAACGGATTTTAGTTACCAGGTGCCGAGCGTTCTATCTTAATCCTATTTATGGTATGTGTTGTCGGGTTTACCCTGGTAACGGATTTTAGTTACCAGGTGCCGAACGCTGTTATCTTAATTTTAAAAAAGTTTGACCTAAACTATATTAATTAATACTAAATGAGAAAATATTCTGTATATACATGCCGAGATGGACCTTAACCTAATGCCGAAATGTGGTATAGCTACTGTTTCGTAACAGTGCTTATTAAATTTCCTTAAATCTAAGTTGCCTTTGAAATGGCACTGTAACTTATACGCTAGAATTTTGATGGAGGCTCGTCCGGTCGATTTCTCTCCCGGGGGCCCTTGTAACCTATTGCTGAGACCGGAACCCAACAATGGCTCGTAGTCCCCTCCGTCTTAATACTAGTTGTCGACATTATCTTATTAGTAATTAATAAATTAATAGTAATTAATAAAGTCCTGGGCGACTGCGCTGCTAAAGTGCAAACGCCTCGCCCGGCTATCCTGTTCGTCGTTGTTATAATTGCCTTTGTCGGCATTATTCTCCATTTATCATTTGTTTATATATTTATTATTGGGTTTGCCCACGAAACCCCTTTTGGCAGCCCGTTGCATACCTATTTAATATCTCTGGCCGCCCGGTGCGTGACCATTTAAGCTCTGGAGACCCGGTGTCATCCATTTATGTGGGCACGGGTCCGAATGATCGCATTCATTCCATACGCATTATTCATTATTCATTTATTATCATTTATTTGTTAGATCGCCTTCACCTTGCCTCGCGGGGCAAGGACTTGGCGGATCAAGATTGGTCCCGCTGAATCCTGAGATCCTTCTTCACTTCACGCGAATGGAAGACTAACTTCCCGCCATAGAAGCTCTACTTAGGTAATATACTAACTAGAAGTCTAGTCCTAATGTGGTCGTTTCTAGGTTCGTCTCCTGAGTCTAGTGTGGAGCTGGCTAATTCTCCCACCAGCCGTCAAAAGTCTCCCCTGCAGGTTTTGGCTTCGATGACCGTAGCGCATAGTGGGTATAACTGTCTCCGACAAGAGGGGTAGGCTAGACGCACCCCTAGATCTTGACGTTTGCCCGCGCCAAGCCTTCGATGCTTCAACCTTACGTAATTCCGTCTTTTAGTCTGGGTCAGGATCTGTTGGCGGCTTGCCCCGTCCCTGCCCTTCTGTGGAGCTTCCGCTCCCTCCGTTCACATCTCATCACCATTCAGTGTGGTGTCAGACTCCTTTAAAAAAAAAAAAAAATAGGTGTAATTTGTAAATAAGTGTGTGTGCATCATGTAATTATGTAACATTTTTAGTGTTCTGGGGTTGAAGGATCTTCTAAATGCATAGTCTACTTTAGGCCTGTATTCGCCATGTCGGATTTCCAGCGGTAATGCCTTGGTAATTTCCTGGAGGCGTTAGTGGGTTTGTATGGCGTTGGGTCCCTGTTATTAGGATCCGGGGGTGTTATTTGCCGAATGGGCTTAAAGCGTGGTAGGAAAGGGTCGTGCATCGCTGGTCTCCATGCTAATGGTGGCCGGGAGCCGATGATGCTGCTAGGAGGTCTTTACAGTTAGTGGATGGGGTAGTTTTTTCTCAAGTGTGCAAAAAAAAATTTAAAAGTGCCGTGCAGGTGTAATAATAATAAACCCTGGTATGTGGGTGGGATATTCCATGCGTGGGGATGGATATGAGGCGTATCCGCTCTCATTTGAGGATAAAGCATGGGTCGAGGTATAATAATTCTATGTCCCTTGCATGCGGGATTATTTAGTAAGAAAATACTTGTTAGTGTAAATGCGGCCTCATCTCTTTACATAGAGATGCGCATTAGCTTGATATTGTTTCCGACTCACCCCCAATACTCGGGTGTAGGAATTTGGGACCAGGGTGTAGCATACCCGAATTTGGGTAGACGCATGAAGTCTATCAACCCCGATGTATATTTTGGAATGTAGTCTAGCTGTTTTTATGTGTCTGTATGTCTGTGTTGGATAGTGTTGTAAGGGACAGGGTTATGTAGGGAGAAGGGTGCTAGGATGGTAGCCCGTAGTTGGTATCTTGGCCATCCTGATGGCACTATCCATCTCTGCTCCTGTCATCCTCTCTTGGTCTCGATGTGTTCTCTATCTTTCCTTGGGATGTGCACTGGTGAAATTGAGATGCAATAAAGCATCTACTCTATTCTGGGATACCAGTCTGTAGAATGCCTGTGGGTCTGTGATACCCACGTTGTGTATAAATGTTTGTGTCTGTGGGCGTCGCCTTCGGGCTGCCCTTTGGGATGGTTAAGTGCGGTGACGCTGTGACGTCACGGCCTAATCTGGTCTCCTATTCATAACGTTGGGGTAGCAAGTGATTTTAAGTGTAAATGGTCATGTCCTGATCACCTATGATGGTTTTTAAAGATAAAAAACAAGAAAAGAAGTTATTAGGGGGGAGCTGTTCCCTCATGGACGCTGTCTGTATCCGCCCCTGATTGTTGGGCGCGTGTAGGCAGGAGGTGCCCGTCGCTGTGATAAGCGCGGCTGCGTTTGAGTGGTCGCGTACCGCTGCAGCACGCTGGCGCGTGGGCCGTTATCGGAGGAGGCCTTATCGTGTGTCGCGAGGCTAATTGTCAGGTGGGTCGTGTAACTTGTTATCGCCTTTGTAGACACGTTCCTAGTGGCGGTAATGGTAGGGCTATGGGATCCTGTGTTCCCTAGATTAATACGGCCCACAGTATCTGTGCATTTCTGAATGCCAGGCCTATTGTAATTACGCTGAATCCAGTGACAATATCCGTGTATTTGTTTGTTGTTATTATTGTTGGTTTTTATGATAGTATCATCATGGATGCGTGTCATTGTCACGTCTGGCTATGCTGGGAATGTCTACCGGCAACAGTGCTGCAATGCACTGGAATTCGCAACTCAGTGTTTTGTTGTGTTTGTTTTTGCGTCCTTGTATACGGAAAGTCTCGGATGTTATGTATGGCGGCTGACGGAACGTGACTTTTGCCATTGTCCGTATGTTGACATTGTTTTGCATTCTGGGAGGGCCAATGTGTTAACCTGTCCTGTTTTCGCTACCAATGTTGTGTGGACATTTCTTCCGCAAGACCTTTGCCTTGTGTAATTATTTGTGATTTGTGTCTAGGAAGTCTATTGCCTGTGTTCGGGGTAATCCAAATTTGCCATGATTTCTGGCCGTAGAAATGTGGTGTTGCCTGTTTTGTGTCTGTGAGAGTGGCGTCCCCCGTATCTAGGTTTCGGGTGCTATGATTCAGAGAAAAGTATCTTGTGGTCTCCGTAGAGGCCTAGCATTCTCGGTACGCCCCCTATTGGGAGTCCCGGGGTCGCTAATGCCCTAGGTAGGCTGTTGTAGCGAGTACCTTGGAACGAATCTATGCTCCTGTATGTATGTTAAAGAACCTTCCTGTGTTCATAATTGTGTGGCTCAACCGTTTATGTGCTTGTGTATGGCACTTTTGCAATGCATTTGCCACCTCTAGTGCAGGTTCGAAGCGTGTACTCTAATAGTATGCCATTCATATAGATATAATTTAAACATTCTAATGCCTATTTTCACTCTTGGCTCCACTCTATGGGGCACAGTGTCTGTATGGGACCCTATGGTTTTTCTGTAGGGGATGGTGTATGCATGCTATTTGTGCGATGCTGCCCGTGTAATTGTCTAAGGCCTCGGTACTACAATTTTTGTGTTTTATGCTATTCGGGACGACCCTCGTACCCTAATTTCGGGAGTTATCCGATTTTGAAAAATGGCGTGAATGATTGTGTGTGTACCTTCCAAAGCGAAAAGTTCTTCTAGGCTGTCTTCTGCTGGTGAAGGTCGCATGCTCATGTATGAGTTATCGCTGACGGGCGATAGTATTAGGTTTCAATTGTGTAGGAAGTACTTGCTTGCTTGCCTGGCGGCTCGCTTGCCACATGTGCCAAGACAATGTGTGTAGGTTTGCTGACGCTCCTTTCTAATGTCTGCATATGCAGTGTGCCTTGGGTTCCTCGTAATGTAAAAAACCCTACCTCTGTTCATATATTGTGTCCCCAAATTTTGTGTTATTGTAGGCCTGGGGTGAATATATTCCTGTTAGTGGTAGTTAGATGTCTTTATGTACGTGTGTCTCCGGGCCTCTAGTCGCGTGTTTGGACACTAGGTGTCGGAGGTGGTTTTATTAATTTGTGCATATTAATTCCTGTTAGCGTGACTGTCCCTTATTGCCCTATCCTCCAATTGGATAGTTACCCGACCTTGCATTCCTGATATTCGGAAGGTCGCGGGTTTGAGACCGTCTTTGTTCAGGGTAATCATTCCTGTTGCCTTTTAGGCCTGTGTCTCCGGGACAGTTTTGTCAGTGTTAGTGTCTGTTGGTATGGTATTTACGTTTAGTGTGTGACCTCAAAAATAAATAATGGTATTTTCCCCTGAACTGTGAGTGTTACCCCATGGTGTTTATGCTTGGTTTGAGCGCTGTTATGGGGGACAAGAAAAATTCATGTTATGGGCAGTGTAATAAATAACGTACACCTATGGATCAAATACATACAGTTCAACCTGGATAATTCGAACTTCAAGGGATTAGTAAAAAAATTGAGTTATCCAAAAATTCGAATTAAGAAAGTTCTTTGAAAAGAGTAGAGAAAATATATAGTATCACGTTTACATAGTGATTTACGTTCACCAAAGCAGATTAACAGACGACGGTACTTTATAAAGATAGTATCGTAAATAATCTCAAAAGTTTCAAATGAAAAATAAAACCTGAATGTACTATTCACCTATTTGACGACGTTAGTAATACAGTAATCTAGTTACGTCTCAGAGAAATCTACTATTTTTCAAAATAGTTTGAGATTCTTGACTGTTTCCTACAATTAAGTCTCTCATCCATCACAAAAGAATCTAGCAAATTGTAGGAACGGAAAACAGAACAACTTAGTCATTTCTACTTAGAAAGACCCGCCTAAGCTCTGTGATGTGGTTTGTTGCTTAGGCTGCACTCGGAACAGTTCCTTCAGGAGCTGAGCCATATGACCCAACTGTTTGGCTTCCGATTGGCTTTTTACACTAAAAACTTTGAATTATCCAGAATATAATTCGAATTAACCACGATTATAAACCATTGATAGCCTATAAAATGCTAGGGGCCAAGAGGAAAATTCGAATTAAAAAAAGTTTCGAATTATATAATTTTGAATTAGCCACGTTCCACTGTATATACATGTAAAATGTATAGTTTTGTGCATGAGTCTCTGTGTGTCTACCGTTTACAGGGGTGGAACCTGTCCTTTGTGTGTCAATTGTAGTGTTTCCTGCGTGTAAAAGAACCTACCCGTGTGTATGTTTGTGATGCAAGTGACATTAGTGTATGTTACATACAAACCCCGGTGCCTATTTAAGACATATCGTCATGATCTGTAAGTACCTATACATATAATATAAATCCTTCTGTTCGTGCATGATCCTGAAACATATGGGAAACATTGCGTCTATGGGAGTCTATGGTTGTTATGTGGGCGTGAGATTTATGTTGTTTATGAGGTGGCGTCCGTGGAATTTTCTATCACTGTGTCTACAGCCATGGCTTCAATTTTATTATGCCATGTGAGTTGCCTTTTTCCTAGGTCGCTTTCCATTATTGAAAGAGTGGATTTTTTTCATAGTGAAAGTTGTTATCCACGTCCGAGCGTCATTGCTCGAGAAGGTGAATACTTTCGCCCTGTCACTAAGGCATAGGCCCCTGATACCCATTGGGGTGCTTCTTTACTATTTTCTGGAGGGGTTTGTAGCAAAGTGAGTCTGGGTCTCCGTTCACCGTAGTGCCTGGATATTGGCCCGAGTGTGCTTGTGCCTGAGGGGCTGACTGCGTGCCGTGCTACCCTGGCAGTGTCTATAGGGGTGTGTGTCCTCCTGTCTGCCTGGCCTCGTGGGGTAGGTAATAAAACCTTTCTTATGCCCCGTGTATTGTATGTTTGTGGCTGGTCAGTATGCACAGGCGTGCGTTTTGCACCCTGAGGGGCTGAAGGCAACACCCTCTTATGCATTGGTACTGGGGATGCACATCTCAGTGTCCGCCTCCATTCTGGCGAAATCGCTTTCTGAACTAGCGGTAAAGGTGGTGTATTTGTCTGTGATTGCCCTGGCAATGTGTTGGAGGGTAGTCTGACCAATTTCTGGCCCATGGCCACGGTAGACTCCTTCCCTTGCGTCTGCCTATGTGTGTAAGTTTTTGTGGGCTTATCGTGCTGTGGCACGGGTTCTACGTCCTCAGCCCATGACATAGTTACCTCCCGGTTTCTCTCTGTGTTACGGTGTGTGCCTGAGAGTCCTGGCGTCAACTCCCTCTCGTTCGTCCGTTCTGAGGGGGTTGGCGTAGGTTCTGCCCCTCGGTCTGGCAAAATTGCCTCCCGAACCGGAGCTGAGGGACGTGTGTTCATGTGAGCTTGGCCCTGTAGTGTGTTGGAGCCTTACCTGGCTGTTTTCTGAACTGTGGCCACGGCGAACTCCTTCCCCTGTGTTTGTTAGTGTCTGAGATGGACATCCTTGCGAATTGCTGCGTTAATGTGTCTATGCCTATGTCCTCTCTAGGCTGGGCTGGTGGCCCTGCCATAAACTCAAAAATGGCCTTGTTGACTTGGAGCTCCCTATATTCTTCCCAAATTTGGGCGTACTGCCTATTGAGGCATATGGCCTGTTCGGCAACTTTGGTGCCATTAGTCCCTATCCGTTGGTATTCCCTGATGATTGTTTCCCATTGCTGGAACATGAATTCGTGTCGGCAGTGTAGTTGCCAGTGTGCCTTAATGATTTGTGTACGGAGGGTGGGGATTTTCGCTCGACTCTTTCGATTCTTGGCGCTGCGGAGTGGCCGGACAAGTGCCCTTATAATTCGCATATACTGGGCGTGCAGTAGCTGCTGATAACTTCTGAGGTAGTCCTGTCTTGTCTCAAAAACCTTGTGCCAGGCAATTAACTCCTGGTACTCCCCAATGCTCCTCAGCAGAGCTAGACGGTATAGAGGGGCCATGCTGGATCAAGTGTATGTATAAAAAGAACTGTGTGTTTTTTGCAGTGTATTATATTTCTGATTCTTTCCAGGGGGTGGGGGTGGGTGGGTTGACTAAAATTTCCCTTGTGTTTCTAGAGTGAAGGGGAAAAAATAATGCTGTCTTCAAAAAAAAAAACTATCGCTTGGCTGTGTGCGGTACGGATCGTTCTACCACGGGGGCTCGTTGTTTGAGTCCCTACCCTTATTGTGCGTGGTAGTAGCGCCTCCACCAAATATGTTTTAATCCCTTGGTTGGGGGGTAGTTGGGATAAAACACGGTTGTGTCACTGTGCTAATTTAGAAGACTGTTCCTGGGTGAGAGTAGCTTCCCGCAGTTGGGAGAGCTTACTAGTGTAGTGTGTTGGTGATTAGTGTTCAATCTCTTGGGGGCGCCCCTGCAATATGCAAGTGTCTGTTAAGGGATGGATCTCTGAGTGCAGGCTACTAAACTGGCCTGCCAGCTGAGCGGAATGAGTAACTCAATAAATGTGCTGGGTCAGCGGCTCGTGAGTACAATGGAGTCTGACAAAGCAATTACTGGCTACTACGGTCACGGGCAATTGTGACGAAGGTCAGGTGGGGTATGAGTATGTGAAGTGGAGTGTAATTAGTAATGCAAGTGTAGCTTACTGACCATGTATTTATTGGTCAGTAGATGTAGTTTGGTAGGTCCCTCTTGGAGAATTTAGACAAGTATAAAATACAATTTCTGTTTACAAGTTTGGGGTAGGTGTTTACAAGAATTAAAGGAGTCTGAGCACGAGCTGAATCTCACCTGGTGAAAAGCTGGAACGGACGTCGGACAAGGCCGCTGGCGAAGCACAGAGTAGAAAAGATAATGGCTCCAGTTTGGACTCCATTCTTATACCTTCCGGCGCTGCTTGGTCAGCATTGCGTAAATGTAGCTGCCCCAGATAGTTGTAAGTGTAAATGTTTGTGTATGTTTTGCAAGCAGTTGGCTAACCTCCTAGGCTTAGGCGGCCGCCGCTTGCTGTGTATAGATAATGTCCTGGTCTTATGGTGTTGCCAGTTGGGGTGGTTTTGGTAAAAGATGGGGGGTGGTTCTCAGGGGGTACTGCCCCCCCGGGATGTACAATATTTATGGCATGTAAAAGATCCTTCCACTATCTACACTTGAGTGAAGCTAAATTATAGGTTTGATTTGACTAACGCTCTTAGGTTCCAATGTTCGTCGCCAGGAGCTGACTGCGATGGCATCTAGTAACCAAGCTGAGAACTAGTTGTCGTTAACGATGACGTTTGTTAGCAAAAGTAGGAACTACTTGTAAATTGAATGTCTGCAGTTCTTACTGGAATTAAAAACAGATAACACACACTAATACAGCCATCACAATTAACACCGGTTATCAGACAGATTCTACACACACCCAAAGTACACGGGGCTACATGACCGCGTTGTCACAGCCCCTAAACTGAGGAACCAACCAACCAAACTAATTTTAGTTTAATTTTAAATTCATTTGATATGAACCAGACATTTTAATCACACTAATATTCATTGCCACGATTGAGGAGATATCGCTAAATGCATGAGTGAAGTTTCAATGCTTTGAGAGTAATGGCATAGGAGAAAGGCGGCCTCAAAGAGTCTATATATTAAAAATATTTATGAAAACTTATCCGAGTCCGTGCGGCCATTCTATCCGGTCAATTTCCTTCATTCTCTTTTTAAATGAAAGGTATTCATGCACAAATTTGTCATCAAGTATTACAAATCACTTAAATTACGCCTTTCTCAAATTATTTGATGTTTCAACTTTTTTCAACTTTTTCCAACTTTGAAGCAATCATATCTCTGGTTCTAATTGAGTTGCGAAGACCGTTTTGGTCTAAGAACACTCAGTGAATCAAGCGCTGTCATTTGAGCTCTTTTCTATTCACATCGGCTGATTCTGAGGAAAGTTATGAGTGAACATTCGATATTACATCTCATTTTTTCAACATTTTTTCTCATTGTAGCAATCATATCTCTGGTTCTAATGACGGAAATTTCCTATTACACTAGCGTTTTGTATTGCAATCAACAAAGCGCAGGGTCAAACGCTTCATCGAGTTGGAATCTACTTGCCTGATCCTGTTTTAGGCCATGGAATGTTCTATGTTGCCTTATCCCGAGAAAAATCATTTAAAGATGTAGAAGTAGAAATTAAACTTAAGGGTCGACGCACAGCGAACATTGTCTGGAAGGAAGTATTGTGAAATAAAGGTTATAAACTATTTCATAATGTCGTAATTTTTTAATTCCAATACTGAAAAATAATTCTGCGGAGCAGTACGGGCGCCCTAGTATTGTATAATTGTGTTCAGTTCTAGTGTTAACTCTACCATGTACCCTTGAGGGCTGATTGAGGTAAAATTAAAATACATTTTAAGCCATCGGTGTCTGAAGAGAACAAGAGTTGACCAAGAGAGGTCGACAAGAGAGAAGAAATCAATTAGAAACCATGTGGGACCCGTATGAGGCCGACAAGCCACATTCCAATAGTTGTGAGTTCCTTGAGGGTGATGATACTTTCAGAGCACCAGTTAGTTATTCCCCTGGCCACTTGAGATGGGGACACAAGTGTTCGTGGTCTTGCTCCACTCGTGGGACAATTCACTCGGGAGTTCGATAGTCTGGAATGAGCACGGTGTTTATCACAACACAGGTAAGCCAGGCGGTATATCAAGTCAATAATTAATTGTTCCAAATGCTTATAATAAAAGTAAATTGCAGTTCAAATTACTGACCTCCTGAAGCAGTTAATAGAAAAATAATTACAAAACGGCTTCACTGCATATAGCCCAGTCGACAGGTAGTTTCAGATAGAAAAAGGTCGGAATTTAATGAAACTTTTGGATGTTGTTGAGGGATGGCTAATTAACATTTTCTCAAGTTTTGGACCTCGAGGACCCTATGCTAAAAGAGGAGGGGGGTAAAAACTTCAAACTCTTCGACCTTCCTCCGGTTTTTCATCAATAACTGTTTTCCCTTACGTCCTACCGCAAAAGCATCCTTATGCGTTTTTGTAGAACGTTAAATTTCCTACAATTTTGACTGATCAAACATATTTGTATTTTAATTCCTTTCCGATATATGTCGCTTCGTACAAAATGTCATTTTTCAAAATTCACAAAAAAATGCTCAAAATGCAGAATTCCACCTTATTTCTTCTGTTATACCCAAATTATGAAGAAATGTTGTAATTTTCGTTCCTGGTTACAATCAACAACTTTGGAAAACCCGACCCCACCCCAGCCCCCACCCCACCTGCACCCCTCACCCGCTCTCCCCTTCCCCCACTCAACCCCAATTCACAAAAGCTAATTTTCTTTTCTGATGAAAGCCAACCATATTCACTTCATGTTGTTATTGATGTTAGTTACTTTTCGGATCGACCTCCCCCCCACACTACATAATTAACCCAGGGCAGGTTAAAAAAGACTTAGTCCTTTCGTGGAAAGAGTTAATGTAATTAATAATATTAAGGTATTCACAAGGCATAGATTATATGGAATAGAGATATTATTATTATTATTATTGAAAGGTACTCATATATACTGTAGAAGTACATATAGTAGGTTCTCATTTGTACTCATCACAGTTCCTGTCTGAATTTCTTAGCCATTGGTTCTGCTTCTAAGTGCTCGTCGACCTCCTGAGTGATCAGGCTATTAATGACGTCCTCTCCGTCGTCGTATTCGCCGACTATGTCTGGTGAGTCCTCCTCGTTTAAATCAGTTGCGGGGGCGTTTTCGCAGGAGTGGCCTGTGTTGTGCTTGCACATTGCTGAGCACCTAAGACCTGCTTTCTTGCAGCTGCAAGTTCCGGTGCTACAGCCTTTGCTGCACATGCAGGAAACAATCTGGAGGATGTTATCCGGCGCAGCAATTCTGGTTGTGGGGATTGGTAGTATCCTTCGCAGGGTTAGGCTCCAGCCTCAAACTGATGGGGGAAGTTCATTGCCTAACCACGCCTGTACTTGCTGGTAAGTGCGTAGGGAGTGGTACTTGGCAGCGTCCCTTGTTGGTGGTAGGCGGGCTAATTGCAATTTAGCCTTCGTCACTGATCGTGTGAATCTGTACCGCAGGTTGTCAAGGTTGTCATTGTCAATGTCGCCTCCATAAACTGCTACCAGGAACTTTTCTCCAGCGTCGCTGATCTGCTGAAGACTAGCGTTTGGTGTGAGAAACGGAGCCATGCTGCAGAGAGGGAGGTATTCTTCATGTAGGTGCTGCAAATTTTGATCTTCCCCAATCCATGCGGTGCTGACGTGGTACCACAACCACTCACTGCGTGGAGGAAAAGTACGAGTAGAGGACACTGGGGCCACTGCCTCCTCCACTTTTTCTGAATATAGTTGTTCTTTGTGGACATAGGCTACCTAATGCTGTCAACAGAATAAGTATGACCACATCTTCAGCAGCAATGATGACGCTGTCGAATTCGCTGGTCTTGGATATGGCAGTGTTGACGATCATCACGTCGGCGTCCTCATATGCCTGCTTCATTTCGATGTTTGCATCCGCCTTTCGTGTCATCAACATCGAAATGAATGCGGCACTGATTATTCACACGATCAGTGACGAAGGCTAAATTGCAATTAGCCCGCCTACCACCAACAAGGGACGCTGCCAAGTACCACTCCCTACGCACTTACCAGCAAGTACAGGCGTGGTTAGGCAATGAACTTCCCCCATCAGTTTGAGGCTGGAGCCTAACCCTGCGAAGGATACTACCAATCCCCACAACCAGAATTGCTGCGCCGGATAACATCCACCAGATTGTTTCCTGCATGTGCAGCAAAGGCTGTAGCACCGGAACTTGCAGCTGCAAGAAAGCAGGTCTTAGGTGCTCAGCAATGTGCAAGCACACCACAGGCCACTCCTGCGAAAACGCCCCCGCAACTGATTTAAACGAGGAGGACTCACCAGACATAGTCGGCGAATACGACGACGGAGAGGACGTCATTAATAGCCTGATCACTCAGGAGGTCGACGAGCACATAGAAGCAGAACCAACGGCTAAGAAATCCCGACAGGAACTGTAACGATTCGATCCCCAAGCTTTTATATTTATAATAATTAATCTTTTTCGTTTTATTTATATATATTGAACCCGATGGGGTTAGGCTGACTGGAATCGAACATGGTTCTCAGAGACTGTGATCTCAGTAAAAAGGTTCCGCCTGGAAGCGAACCAGAGATCTGTACAGGGAGTTTCTTGGTAAAAACCCCTCGAAAGAAATGTATATTTAATCACTGGTGTGATTTTTAATGAAATGGCATTATTTATTAAAATAATGTAGGAAATAATGAGCGGATTATATCATTATAAGACGATTTGGTGTAAGCTATTGGAGGTTTGAAGCAGAGAGGAGGGCAGAGCTGACATTTACTAATCGGCCCAGAATTGTGGGTTGGTCCCAGTGGAGCCACATCCATCTCTGTCACCCCATTATGTCGTCTGGAGCAGGGGAGAGGCCTGAAAAATGACACAGTTATTCCCCGACGGAGAATAGATTTAGAGGAGGGGCGGAGAAATGCCCAGAAGAATCATTGATTACTCGTGATTGGAGTAACGAATCGAGATGAGAGTTGCACACAGGTGAATATCTTGGCAAGAAGATAATTTTAGAGACTTTTACCTGCGAAATTGGTGCATATTTAGTGATGTGCGTAAGGACTGTAAAGCGACCATTGTTCGCGGAGGGATGTGAAGATGTTGACGGGGAGTTCCCGGTTAGGTAGCGTCCCACGCCAGGGAGAAAGGAATTAATATTAATTAATTGAACGAGCGATTCCTTTGCACACAGATAGTTTTGGGACCTGTGAAGAGAGAGGAACACAATGATCATGGTTTGAAGACCTGAATCATGCTGTGAGAGGAGCGAAGATTACGCGGGAAGATGTTGCTCTACTTTCTGTGGAAATCCGATATAAGGGAGTAGACCCCAGGAGGAGCTGGCACTTGAACCTCAGTCCTACTCTGTTCGCAGTGTTACTCAGTTGTTCTCAGTTGAAACTCACTTGAAGCTCAGTCGAGACGCAGCCGAGTGCAGTCTACATGCCGCCAAGCGCAGTTACAGCCAGTTACAGTTTTACTCAATTGTCAATTGTAGCACAATGGAAATAAGTTGCAATCAGTATGCAGCAAATATGCAGCAGTACGAGACAGCGTGTAAGCCGCAGACAGAAGTCTTCAAATAAGCTACGTGCAGTCTTCGAGTGAAACTTCAGTCAGCTACAGCCAGGGTGAAGCAAGTTCGTCAAGGCAAAACGCATGACGATTCTATTCGTCGAGACGCCGAACAAAGACTGGTATGTGTAAAAGAAACAGAAAATATGTTTGTATGAATAATAGTCGTGATACAGGCATAATCAGCCGCACGAACTATGACGTGTTCAGTTATGAAGCACCGTATAGACTAACGGTAGCATTATTGTATATAATTATTTGTGAAAGTGTTGAACTTTATTAAGCGCAGTGTGTATTGTATGAACTAATCGTATATGTGTAACTACGATAGAATGCGCTAAAGAAACTTTACTAAGTGTTTGGTATTGCCATGAGAGTACCAGATGGTAACGCTTACTGTAGGAGTAATGATCGTCACAAAAAACTGTTGGAGAGTTCCGAGAGCAGATAACCAGACTTTCAATCAGGAGTTGATAACGTAAGATGCCGTCGACACCTGCAATTTCGATCTCTGCTAGGGAATCTCAGCATTGAAGTGTGTATAAAGTGACGAGTGTTCAGTGTAATGTATATGTAAAAATATCATTTAAAGTAGTGTTTGATGAAGTGTTTCACATGTTTGGGGAGTGATAACTTCCTGAGAGGTATGCAACGTGTCGTGTTGGTGATAGAAATTATGTATAATCAAATGTGTGTAAACAAGAGAAATATGTCGCGTTAAACCCATTATGGCGGGCGACATGGAAGAATATGATTGGTTGGAGCCACCTTAGATGCCTATAGAGATGTAAGTACCCCACAAATTATGGTTATAATTATGTAGAAGTATGGACCGATGCATGTCTGTGATTCCGTAAAGGTATTGTGAATTCCTTATAGATGCCAGTAAAAATCAGTTAGGAGGCTGATCCTCCATGTTTAATCAGTAATGAGTTGATTTTGATAGAGTTGAAATGATGATTTGCATCATTAAGTGGAGTAATTATTCCCACTATGAATTAAGAATGGCAATCAGTTATGTAAATGTAACGAACGCGATTGTTCGAGTTTAAAACGTTTAGCTATGTCGGAAATTTTGGTAATTTATATGAGAATAATAATAAATGATGATTTTGGTCATTTATGTCAATGAGATTTATAATAATAATGGTAAATTACGATTTTGGTCATTTATGTCAGTGAGAAATGATGATAATAATAATAATGGTTATTAAGAGTATGAATGAACACATCAGGAAACAAATAAATTGTTGTAAGCGAGAATTATTAACGCTAAGTGCAAGACTTATCAATCTAAGCAGGAGGATGTTACAGTGAGATTACATTTCAGTAATTATGAAAGAAGCTTTATATCAGAATATTGCATATATTCGGTAATGATACCAGTAATGAAAGAGCTTTTAGTGAATTGAATTTGCAGCTTAATTGAGAAGCTTATAGAGTAAATGTTAGATTTCTCTTAATATTAGAGGTCGGTGTGTCGTAGCATGGAGCATTAGGGGCCAGATAGTCTATTCTACGTATGAATTCTCCTATGTCGTGGACATGGTTGGAGACATTATTTGCCAGAGTTTTAGTGAATGGACCCTAACTCTGAAGAAAAGGATTGAAATGTGTTCCGGATTGGAATCTTTGTAAGAGTCGAGGAAACAGGGACACCTCGCAGCTCTATGATTTCCCGAGAACTTATGATGAGTTATTTACGCTCGTGGGCAGCGAAAACTCATGGCGACAGTGGTTTTGTGCGCCTATATTATACTTGAGACATCGGTCACCGCCAGGCTCATGCATTACGAACCCCGAACCTTCATGTTGAATGGACCCATGTGAGGCCATTAATTAATCATTATCCTCGACGTAGGAATAATTACAAAAGCTCATTCAATACCTGTTGGCATAATAGTCAATTAAGATCCTTTGGGAACATGTGTGCCGGTTAGGACACAGTATTTGTCTTGTAAATCTCCACTGCTTAGAGAGGGAAGCTTTCAAACTTTTAGAAAGGTCGAGATAATTGGTGGAACGACCCATCCCACTTTCTATTGTGTAGCGATTTCCTTAGCCGAGGGTCGGTGCCAACCACCCGAACCGCTCAGGCAAGTTATAAAGGGAAGAGATTCTAGACCTTGTTAAAATGACATATAATGCGAGATTGTTATGTTGAGTATTATAGCCATGTGGTTTGTGAACACATGGATAATTATAGTTCATCCTGAGGGTTCATTAATTTAGCTATCTGACGAATAGTTACATGATATATTTGTACTGTCACTGGAACCAAGTCATGTAGTTGGTTACTAGATGCCAATCGCCATGAGCGCGAGGTAGTCTATCGTACAATCCGACATAAGCTATAACGTAACGTTTTATCTAGGAATCACAGACAGCATGCGGTGAAACCATATAATTGAAGGATGTGTCGGGGGGTAGCTTACATAATTATGGAGTTGCACGTTGATTTTGGTGCAACGTCCAAATAGGTAAATGCATGCAAAGCATTTCATTGGTGAGAAGAAAAATATTAAAACACGCACGGCACACATAATTGTTTAACATAAAGAGGTTTAAGGAATAATCCTTGTTGTAATATTAAAGAAGTCACATTGTATGACTGTTATGTTAATGTACATTTGTTTTGAAGTCGTAGGTGCATCAGCGCACTAGTATATCCTTGTGAAGTTCACAGAAGGGTAAAGCATTATGGCTAGGTATGACTTTGTTGTGATTTCATATTTGTTTATTTGTGGATTGTGGAAGTAAAAATTTTGTTTGCTTTTATTTTATGTTTTTTTGGGTATTGTTTTGTGTTTGAAGCCATGATTTATTTTAATGAATTAAAGTTAGAATAGAGTTGTGCTTTATCATTGTAGAGTTGATACCTTTTAGCCTCAAATCCAAAATATGCACTGCAAAATTGGGGTTACCGTACACGCCTGAGAGCTGATGCTAGTTGGAGGCGGATGCATATTATCCAACGAGATTACTCACATGGGTACAATATATATATTAATTTTTTATTAAGTAGTATTCCATGCTACAAGATTTTATCTGTCTGTAAGCAGCTCAAATCATTCTGAACAGATTTCCATTTACGAATGGTTGTAAGGTTAGTTGTCAGAGAGACGTGGGAAGTGACAGGTTCGCTTACATTTCTACAATTGATGTTATGTCCTAAAGAAGGTCCTAGCGCGTGACAAAGGCAGGCGATGCGGTGTCCGGTCACTATTAGTGCCGGTAGTGGGAAATCTATTCTCTACCCCAAATGAATGTAAGAAACCCTTGCTGTTGTGGAGAAATAACTTAAGAAATGGCATTATTCAATAATGGAAATGTCAGTATTCCTGATGAGTATTGTTCGTGAAGGAGCAGTGACTTATAGACTGTGTTTAATTGAAAGGGTTGGACTTAACATTCGCACCCCCAAATGAATGTAAGAAACCCTGGCAGCTGTGTCGAAATAACTGAAGACATGGCATATTCTATAATGGAAATGTCAGTATTCCTGATGAGTATTGTTCGTGAAGGAGAAGTGACTTATAGACTGTGTCTAATTGAAAGGGTGGGCTTTAAGAACCATATTATTGACAAAAACTTGAAGATGATATAAATACAGGAGCTCAAGCCAGAGAGACAACACTTATTATTATTCATTCAGTCACTCCGGTAGTCCTACGTACTGGGAGTCAGTTTAACGTGAGTTGGGAGTCGCCATCAAACCGTCGTTCCCTGAGCATCGACCATCCAACTTTATACATTCAGAGGAAAATATTAGCGAGGCATCATGCTGAATTACTACAACATGTCAACTACGGGACGGATCAACGAGGACATCAGTCATATTATATATATATATGACAATACTTCAAGAGGTGAGCGAAGATCATGATTTATCTCACGTCTCTCAGGCCATGTAAAATCAAGCTTGTATTCATTTTAGTTCAATCCATTCATTATCCTTTATCTGTTGAGCCGCAGTAAATTTTCTTTAAATTCAAATTTGTAACTATTCTTATTGTGTTTTTCTTTTTATATTTGTTACCTAGATTCATTAAATTCATTTAAGTCAATGTCAGGACCCTCATTTATAGTAGTTAGTAATATTATATAAGGCTAACCCAACTATCCTTCATAATGCTGAATCGGTTTGAGTACTACGGTTTCACTTCGACCGGGGATAAGATATCTTGTTTTCTGCCAATGAGTAGCTGTGCAATCCCCTTCTTTTGACTATCTAATTAGTCTGGCGCCCATACCAAATCATATCATTTTTAGTGTACACTTCAAGGTAAGTACAAAACAAAAGTGCATATTTTAATTGTGTCTCATTTTCATTTCATTCATCATTTTATGTTAATTTATCTCTCATATCGCCCCATTACATTATGGCGCCCAACGTGGGGATCGAAAACTTGTTCAGTATTTATGAAAGGAAGGTATAAATGTCAGTGCAAGTGTGATTTTGAGGGAGTGAAGTGATTTTGGAAGGGCAATTTTTAAAACGGTGTACTTCGAGATGGCGAATGAGAAACAGAAATCTCCAGATATTCCGGAAGATAAATTCGAGGCAATCATGAGGTCGTTGCAGAATATAAAGAGTAATAATCAGGATCTGAGTAATAAGTTAGAAGCCACTAATGCTAAAATTGAACTTAATAATGAAGAATTAAATAGGAAATATGGTATATTGCAGAAGAGTATTGAGGGGATGAAACAGGAAATCAGAGGTGAAATTAATGAGATGATAGAAGTGAAGGCTAAATATATCATAGAGAAAATGGATAAACAATTAGAAGCAGTAGAAAGTAAGATTGAAAATAAAATAGTTAAACAAATTGAGGAAAAAATAGCAACTCAAGTTGAGATTGTTAGCAAATTAGTAGAAGCAGAAACTAGGCAGGTGAGAATAGAGTTGGGGGACAAGATTGAGAGAGTCGAGTCTGAATTTCATAGGAAGGTAGAGGAAAATCACTTGAAAAATGCCGAGAATTATCAAGAGATTCAAGAGAAACAGAAGGTATTGAGAAGGGAATTAATGAATAAAGAAAGTAATTTCCAAGAAAAGGTGGAAATGGTAGGAACGGTAGACGTAGATGAAAGTGGCTTAAAAGAGGAACGACAGTCAGCGGAGATAGTAGAAGAAATCATAGAAGAGTTGGTAGAAACGGTAGACGTAGATGAAGGTAGCTTAAAAGAGGAACGCCAGTTAGCAGAGATAGTAGAAGAAAGCATAGTAGAGTTGGTAGAAACGGTAGACTTAAATGAAAGTAGCGTAGGTGAGGAACAACAGTCAGCGGAGATAGCGGAGGTAATAGGTGAAAGCAGGATAGATGTAGAAGAGATTATAGAACGTAATGAGATAGGGGAGAAGTGTAAAGAAAATATAGCAAGGGAAGTAGGTAAAATAAAGAAAGTACTAAGCACTCAAGAAATAGAAATGCAGAAAAACATATATGAAGAGAAGAGGCAGACAAGGGAAGATTTCCAAATTGGTATAGAGGAAATTAATATAAAATTATTAGAGGCAGAGAAGCGTGCGTTAAGTAACAGTCAGAAAGACATGGTTATCGAACGAGAAAAGCAGAAGGCTGAGATGGGTGATCCGAAGAAAAGGAACAAAAAGCAGAAGTATAGCACAATGTTAGAGGGAGATAGTAGAGAAGATGATAGGAGGAAAAGTCGTCCTAAGGTAGGAAAAGTTTGTAGTAACGTAAAAGTAGCTGAGATGGAGAGGCGTGTGTTAGCACAAGGTCAGCAGGCAGATTACAGTGAACGAGGAATGCAGATGATAGGAATTAAAGTCTCTAGGAGTAGGACCAAGCGGAAAAAACAGGTCACATTGTTAAATGAGATTAGAAAGATATTTAAAAAGAAGAATGAAGATTACTATTTTGAATGGAGGCTAGAAGTAGAGATATTAGGCGAAACGTTAGGAGGAGGGGTTAAAGGTAGCTTCACTGCAGCGATGTATTGTAATGAGGAGATAGAAACTATTGTGATAAAGAGAGAAGGATGTATAACTAATAAGAAAGGTAGAATCGAAGAAGAAAGTGATGAGAACTTTAAAATAACAGAGAGAGTAGTTATGTAAGTGTGTAGTAGCATGTGTTAATTATCCGTAGGACCTTAATATTCGTGATGAATTACTATTTGATTTATGTGAAGTACCAGAGGAACCAATTAGTAATAAATTCAACTCAGTCGTAGAATTTAGAGTGCGAGGGGCGCACATACCTGTGCTTCTTGATAGTGGGATAGGTAAACATGGTGAACTGCTTAACGATAGGTAGCTTCTATTAATATGTGCGTAGTTGGAAGAAGTATTTAAGTGTATTAAAACAGAAATGATTAGACTATATTGAAAGTAATAACTATTATGCCAACCATGATAATGAGAGTAATAATAATACGAAGAAGTATAATAATAATAATAATAATAATAATAATAATAATAATAATAATAATAAAGTAGAGATGGTTAATTGATTTACGTTGAGGTGGTACAGTGAGAATAAAATTAATAAGTGGATTAAGTAAATATTGATATACAGTAATGTATTTTCAGTTGAGGACATCGAGATAATCAGGTACTATAAGTGGAGAAATGTAGAAGTGGTTTAAAGTTAACGAAGGTAACGCATAGTGAATTAACCAACATCTGGTGGAGAAAAGAGAGTATTGGATTAATAGGACGTCGGATACATGGAGATGAATATAAGTGGATGTGTAAGGTCACATAAATGGTGTAAGGAGGAAGTAGGCTGGCGATATGTAGTGCCATTGAGCATTTGGGGTTTAAGATTTAGTAGTTGGCCAAATGAGTTTATTGAAGTGAGAGTTGAAGAAATAAGTGTGCCAGAGTAGATTGGTATCTCTGAGCAAGAGTTTTTTATGGTGTCAAAGGAACACGTGGAGGTGATGCAGGGAGTTTTTGGAATAGGAAGAAGCGCTGTTGTATGCAAGGGAATACAGATGAGAGTTGGTCCAAGTTTTTGATATAGATCGTTATACTGCACTTAATTTATGAACACTTCCAAATAGATTACAAAGCTTAATACCTAGTTGAACCACTTCTAACATAAATTGCTGATGATGAGCGAGAAGGAATTAATGGTATATTGTGTTATTGTTCGACGCAAGTTTAAAAGTAATAATAATAATAATAATAATAATTATAATTTGGTTGACATAATATTCAGAAGTTATTGAAAGGAATTTGTTATAATTCAAAGATAATTGCTTGAATGGTTGAAGTATTCGGAGAAGAAGTTAATGTATGCAAAGTGGGACTAATTCATGTGAAATTTAAAATGAAGTGGCGGTTTACTGGTAGTTTATTGGGTGAGAAAGCATTGAGACTTATTGTCAGAAGGGATTTCGGAGGAATCGTTTATTAATAATTTTAAATCAGTTAAAGGGATAAGGGGTGCGCGGTGCTACATTTATTGATAGTGAGGTAATCACGGTACTCTGGATTTAAAGGTAAGTCATTTCTTTAGAGGAGAAATTAAAATCTCATGTTATCAGGCGGATTTCGCGGAAGGATAATAATTAAAGAGTATTAAGGCAGGTAACTACGGATAAAACAGGTAAAGGTAAGTGAGGGTTCTATGTATAATTGTACGAGAGATAGAGTTATTAATAACCTGTGTTATTATGTGTCCAGATAAGAGCAAGTAGAATACTTGGGTAAATATAATATCAATTGACGGAAATTTCATATGTATGTGGGGTAATTTCTTGAGTAATACATATGTACTGACATTTGGGTTGTTTTATGAGTATTGCTAATTGTTCCTTGTTTCTACATTTACATATTAAGCATCACCAGATTGATTCATTGCAACTTCGTAATTCTTTTAAAGAGACGAAAGATAAATTATGTAATTCGTGAAAGCAATGGTGTGCAGTGATGTGTATCGAGTGATATTGTCAGTAGTACAACAACTATGTATTCCTACACTAGGCTGACAGAAAAATTCTACGCTCATTAGCTATAAAGCTAACACGTATGATATGCATACGATATCTCAGTTATTAAAGTGCAACGAAGACAAATTACGTCTAATGCGAAAGTGAAGGGTACATCAATGTCTCTTTCTTTCAGGAATTCCTTTAAATAAAACCAAAGACTATATGAACACTTGAGAAGTTGAGAAATGGGGAACGCAAATATAAAATGAAGGGTATATTTTGTTTATATGTATAATTTTGTGGTAGTGTAATTGTATATTGTGATGGTGGAGATTTTTCTTTATGTTGTCATTCTGAAGTGTATTTGTGTATTTTCATTTTGAGTGTAACGTATTTAGACATTTTTTGGCAGAGTGCATTGAAAGAAATAATGTTGTCATTTCATGTAAAATCATTTATTTCAAGGGGCGATTTGTAACGATTCGATCCCCAAGCTTTTATATTTATAATAATTAATCTTTTTCGTTTTATTTATATATATATATATTAATTTTTTATTAAGTAGTATTCCATGCTACAAGATTTTATCTGTCTGTAAGCAGCTCAAATCATTCTGAACAGATTTCCATTTACGAATGGTTGTAAGGTTAGTTGTCAGAGAGACGTGGGAAGTGACAGGTTCGCTTACATTTCTACAATTGATGTTATGTCCTAAAGAAGGTCCTAGCGCGTGACAAAGGCAGGCGATGCGGTGTCCGGTCACTATTAGTGCCGGTAGTGGGAAATCTATTCTCTACCCCAAATGAATGTAAGAAACCCTTGCTGTTGTGGAGAAATAACTTAAGAAATGGCATTATTCAATAATGGAAATGTCAGTATTCCTGATGAGTATTGTTCGTGAAGGAGCAGTGACTTATAGACTGTGTTTAATTGAAAGGGTTGGACTTAACATTCGCACCCCCAAATGAATGTAAGAAACCCTGGCAGCTGTGTCGAAATAACTGAAGACATGGCATATTCTATAATGGAAATGTCAGTATTCCTGATGAGTATTGTTCGTGAAGGAGAAGTGACTTATAGACTGTGTCTAATTGAAAGGGTGGGCTTTAAGAACCATATTATTGACAAAAACTTGAAGATGATATAAATACAGGAGCTCAAGCCAGAGAGACAACACTTATTATTATTCATTCAGTCACTCCGGTAGTCCTACGTACTGGGAGTCAGTTTAACGTGAGTTGGGAGTCGCCATCAAACCGTCGTTCCCTGAGCATCGACCATCCAACTTTATACATTCAGAGGAAAATATTAGCGAGGCATCATGCTGAATTACTACAACATGTCAACTACGGGACGGATCAACGAGGACATCAGTCATATTATATATATATATGACAATACTTCAAGAGGTGAGCGAAGATCATGATTTATCTCACGTCTCTCAGGCCATGTAAAATCAAGCTTG
The DNA here is from genome assembly GCA_946902985.2 of Meconema thalassinum. Lineage (NCBI taxonomy): Eukaryota > Metazoa > Arthropoda > Insecta > Orthoptera > Tettigoniidae > Meconema > Meconema thalassinum. The sequence continues at coordinate 550,472,917 of OX336392.1, forward strand.
TATTCATTTTAGTTCAATCCATTCATTATCCTTTATCTGTTGAGCCGCAGTAAATTTTCTTTAAATTCAAATTTGTAACTATTCTTATTGTGTTTTTCTTTTTATATTTGTTACCTAGATTCATTAAATTCATTTAAGTCAATGTCAGGACCCTCATTTATAGTAGTTAGTAATATTATATAAGGCTAACCCAACTATCCTTCATAATGCTGAATCGGTTTGAGTACTACGGTTTCACTTCGACCGGGGATAAGATATCTTGTTTTCTGCCAATGAGTAGCTGTGCAATCCCCTTCTTTTGACTATCTAATTAGTCTGGCGCCCATACCAAATCATATCATTTTTAGTGTACACTTCAAGGTAAGTACAAAACAAAAGTGCATATTTTAATTGTGTCTCATTTTCATTTCATTCATCATTTTATGTTAATTTATCTCTCATATCGCCCCATTACAGAACTGTAATGAGTACAAGTAAGTACCTAATATGTATATATGAGTACCTTTCAATAATACCTTAATAATATTAATTACATTAATTCTTTCCACGAAAGGACTAGCCTACGTCTTTTTTTACCGGCCCTGGAATAATTATGTAGTGGGACGGAGGGGGGGGGGGGTCGATCCGAAAAGTAACTAATATCAATAACAACATGATGTGAATATGGTTGGCTTTCATCGGAGAAGAAAATTAGCTTTTGTGAATTGGGGTTGGTTGGGGGAAGGGGGAGCGGGGGTGGGGGTGGGGTGGGGGTGGTGGTTTCCAAAGTTGGTGATTGTAACCAGAAACCATAATTACAACAACATTTCATCATAATTTGGGTATAACAGAAGAAATAAGGTGGAATTTTGCATTTTTGGGATTTTTTAGCGATTTTTGAAAAATGACATCATTTCAAAGCGCCATATCTCGGTTAAGAATTGACATACAAACATGTTTGAATAGTCAAACTTGTAGGAAATTTAAGGCTCTATTTAATGCATACGAATGCTTTTGCAGTAGGACGTAAAGGAAAAACGTTATTGAGGAGAAACCGGAGGAAGGTCGAAACTTTTGCAGCTTCCTCCCCCCTCCTCTTTTAGCACAGGGTCCTCGATGTCCAAAACTTGAGAAAAAGTTAATTAACTATCCCTGAACAACATCCCAAAGTTTCTTTGAATTCCGACCTTTTTCCACCTAACCCCCACTTTGTCCAACCTGTCGACTGGACTAATATTGACTTTGATCCCTTTAAAAGGACACAAGAATGTTTTAAAAAGTCTCCTTAATGTCTAACAGGAACCGTCTTGATTTATTTTAACTGAATTGCATTGGACACAAATACACTGTATAAGTAAAGATGCACTATGCTCCGCTCAGTTGATTAGGTCACCTGAAAAAGCAATTTCAATATTGTATTTCGCGTGACCGCCGTGTTGGTTTCATTTATATCAGACAATTGAAAGTCTCTTGTGTGAACATAATTCAGGGTCATTTCTCGTCAAAAAGATTTGAGGTATTGTGAAATATTTTGCGTGGTCGTGATATTGGATTGGTGACACTCATCGAAATTGTAAATGCACGTTTCGGGTTGATGATGATTATCATAATTGTTGTTTTAAGGGGCCTAACATCTAGGTTATCGGTTCCTGATGGTTTGGATGGCCGTGAAGATGAAAATGAAATGTAAAATTATAACTAAAACTAACTATTAACTTATATACTAGAAGAAGAAATGGAAAACAAAAGAAGAATAAGGCAAATAAAGGACAGGAGGAAAAGAAATGCCCTCAACCCTCGAAGAATGCGGATTGAGGGACTTGGAAGGAAGAAGAGCCATGAAAGGTAGACAGGAAAGTGAAAGAGGAGAGGGTCCGCCCCACAGGTAGTGGAGAAACGGGGGGAAACCGGACCCAGCTCAGGAATCTCTCGGGGTCGCCAACTCCCGAACTCACCAGCCGTGAGCCCCTGAGGGTGTAGCAATATCTAGGGGGCGCCAGAAGTGGTGGGGCTACATACACCCTGCCTCCTTAAGGGCCTTGAGCAGAAGGCAGGAGATAACAGGAAAAGAAAAAGAAGACTGACCCCTCGCAGAAGGAGGGAATCAGAAAAGATGAGACAAGGGCCAAATAAGGCGGGAAATAAAGAGACTCCCTAGGCCTCGGATACCCTAATACCGTCGGGGTCGGAAGAGAACAAGAGTTGAGCAAGTGAGGTCGACAGGAAAGAAGACAGAGAGGAGCCCGGCACAAGTAAGTGGAAGCAATACCGGACTCAACTGGGGCCCCGTGGTCGCCAACCCACGTCCCACTAGATGTGAGCCCCTGGGGGCGTTTCGGGTTTGTCCGGGTAGTAATAAGTCCTTACCAAGTTTTATAGAAATCGCTCTAGTAGGCCTACGGTAGCTAAAACGTTATACGGGGGACGCACACATGGACAAAAGTTGATCACATAAGCCAATATTGCGCATGCTGAAAATAGGATAACAAAGAAAAGCATTTGGACTTTGTTTAGAAATATAAAATAGTTTCATCAATGAGGTTGGTTGGTTGGTTCCTCCGTTTAGGGGCTGCGACAACATTGTCATGTAGCCCCGTTTACTTTGGGTGTGTGTAGAATTTGTCTGATAACCGGTGTTAATTGTGATGGCTGTATTAGTGTGTGTTATCTGTGATTCAGGTAGAAGGACTGCAGACGATTATTTTTTTCAAGTAGTTCCTGCTTTTTCCACCAAATGCTACATCCCACGACACCTAGCTGCGGACGTGGCTACTAAATGCCATCGCATTCAGCACCTGGGGGCGAACTTTGGAAATAATATAGCGTTATCAAACTAACCTACACAGTTTAGCTTCACACAAGTGTAGTTAGTGGAAGGTTCTTTTTCATGCCATAAATCTATGACATGGGACCGCCGGCTTTACTTCCCCTCCGAAGGAAGGCATACTGAGAGATGTTTAACGCTTTTAAAAAAATCCGACGACTTCGGCCGAGTTTGAACTCACGATCTTGGACATGGAACCTCAGCATGCTATCAACTACGCCCGAGACGCTTGTGATTGACGCAACTTGAAAATTCTTGACAATGCTGGGTTAAATGTTTGACCAAATAACTTATCTTTATGTTAGAACCTAAAATAGTTATAATTAACGTCGAACATAAACAGTCGTATGCAACTCGCCTATAATGGTAATTGAGACACTCGTATGGACATTATAAAACTCGCTTCGTTCGTTATATAATCATACTCGAGTCTTAATTATTGCCATTATAGCCTAGGCGTGTTGCGTAATGTACTATCGTCAAGTGGAGATTAACTAACCTTGTCGCCCCACGCTGGTGAATCCCTGGGTTAGAGTAAAGAATTCTCCCGTACGCCTCCAGGCCCCGCCGCAATACGTCACTTGCACAAGGAAACTGAATGATGTGAGATTAAAATTCTGTAAACACATTCACTTGCACTGGGCCATGTTAACAATGCTATACAAAGTGTGGGAGAAATATGGTCTGTGTACGAGATAAAACAGCCCGTCCCATTGTTCGTTAAGCTGGGTATTGTACGCAGGGGATGTCCACTGGAGGGGTTCTTCTCCTCAGAAAGGTATAACAACTTGCTCGCTCTCTCCCGTTAATCCTCGTACTTCAGATGAATAGAGCATCGTGTTTCAGAATCACTAGTCCAATAATAATAGTGATAAACAAAAGTTTGGTGCTTTTCAGTCGGTCAACACGAATGCACCCAAATAGAGCTGGGTTATGCTCTAATCCTGAAATAAATTACATGAGATTAATAAATACACTAGGATGACCAGTTTCGATCGTCAAGCGATCATCATCAGATCCATTACACTTAGGCTATAACATCTATGTTTGAGACTACAGATGAAAAATATATACAATATGTACTATTATTTAGTTTCAGTGTTGGTAATGCAACAGTCGGTGTATGCTAAATGTGGTATATCGAATGTTAGGTGAACTTCTAAAATAGTGATAAAAATCCGGAATTTGTCTGTTAAGGGAGATTATATGGTTATAAAAAATCAACTGTGGTTATACTGTAATAATACAGGCTTATACTTATCGGGTTGTCTCCTTAACTGGAACTTGGCAGTTGCGTGTTCACTTAGGCACCAGTTATGGTCGATTACCCCAGATTTTAACTGGGCGGAACTGGTTTTTCCCTTTTCTCCCCCTTTAGTTGCTATGATCTTTCTGAGGTCAGTGCCATGCTTATAACGAACATAGGAATGCGATAAGATACGGAACACATTCAGCCGTATGCGAACATATGTGTGACACGGGGCACAGCTTTACTAAAATCGAGACTGACCTAAAAACAATTCATCACGAATCGAAAGGCAGAGCTCTCGACATAAAGAAGAAATCGAGATTCACCTAGCCAAACAAAACAATCCCAACAATCTAAATGAACACACTTTTATGCAAAGTTCACCCCTTTTCGCTCTACTAAAACACACCCTGTCGAAAACAAGACACAACTTAGCGATACAGCCAAGATAGATTAAAAAAGGGGGTGGGGGTGGGGGGAAATAGCGGTGGTTATAGGTAAATGTTATTTGGATCAGGTGTACTGTGTACACCGATATGCGCGGCAGTATTAAAGGTGACGGGTCGTCTTCAATAGACCGTCTACCGCTTAGTTTGAATGACCTTTTTAGTCCATGCGTGGTGAAGATAGTCCACGGTCTTTAATACATGCAGATCTTCCTGTATTCAATAGCATACATTCTTATCTAGATTTGGCAACGTCACACAAATAAACATGGCACTGACCTCAGAAAGAACATAGCAACTAAAGGGGGAGAAAAGGGAAAAACCAGTTCCGCCCAGTTAACACCCGGGGTAATCGACCATAACTGGTGCCTAAGTGAACACGCAACTGCTACAAGTTCCAGTTAAGGAGACAAGCCGATAAGTGTAAGCCTGTATTATTACAGTATAACCATAGTTGATTTCGTATAACCATATAATCACCCCTAACAGACAAATTCCGGATTTTTATCACTATTTTAGAAGTTCACCTAACATTAGATATACCACATTTAGCATACACCGACTGTTGCATTACCAACACTGCAACTAAATAATTGTACATATTGTATATATGTTTCACCTGTAGTCTCAAACATAGATGTTATAGCCTAAGTGTAATGGATCTGATGATGATCGCTTGACGATCGAAACTGGTCATCCTAGTATATTTATTAATCTTATGTAATTTAGTTCAGGATTAGGCCATATAACCCAGCTCTATTTGGGTACATTCGTGTTGACCGACTGAAAAGCACCAAACTTTTGCTTACTTAGGCAACACTAAAAAATGGCTTCAAACCTAAAAATAGTGATAAAATAATAATGATAATAAAATACATCATTAAGGCAGACATGCCAGATGACAAATGTAGGAGATGCCATCGTGAATCGGAGACCATCCAGCATATCTCAGGGGGATGTACAACAATTTCATCTACGTACTACTTGAAGAGGCATGACCATGTGGCCAAGATAATCCACCTGAGCCTGGCAAAGAAGCACTCCTTAAGTAATAATGTTCTGCCTTACTATCATTACATTCCTAATGCTGTTCTGGAGAATGATACACACAAGCTACTCTGGGACAGTTCAGTGATCACAGATAGACCTATATCAGCAAATATTATTCTTATCGGTAAAGTGCAGAAGAAAACACTTCTAATAGACATCGCAGTCCCTCACTCGCATAATATCCAGCACAGTTATGCCGAGAAAGTGACGAAATACATGACTCTGGCTGAAGAGATGTGGCAAGAGGAATTTGTCATTGTATTGTATCTCTTCCACAGGGATCATTCCGTAGTCACTGAAGGCCAACCTCGATAAACTGGGGCTCCACTATAATCTGCATACCATTCTGCAGAAAGTAGTTATTTCAGGGACCTGCTCATAGTTCGTAGTTCAACCTAGCAACATAGAGAACTCCACTCTCTTTTAGCCTATTTTCAATTTTGAAAAAATAGGCTTATGAGATCACCTTTTGTCCGTGTGTGTGTGCGTGTGTGTGTGTGTGTGTGTGTGTGTGTGATTCGTGTGTGTGTCCCCCCCTAATAAAATCTAAACGGCAGGAGCGATTTCAATGAAACTCGGAAAGTTCATAGCACTATTCCCGGCGACCTCGACCGTGCCCTTCAAATTTTCTTACGACTCACCAATCCAACATGGCGGCTGTGCGAAATATTTCACCAGCATTCAATATCTCCGAAACTATTACCGATATTACCCTGACATTTTCTATGGTGATAGAGGGAACTACTATAAGTTCACTTATGTGACTTTTGAAAACCTGGTAACTACAAAACCAACATGGTGGCCAAGCGAATTTGCGACTTTTAAATAGACGTTTCTCGCGATTTGACCAACCAAACGCAATGAAACTTGGTACAGTATATGTTTATATACATTGTAATGCACCGACATCTAACTTCGTTCAATTGTTAACATAATCACAAGATGGCGGATGTGCGAAATATTTCACCGACATTCTATATCTCTGAAAATATTAGCGGTATCTCCCTAAAATTTTGTACGGAGATAAAGGGCACTATTGGACGTCCATCTATAAGATTTTTAAAAACCGGTTAACTACAAAACGAACATGGCGGCCAAGCGAATTTGAACATTTTAAAGAGACCTTTCTCGCGATTTAATGTTCCAAACGCACTGAAACCTGGTACAGGAAATATTTATACACATTGTAATCCACTGGTATCTAATTTAGTTCAATTGTTTACATAACCTCAAGATGGCGGCTGTGCGAATTTTAAAATTAAGTTTTTATTTCTTGTGATGTAGTCATGCGATCGAAGTGAAAGTTTGAATAATGAACCTACGCAATAATTTTCCTTTAATGGTACATGACTCTATGGCCTATACATTTAACAATCCAACATGGCGACCATCCGAAGTATTTAGACGATACTGAATATCTACGAATCTATTTTAGCAATCAAACTGCATTTTTTAATGTTCATAGCGGCTATGAACTTAAGTTCACCTATAGGACTTTAAATAACCTGGTGATCACAAATCCAACATGGCGGCGACGCGAATTATAAATATTTAAATGGACGTTTCTCGCAACTTAACCATCTGCGTGCAGTGAAACTTGGTACAGTAAATCTTTATCCGAATGTTAATCCACTGGCATCTAATTTATTTCAATTGTTTCCATAACCTCAAGATGGCAGCTGTGAAAAAATGTTAAATCTCCTTGTTTTTTCTTGTGTCCTAATTATGCGATTGAAGTTTGAATACTACACGTTCACAATAATCTGCATGTAACAGTACATAACTCTAGGACGTACATATATAAAATCCAACATGGCGACCATCCGAAATATTTAGTCGGTTCTCAATATCTACGAATCTATTACAGCAATCAAACTGAAATTGTGTATGTTGATAGTGGCAATTAACATAAGTAGGATATATGAAAATAGGCTGTATAGTTCTTCACGGAACTACTTGTTTTTACTGTCGACTTGAGCCTCTATGGACTGCGTGTTAACAACCACTGTCATTTCAGTGTCTGCGTCGTGTTCGTTTGCCGGCTTTGACATCTTGTCAGTATCTCTAGAGCCCATCTATCAGTTTGTTCTTCCGCTCTTCTGTCAAAGGGCCTCTTCGTCTTCTGGGTTCTGCCTCCACCATAAAACCCTGATAGCTTTTCACCAACCTTCTGAAACTATTCCTGTCTTTGACTTTATCCTCCGTAATGCCCACCTGTCTCATATCTTTCTCACGACATTTCAACTTAGAGATCTTCAGTTTAAGAAAATTCCAGATTTTCTTTGTGAGCCGGTCTTTATTCATACGGAAGATGTGCCCATAAAACAGCAATCTTCGCTTTATAACTGATGTTATTATCGGTTCCATCTTGCTGTATACTTCTTTATTTGATACCACTCAAACCCATCTGTTGACCAAGATCTTCCGTAGTAGTCTGCGTTCTCTTTTAAGTAGCTGATTGACTTGTCCTTTCCGATTCATACATAGGGTCTCCGAAGCATATAAACCTTCTGGTTTGACAACAGTGCTGTAGTGCCTTAGTTTGGCTCCACTCTATCTTGCAACAAATGGTGAATTGTACCCAACGATATGGTGAATATATGAGTGATAATAATAATAATAATAATAATAATAATAATATAACTAATGAAGCAAACGCTAACTAACACGACAGCAAAAGGTAAACTCTTCGGGATATATCCATACCGTTAGAAATTAACACAGGACTCAAGACAAAGAAATGGTTTATCACCATTGCTATTTAATTTGGACCTAGAAAAAGTGATTCGGGAATGGATAATTGAAACTAAAGGGATAAATATTGTCAGAAACCTCAAGAACAAAATCCATCTTGATTGCATAGCCTTTCTAGATGACCTTTCTATTCTCTACAACAATGGGCAAGAAGGAATCCATTCATGAAATAGCAGCTAGAACAGGACTCGAAATCTCGTATAAGAACACTAAATTAGCCCAGACATATTAGGGATCAACCTCGGAAAGAGAGATAACAAGCTGTAAACTCGTATGCACCTTCATTTTGGTGTTCTGAACGTTGTATCAAAAGTCTCATAAAATCTCGTGTCTGCGCCATTAGTTATTCAAGTTCAAATGTTACAAAAATAAGTTTTTCGCAATTATTTCGGTTTCTATAGCTCCAATGATGTTAACACTTATTATAAAAATTGTAGAACATACAATTTGCGACAAGTTTGTTTTGAAGTTTTATTTTTTTCATACGCCCAACCGTTTGCGAGATAGAGGGCAGAGAGTCCGCAGCGCTCAGCCATACTCACTGCAATGGAAGGTCAACAGTGAATCTCAGTGAATAATACCTTGTGTAAAGTTATTAAACCATTGAAATATAATTCACAATAAATAATTTGTATTATTTATTAGTCAATAGCCGTCCCCGTGGTGTTGGGGTAGCGCGCCTGCCTGTCACCAGGAGGGGGGCCCCCATATGCAAACTATTGGACTGATGACTTTCTAGCTTGGTCAAAGAACGCTTCTCAAATAAAGGTATGTACTTGCAAAATTTGGTAGAGATCAGATGATTAGGTTGGTCGTAAATTGATTTAAGAGTTTTACATTTGGGTGGCCACCATTACGTTTCCGTCAAGAGGGCGGCAATATAAAACATGACATTGAGGTGCCCTTTGCTAGTGCTAACTCTGTACCAAATTTTCTTCAATTCGGTTTCACCGTGTTTGAATAGATAAGGAATCGATGTGCACACATACATGGCCACCAGCAGCAAAGTATTGGGCTGATGACCTTGTATCTTGGTCAAAAGATTCTTCATACTTAAAGGTATGTTGTTGCAAAATTTGGTAGAGATCGGATGATTAGGTTAGTCGTAATCTGATTTAAGCTTTGAACATACGGGTGGCCGCCATTGCGTATCCTCAAGATGGCGGCGATATAAACCATGACACTGTGGTGCCCTTTGCTAGTTGTACCTCTGTACCAAATTTCGTTCAATTCGGTTTCACCATGTTCGAAATGATAGGGGGGACAGACTTTTAGATTACACACACACACACACTCACACACTCTCTCTCTCTCTCTCTCTCTCTCTCTCTCTCACACACACACACACACACCGACAGACACACTTTTTTGCCCTGTGTAGATCTCATGAGTCTACTTTCATTTTTCGCAAAAATCGAAAGTAGGCTAAAAATCCAGTCCCTAATAATATGCTCAGAATGGTATTTAAACTCATTGTCTCTTAAAGAGATTGGTGATTTTGTGTGTGTTTCGTTCACGAAACTGAAACGTGTGAACCTATTTTCATTATTAGGTTTCAATATCGAAATGTCTATATCCAATCCCATTACCAGGTCGTCTCTTCCTGGGACAGCATCCAATGGTGCGCATTAACAGAAACCTATTTACTCTTCATATCCACTGCTGTTGAAATAATTGCGAACCTTCATTATCATAAATTGTGTGTTGTAAACAGATCTCTGTCCATGTCAGAGCAACTGATTAATGCTCGAGGCCCGTTACAAATAAAAGCCAGCATTCAATTGGTTTTTCCATGGAATATAGAGCTCTCGGCCCGTAAATCCTCGCCATTTTCTCTCAATTTGTGACGCTCTGGCGTAATTTAATGTACATCGCTGCAAACAGAGGTTCAATGACGTATTATAGTCGCTGTCCTGTGCTAGCAATTACTCGTGGATGTTAAAACGTCGCTTTATGAAGTGCATGACGCCATTCTGCCATGTGTACGGCGTGTTTGAACCGCGTCCCATGATTCGGCGTCTTTTTAGATAAACTGTGTGGTTTCACTGTCGATAGTAACTATTTGGATAAATAATACGTGACACAGAACAAAGTGTTGCAGTAATAAAATAAACTGGTCAGAAAAGGTTTTGCATATTGCAAGATTATGTATTTGCGGACCAAATATACTACACGTGCATTATCCGATAATAGTTATATTTATGTATGTGGCGTATGGCATTACACATGGAACACACGCCACGATTGCCGATGTCGTCCCCGGTTCGCGCTTTGTGGCCTCCGGCTCGTTACTTATTGAACGCACCTTATTCATGATATATATGTATTATAGATTGTATTATAGTTTTTATGTATTGTTGTAAAGCAGTTGGTTTAACCCGTGCTTTAGAGTAACCCATGTTTGTAATGATGAATTGATTAAATAATAATAATCATAATAATAATAATAATAATAATAATAATAATAAAGACAAGAATATTGACAAACAGCTTTCGAACACATGGTTGTCAAGGGGAGAGCTGTTTCCAGAAACTGAGGGATTTAACCAGGCGATACAAGACAAAGTTATCACCACAAGAAGTTATAGGAAACACATCCTGAAAGATCAGACTGTTATAGATGACGAATGCAGGAAGTGCAATACCGGCCCGGAAACCATAGAGCATATTACCAGCAGCTGCAGAATTCTAGCGCCAACATCTTACACTGAGAGGCGTAATGATGTTGCCAAAGTCATTCATCAAGAACTCGCCCTACCCCGATCTCTCATACACGACAGGACGCCTTATTACAAATACTCTCCAGAAAGTGTGCTGGAAAACGAAGATTACAAGCTGTATTGGGATCGCACTATTGAAACAGACAAAACAACTCCTCATAATAGACCAGACATAACTTTAACTGATAAGAACCCTCACACGTACTTGATTAACATATCTGTTCCGAATGACCATAATATCCACCATAAATACAGAGAGAAGGTTGATAAATATACTCCTCTAGCTATGGACGTTGCTGGAATCTGGAAACAAAACAAAATGTGACGATTCTTCCTTTCCTCCCTTCTCCCACTGGCCTGACATCTAAATCCTTTTCAGTAAATCTAGCCACACTAAATCTTACCATATACACCCACACTATTGCACAAAAGGCTGCAATTCTGAAAACCTGCAGCATCGTTAGAGGGTTTTTGAATACACATTAGAATTTGTCTTTGGACCCTCTTGTGAAAAAGAGGCATGGAAGAAAAGAAGAGAAAAGAAAATTAACTGTCAAACGTCTATGTTATAGCGTATAGTTCGGAAATGTATGCTATATGCTTAAGTGTTACTTTACTCATTTTCTTGTATGTATTATACCGATATGAGTCATGTTACCGACTGTAAGTTGAGTAAATAAAGAAGATAATAATTGTACCAATTTTGCAAATCGGTACATGTTCATCTTATCTTCGAGACGCAGCAGGAGCTCCAGGTCTGGCCGGATTATCATGAGAGCATACACCAGGCCTCTTCTGAGAATTCCTTTCGCCAAGCTGGCGCCTGGCTACAGGTGAAATGGGATCGCCTAGCCTTTATGCCAGGATTTCTACCCTTCGTGCGAACTGTCACTTAAGGTATTATCGTAAATGGAAAAGAGGGATAAGTCAAGCTTTGATCCGTGAACTTTTGAAAGGTGAACATTTCCTGTCAGCTTCATTCGCCAAGCTCTTATTCTGAGAACAATCTTACAGGAACATTGTGTAACGCCTCAAGTCCTAGAACGTTTCTACGCAGTAACCTGTGTTGGGGTGAGATTCAATGATACCAACTCAAACCTCGGGGTCTGGCCCTTGTGTTAGCGGGTTGGGCCACTAGTCGCGTGTGGTATTACTGGAGTCAAGTGGTGGGGGGACTCTGGAATACAGGCGTGCGCTCTGTGGCAGGGATGACAGTGCGAGAGGAACCTTGGTGACGGAAGGACTTAAAAGCGATCGCCTCCGGGGGAACTGAAGCCAGCTCCTCCGGAGGGCCGAAATACACCAGGTGGTATGAACTCAATTTGTTAGAAGGGGCAACCGTTCCATGGAAAATTAAACTGTGTCTTTTGCTATGTCGTTAAGGCCATGTGACGGTGGACCATATTTTGAGCGGACTGACATTTTATTTTAGTATATTAGCATGTAATATTTTGGAAGGGTTTGTATGATTTGGTGGTACCTTTATATGTAATTACTGCAGGGTGGGTTATTATTGCCCTATTTTCGGTTAGCTGGATGGGAACCTCGTGGATTTAACTTTGGTCAGATAGGCTTCAGAAGACAATCAGTGCTGGACTCTGAAGCTTCTCAGACGCTTTCGTTCACTAAGGAACGCGTAAGTTGCTTATGTAACATTGTTTTAGAAGTGGCACAGAGTCTAACTTCATGTTGTTATTCCTTTAGTTTTGTCGTCAGGGGAATCTTTCTAATCAAATTCTTTTCTATCACAAATGTAGATGTGTGTAATCTTGCCAAGCGGGCAAGTGTCTGGTTTGTTTAGGTTAAGTCATTGCATTGGTGTTTAATTAGATCATATTTGTCAGATGGTTAATTTTAGTGGTGGAAGGTTTATCTTGTAATTTGTTTGATCTTAATGTTCAATACATGTTAGCTTATTTGATTTGTCATGTTATTTATTGCATGAAGTCACTAGGAAGATTATTCCTCCTTTTCCTTCTTCATCTTTGGCAGGGTCATTTTAATACGGGCTGCTGAAGTACGCATCCAGCCTTCCACTCAACAAGCTGGTCTTGACATTAGCTTCGTCCCGCCTGATCTCTTTTCCTAAATTAAATCAGGGTGTTCTTGAATACCAATCAAATCGGAACATTCGCTCCTAGTTTTTTTTTGCTGTGAACTCGGCTGACCTAGCGAGTAATTAAATGATAATTTTGATATGCTAATATTATTATTATTATTATCACATCTTGGGTTATCAAAAGGGAAGGGGGGGGGGATGAGAGACTACTGTTACAGTGATTTTTTTGGGTATTTAGAGGCCACTGTTACATTGGTAGCAGTGAGCGTGGTTTGTTCTGTGATCTTGCCATTAGCAAACAATCCTTCCTATCGACTGATTGCAGTAATTAATTAAAATTAAATTCAGTAACTTAATTAACGTACTGGGCCCTCCATACTACTAATCTTTTCTCCAATAGGTAGGCTAGTTATTAGAGCAGAACCTAATACATGTTGTGATTTGATTTCATGTAAAATAACTTGCTGTGTACATCGAGGACCAAATGAGCAATCATATCGTCAGCTGTTAGACGAGAAGATAGCTGAAAACTGTAAGTGGCAGTCACGTGCGCTGAACGGAAGTCAGGATTGCTGGAATAATAAATGGCTGAGCTGCGTTGACAGATTGATGGATCGACCGGCCGAATGAATTTCACACGTGGTGAGTTTTGATATGCTGTTTGTATGGTTTTGGGGTGGTTGTAAATTCATTCTGTTTCTTGTAGGAAATAGTCCAGCTCAATTTTACTGCGCCTGTGCTAAATGTACACCTCGGGAAGTGTTGTTTTGACAAATTGTGTCACGTGTTTGAAAAGAATAAAATGTTTGTCTGATTGGAATTAGTTTTGGTAAGGTTTAAATTAGTGACGTTTTAAATTCTCTTGAAAATAGGCTGAAATTGATAAACTTGTATTTCCAGTAAGAATAACTTAGTGTCTGTTTTGATGTGCGTTTAGTACACGCCTGTTGAATCACGTAGTGATTTTGAACTATCATGGCCGGCGACTGTGACAAGTTATTGTTTTATGCAACTGATGTCAGTAAAAATGTGAATTGCGTGTGTGGATTTATCATCAGCAGGTTCTTGGGGGTAAATCTGTAATTATTCTTAATAATTGTTAGTGATGTAAGGCTGAAATTCTGAAATTCGCTGTGCATAATACGTGTAAGCTATTATTGGTAGTTGTCAGCTGTTCGTTAAGCCAAACATTTCAAGTTTTGTTGTCATTTCTTTAGCTGGGGGTTAATTATTTCGCTGTTGGTAGTTCTGTCAAATTAAATTGGACCGTGAGAGTATTAAAATTTAGTGTTGTCAACTTATTCGGCGTTGAATTAAATCTGGAAAATGGTCGAATTGCTGTCCATATGTACGTTCGGTAATTGTGTTTTGAATAATGTTAAATGTCGAATTGCGTGTGTGCTAATTCAGTATAAATGAATCGGGTGAGTGTTTATGTATGATTGGTTGATGTTTAAGTTGCTTAGTAATTGGGGGGCGAGTAAATTGTCTTGTTGTGACATAGGATTTTTAAGGTAAGATTGTCATCTAAATTGGTCAAGTATTAAATGGCTTTAATATTCAGTATCTTAGTGTGTGTTCGTTGAGTGACTTACTAAGTGGGATTTTTTCTGGGAGGCATTCACCTTCGGGTCACATCTCATTTAGGGTGTAAATAAATATTTTCCCCCGATTCGTGTCTTTCGTTTTAGGACGTATTTCTACGATTGTAAGGAGAACTGTGATTTCAGGGCTACAACTACGGGTTGTTTTATCAGGTCCTCACGTGAGTTGATACTCCGTTGGCGTTATAGTGTCTTGACGATCCGAATACTAACATACTGGTGTAAATGGGGAATTTAGAATTGGTCAGGGAAGGGAGCACGTGTGTCTGGTGGAGGTATGAACGTATTTCTGTGGTTGATTGTGTTCAGGATGTGTGAGTGTATGTGTGATGCGATTTTTATTGCTGCCCTGACTAGGAATCGAACTGGTGTTCTTTGGTGGTCAAAATTGTATTTATTTTCTTTTGTAATCCTTCGTTTTTTTAATCCTGCTGATTGAATGAAAGTCATGTGTGAATGAATTGATGTAGGTTTGCAATTTGAATTTGGGTGGGAGTAATTGAGGCCTAATTGCCAGTAACGTAAGATGGATTATTATTAATTTTATATTAGTTGTATTAGTTGCATTTTGAACTGAACCTATTATGCAGATGTGCTTCGTTCGGGGATCTACTGTCAGGAGTCCATTTAATTTGGGGTGTGAGTACCATCTTGATTGGGCCCGGGCAGGGTGTATATAGTATTTGCCCGAGTCGAGTGACTGAAGGTATGGGACTACGTTATCTCGGTGACAGGCAATTATTTTGGGGGGTATTTAGAAGCCACTCGTCCAGTTGGTATGGGGAGTCGGGCCACAATTGCTGAGCTGTCGGTAAGTGTTTCTATACCATAGGGTATTTTGTATTCATGATATCTGTACGATTGCTAATTTGCATAATTGAATGTAATGGGTTATTGTCGTGGGTGGTAAAATCTTATAATGAGATGTTTGAGAAGGATGTGTGATGGATGATGGATGAATGTTAGGAACTGGAGTCCTGTGTTCGAGTTCCAGTGATGAAGTTGCTAACTCTGGGAATACTTGTTGATTTTTGGTATATATAAAAAAAAAATTGGTAGTTCGGTTGGTGAAAGTTTTCCTTTAGGGAGATATCCTGCGGTGGCATGCTGAGCTGTCGTTGTATGTCAGCTGCTGTGTTCGCTAGTCTGATTTTGAGATTTTTTGAGGTTGCAGTGCTTTGTTTGCGATGGCATTGAAATGGGCTGGTTCGTTAGTTATTCATAACTTGCAGTTCTTGCTGTTAGGCGGCTAGGTTATTCTATTGTGGTCACATTCTGAAGGGTTGTAGGTTCGTGAGATTTCATGTAGACTCCCGTTAGCTTGGGTGTGTTAATTTCACAATCAGCTGTTGTAGGCGTTCATGCATATTTTGATTCTGGAGTTTTCACTTGAGGGTGCTTCAGTGCATTAGTTGGTTAGTTATTTATAACTTGCAGCCTTGATCTGTTAGACCGCTAGGGTCTCTGTTGTAGTCTCAACTCTGAGAAGTTCTGGGTTCATTAAAATTTTGTGTAGCCCCGTCATCTTGGGTGTGTGTGAGTTTGGCTGTTGCTACCGGATGTTCTGATCGATTGTGAGCCTTAGTGACAGTTAGTGTCCTGAGTTCGGATGGTCATCCTACAGGAACTCTTGGGAGTTTGTAGACTGTTAGGATGCGTTGGCGAGTAGCGATGAAGTTATTTGGTGAAACATGGTTAGGTGTTTGTATGTGAATTGGTTGGATCGTGGTGTCTATTGTTTAGCGTGGTCTCCCCATTTGGTTATTGTTCTCGTGGAAGGTAGTTGCTGTTTTCTGTCGTTCGTCGGATGGCCACCGTGGACGGTTAGGGGCAGCGACTGGTGAAATGAGACAGTGGCTTTTGATATTCATTATGTTTTTATATGTGTCACATACCTGAGACGATCCATATGGTTTGATTATGGTATGTTGTGTTTGTTTTAATATGTTTTGGTGTTTCCTAAATGTGTTCTGTTTTCCTACGGTACTGCGTGGGGCCATCAAAGTAAATGTAAATTCATTTTTGAGTATGTTTAACTGTTTTGGAAGGGTACCAGTGAGTTCCCCCTTGCTTTATTTCTATTTTGATGGTGTTGCCCATAAACATTTCAGGGAATTTCGGTGGGAAAATATCTGAAATTTTGTAAATATTATGGTTTCTGGATGTTTTAGTCAAAAATTGATTGATATAAGTTGATTTAGTTATTCTTGCTAAGTATTGTAGTGAACTTTCAATTAAGCTTGTTAACGTCAGTCATATCGTTTAGTTGGTTGCCCCTTTGGTGTGTTTTTCATACTTCAGTGGACCTTTAATTATGCCCTGGACACTATCTCTTTGCGCAAAACCTTGTTTGAAGCATCAAGTATCCCTTGTGATTTGAAAGACTCTTAAGTGAACTTCGATGGCACACTAATGCTTCGTGTGATGTTTTTTTTATCCTTCCTGGGATAACTTCAGCTGTTATGGGCTGGTTGGCTGGCCTGGAACGATTGTTCCCTCTAAGGGAACTGTATTTGGACCATACGCTGCTGTTCTGATGTGTGTTTCAGTGGTCACTATGTGGGACGTGTACTACCAATCTGGGCCCAGTTTGGAGGTACCATCTAGGTCCCATGGCATCTTTCTACCCGAGGAGATCTACTTCAAGGTCCGCTGGCGGAGATTGGAGTAGCCTCTCCAGCTGCTAAGAGACCAGCTGGACACCATCACCCTGTTCATCATCTCCCCATCGTCTTCCTTTGGAGGAGGAGGATGTACCAATTTTGCAAATCGGTACATGTTCATCTTATCTTCGAGACGCAGCAGGAGCTCCAGGTCTGGCCGGATTATCATGAGAGCATACACCAGGCCTCTTCTGAGAATTCCTTTCGCCAAGCTGGCGCCTGGCTACTGGTGAAATGGGATCGCCTAGCCTTTATGCCAGGATTTCTACCCTTCGTGCGAACTGTCACTTAAGATATTATCGTAAATGGAAAAGAGGGATAAGTCAAGCTTTGATCCGTGAACTTTTGAAAGGTGAACTTTTCCTGTCAGCTTCATTCGCCAAGCTCTTATTCTGAGAACAATCTTACAGGAACATTGTGTAACGCCTCAAGTTCTAGAACGTTTCTACGCAGTAACCTGTGTTGGGGTGAGATTCAATGATACCAACTCAAACCTCGGGGTCTGGCCCTTGTGTTAGCGGGTTGGGCCACTAGTCGCGTGTGGTATTACTGGAGTCAAGTGGTGGGGGGACTCTGGAATACAGGCGTGCGCTCTGTGGCTGGGATGACAGTGCGAGAGGAACCTTGGTGACGGAAGGACTTAAAAGCGATCGCCTCCGGGGGAACTGAAGCCAGCTCCTCCGGAGGGCCGAAATACACCAGGTGGTATGAACTCAATTTGTTAGAAGGGGCAACCGTTCCATGGAACATTAAACTGTGTCTTTTGCTATGTCGTTAAGGCCATGTGACCGTGGACCATATTTTGAGCGGACTGACATTTTATTTTAGTATATTAGCATGTAATATTTTGGAAGGGTTTGTATGATTTGGTGGTACCTTTATATGTAATTACTGCAGGGTGGGTTATTATTGCCCTATTTTCGGTTAGCTGGATGGGAACCTCGTGGATTTAACTTTGGTCAGATAGGCTTCAGAAGACAGTCAGTGCTGGACTCTGAAGCTTCTCAGACGCTTTCGTTCACTAAGGAACGCGTTTGTTGCTTTATGCAATTTGTTTGTGAAACGGCACCAGGCCTAAATTTCATGTTGTTTATTTTCCTTGTATCCTTGCGGATGAAACTACCCTCAATTCTGTAATTCTATTAATCGTATGATGGGGAAAAGTAATTTTGCCAACTGAGCAATGTCTGACTTTATTTTATTCACAGTATTATCCGTAACTTGCATTACCTTTAAATATAAGCCTAAGTTAAGCGGTTTAGGGTTTTAGTTGTAATTTAATCATGATTTAATTGTATCTTTTGATTTTCATTATATTTTGTTATTGAGATGTTGTTTTTTTTATTGACGGCAGTCAGTAGGAAGATTGTTTCTCTTCCCTTCACCATGTGTGGCAAGATTAGAATTATCGGCCTTTCTGAGTACGCCCAGCTTTCCTTTCAACAAGCTGGTCTTGACACATGCTTCGTCCCGCCTGATCTTTTCTCCTAATTCAAATCGGGGTGTTCTTGAATACCACGAAAATTTGGAACGTTCACTCCTAGGTTTTATTTCCTGTGAACTCAGCTGACCTAGTGAGTAATTAAATTAGCCCTTTCATGTGTTTTTCATTATTAATTTTTGGTATGGTAATGTCATGTGATTAATTATTTTGATACGCTGATATTATTATTATTATCACATCTTGGGTAATCAGAAGAGAAAGGGGGGGGGGGGGATGAGAGCCTGTTACAATAATAATAACTAGTGGGCCCGTGCGAAATATAGGTTTATGGGGTTGAAGGGACGAATGTGGGAGAACCAAGTTTTAAATATTGAAGAAATGTACTTATTGTTGTTAAACGGCATACCTGAATGAGAAGAACACAAAGAATTATGTAGAACAGTGATTTGTACTTGTCACAGCACCTCTTTGTAGACAATATTCGATGTTACAACGAATTCATCGGTTATTGTTTGCTGGGGAGTTCTGTCGCCACCGCGCTGTCCTGCGCTCTAGCGGCAGGCTCGCCTAGCAGTACGCCGCACTGCCATGCGCTCTAGTGGCAGGCTCGCCAGGTTACTGTGCTACCATTGTAAATGTACAATTTATAAGGTATTTATTTAATTGTGAGGCATTTAAAGAGGAAGTGAGTGCGTTTCGGGCACACATGGGGTTATGCGGAATCTGTAGGTACCCCATGTGTGTTGGTTGGTGTTAATGGGACCTTATTTTCGGTACAAAACCAGAATGGGACCTTAGCAGAATAATATAGGGAGGATAATAATAATAATATTTACCAAGACTAGTGAAGAAACCAAGATGCCATAGAGAAGTTACATGAGTTAGCATCAAAGACAGGACTCCAAATATCGTATGAGAAGACGCATTTCATAGTAAATGGACACCAGAATATCCCAAGATCCCCACTACAGACGAACTATGAAATAATTAGACACATACTGTAACCGATATCGCATGGTTTTGAGAGCTCTGGCAACGTCGCATAGTAGGAGGAAGAAAGCAAGCGGAAGTAACCTGAGGTTGATGTTTTTACGTCATGGACATAGTCGACAGCATGACTAGGCAAATGTTCCAGAAGGGTAGAGGGCGCTGATGAGCTCCAGGAAAAGTCAAGGTGGGAAGGTCACGTTGGAGGGGCAGTTCACTTTCATTTGAATCGCAGTACACCGAAGGTTCACTTAATTTGTGTCACCGTACGCCGAAGTTACAAGCAAGTGTGTAGGGGCAGTCGTACCGTGGCAACTTGGAACCAGTGAAGTATTCCGATAGTTTTTTTGGAACGTAGCTGAAAGACTCAGTATTATTTCTTGCGTGAACAGCTCTGTATTAACGAATATTAAAGCCAAATGTGGCGAGGCGATATTATAACGCAGATCATAATGCATTATGTTGTGAAACACTAGTCATTAGTACAACGGAGTGCGAGCAAACACACATGGTGTCTTAAGCTTCTACGAGGTACGGGACTGCATGGGCCGAGCACGATATAATTGACGCCTAGAACATATAAATGAAGCGATATGCATTTGTTTGACAAGCAGACAAGTGAGTATCCAGGGTCAGTGAACTATGAGAGATAAACTGAGCGTAGTCCAAATATACAGCGACATCCAATGCCAAGGACGGACGTAATTTCTTATGAGTACAGGCTGGTGTAAATGCGTACGATATAACCTGTGTCGTTATAGATTTATTATCACGGCCATAAGTTGATATTACTTGGCGTATTCGACATGAAGATTGCAGTGATGTATTGGACGGACATAAAGGCTATCAGTACAGACCAGTGCGAGTTTTGTGACAAGAACATTACAAGCGAAGAGATGACCGGCTAGATCTAGAAACGTGGAAGCTGTTATGATGACGTGGAAACCAAGGCGAGACAGGACCATGGATACCCAGAGGGTCGCGAGCTGGATCCAGGGCGAGAGGGGAGGATGTTCAATGAGAAGAATGTGGAACCAAACCCCCCAGGAAACGTGTCAGCGAAACCAAGACTGAGGCAGCTGGAAGGTACTGAAAACCATGTTAATTCTTAAGTAGTGGTTAATGGGTAGTGGTTACTAACATTTGGACAGATGGGCTTATAATCGAAATAGAATTTAATAAAAAATAAATAAAATGCGATAACATCACAAGATTATTAGGACAGTAAATTTAACCATTCTGGTTGCAAGGCTCAGCTCTTTTGGGTTTGTTAGGTAAGAAAATGGCGCTTGCTGGGAGGGCAGTTTGCATCTCTGTGTGGCATGGCAGGTGGCCTTGCCAATGAAGTTAGATGTTTTTATATTCCTTTTACGATGTTAGTTTGTTTTTATTTTGATATCTTTGATTTTTCTTGTTGTTTATTTTTTCGACCTAGATAGGGTATTGTTCTTAGTTGGTATCTGTGTAGATTATCTATGGATATTGTGAGTTCCATGAGAGAGACTGTAAAAGACAGAGGAAGGGAGTGAGTAGCTGTTGGGATTCTCTATGGAGATTGTAATGAGAAGGTTGTTGTGTGTTTTGGGAAGATGAAATTAGCTAGGAAGATTGCTTATAGGTTTTGGCAAGTGGTCAGAGTAGATGTTGTCTTGAGGATATGATATGGTTTCTTTTTATGAGAATAAATGGAGAAAGGCTTTTGTAGAAAGTGTTTTGATGAAGTGCTTGGAATGGTGCTAGTAAGAATTGCATTGGAGGCAAGTACAGTAAGGTGAAAGATATAAACTGCATGAGTGTATCAGGTATGAAGGAGGTGTGTACATGGAAGAGAGAGATGTGTTTTGTAAGAGAAAAGTCTCCCTCAAGGTAATCATTACCACCACCCCCGAACAAGAGTACGAACGGTCACAAGAGATTATTACAGTCACCTTTAGGATTTAAAATGAAATAAAAGGATGCTTTAAAATATAATCTGAGTACATGGATCTTTCAGCGTGTTACGTCGCTGTGTTCTTTGAAATGGTGCAACCTGGATGACAATTTATGGTTTGAACATGCTTAAATTACAGGGGGAACATTTACACTTAAGGAGTCACTTTTTGTGCGCACATCATGATGTTTATACTAAACACTCACACGTCACTGAGGTTTCCCTTTACATGTTAACATGAGAAGATGCATTTGGTAGGTAACTGATACAAGCATTGTACGCCTCCGAAACTATATCTCTAGGAGGCCGCTCTCAAATTGGTGAAATTGAAATCCAGGAACGTAAAATTCTCACGAAAATATATGGCCCCGTTTATGTTAATGGTATATGGATTAAAAGGTAAACCACAGACTCGTATACAGTAATCAATAAGTTCACTGATACCGTGCGTAAGAGACGATTGAAATTCTATGGTCACATCTGCAGAGTTGACAACACCAGATATGCAAAACAACTGCTTGATATAAGTAATTCAAAGAAGGTCAAAATCAGTTGGTTAGAAGAAATCAAACAGAACTTAAAGGAAATAAATATTACAGAAGATATCATCCTGAATCTCAAGGCTTTTGGAACTCTAGTTACAAATCAATCTTTCGCCGAAAAAACTAAAAAGACCACAGGAAAGAAATGGACGGAAGAACGTACGAAAGGGAATAGCGAGTTCAGGAGGAGATTTAGGGAGGAGGAGAAGAAGAGGAAAACACCATCAACCCGAGTCAACAAGTTCAAACGCGCTCCCTAAGTGGGCAAAACCAAGAAAGAAAGAAAGAAAGAAAGAAAGAAAGAAAGACGCATTGTAACGATTCGATCCCATACCTGTTAGGTATAAAGGGTTATTCATTTATTATCATATTTATTATTCTTATTAATTAGTACATCGATGAGATGATTTTTATATCAGATACTTGTAAGCGGTTTTTATTATTATTGTCAGAAAGATTTTTATTAATATTCACTTGTAAAGAGACGAAGTGGTATATATATTGCAACGAGTGTGGCAATAAGGACCAACCCTATGTGTCACATACAGAACGACGCAGTAGTTATGTCACCATAGCAAGCCCTCATTGTCTCGGGATCTTGAAAAACCACAATGACTAAGAATCACGTGCGGACCATCGAGGACTTTCGAGAAGGAATAGAACATAATATTACGATGTCTGGTGCAACAAGATCCGTCACTAGTACAGGAAGATTTAACTGGTGGTGCAAGCAGGGAGTCATGAATGGACGAGACCCAGGTAGAAGGGGTGACTTGACTATGAAGAGAGGGAGGGAAGCTGGGACACCACGTGGCAAGGAATATATAAGCTGTAACCCGCGTCTACCGATTCATTAAGAAACGACAAGTCATTAGGGAACAAGAAGACATTCATTCACGGACAGCGACTTCCTGGTTTAAGAATGGACTAAGCAAATATCCAACTCAGGACCATACTTGGTCAATATAGGAATCAACATACAACGGCTTAGAGATCACTACTACAATAAATCTATATAAGGCAACAGAATGGATCGTGGTATGCTGTATCTTACGATATATTACAACATTTTTACGTACGTGACGGAGTATTAAGGTGATCTGTCATAACCTTAAATATGACGAATCTTCGACTGGGTGAGCAAGCAATTAAATAAAACTATCGTCTCTATTATCATTTAACTTCAATTAATATTCAATTAATTTTCAATGTTCATTTTCTTTTAAATAATTAAACCGCAGTTGGTAAATTAAATTCTTTTTTGTAACTATTAGTATTTTGTTCTTGAGTCAATAAATTATTTCTTTAACTTCATGACTATAACTTTTCTTGTAGTTAGCACATATTATAGGCAAATTTAATTACTCCTTAAATAAATACTGAACGGTTAGTCAACTCTGTTACACTACGGCTCGGGTAGGTGGTCTCGACTCTACTGCTGACTGCCGAGGATATATTTAATAAATTTCGATTCACTGTCTTAAATAGGGATCTGGCGCTCAACACTCATTATATCCTATTACACTACAAAGGTAAGGTCACACCACAGTGTAATTTATATTCTTATTATCTTGTTCGTTTATTGAACCATTATAATTGTCACCACATCGTAAGGCACCATATAATAAATGTTACACCATCTAAGGGCGAAAAAAAATGAAATTTTTTTTGGCGTTTTTAGTTATAAACAATGTAGAGCACAGGAATTTGTCAAAAGAGTCGAAAAAATATGAAAAATGGTCATTTTATAGGATATAAATGACTTTGCCGCGCAAAGAATGGTTTGGGTGATCGTGAAGATGATAATGAAATGTAAACTATAACTAAAACTAACTACTAACTTATATACTAGAAGAAGAAATGTAAAACAAAAAGAGAATAAGCAAATAAAGGACAGGAGGAAAAGAAATGCCCTCAGCCCTCGAAGAATGCGAATTGGGAGACCTGGAAGAAAGGAGAGCCATGAAAGGCAGATAGGAAAATGAAAGAGGAGGGGGTCTGCCCCACAGGTAATGGAAAAAAGGGGGAAAATCTGAGTCAGCTCAGTAATCCCTCGGGGTCTCCAAATCCCTAACTCACCAGGCGTGAGCCCCTGAGGATGTAGCAGTATCTGGGGTGCACCAGAAGTGTTGGGGCTACTTACACTCTGCCTCCTTGAGGGCCTTGAGCAGAAGGCAGGAGATACTGTGAGCCCCTGAGGGTGTAGCAATATCCAGGGTGCACCATAAGTGGTGGGGCTACACACAACCTGCCTCCTTGAGGGCCTTGAGCAGAAGGTAGGAGATACTGTGAGCCCCTGAGGGTGTAGCAATAACCAGGGTGCACCAGAAGTGGTGGGGCTACACACACCCTGCCTCCTTGAGGGCCTTGAGCAGAAGTCAGGAGATACTGTGATCCCCTGAGGGTGTATCAATATCCAGAGTGCACCAGAAGTGGTGGGTCTACATACACCCTGCCTCCTTGAGGGCCTTGAGCATAAGGCAGGAGAGAACATGAAAAGAAAAAGAAGGCTGACCCCTCGCAGAAGGAGGGTATCAGAAAAAATGAGACAAGGGCCAATTAAGGCGGGAAAGGATGAGACTCTCTAGGCCTCGAATACCCTAATACTATCGTCGTCGGAAGAGAAGAAGAGTTGACCAAGTGAGGTCGACAGGAAGGAATACGGAGTGGAGCCCAGCACAAGTAAGTGGAAGAAATGCCGGACTCAACTGGGCCCCGTGGTCGCCAACCCACGTCCCACTAGATGTGAGCCCCTGGGGGGAAGTTAAATAGGAATTAACAAACTAATAGGGGCAGATGACCTCGTAGTTCCAACCCTTAAAACAACAATAACTAACTAAACGTTAGTAAAGAGAAAATGGCGGATATGTAAAAGGTTTATATTCAAAACGTAAGCAAAATTAAGAAATTACGCAGGTTTACCGAGGATTACGCGAGTGACTAAAGTGTTAAATATTGTGTGAACAGTGTAGATGAAATACGTAAGAGAAATACAATACATAACTTGTTAAAAGAGAATACATATAACATTTAATATCATGACGGTCAACTGTGCTCCATGCGGCAAAAAGATCAAGAACAATCAGCAGGCTGTAGGATGTGATGGTGAGTGTGGACGCTGGTTTCATGTAACATGCATGAAAATGAGTAAAGACACGTACCAACAATTCCGGAAAGATGATACTTTCAAATGGTCATGCAATCGTGAAGACTGCCTCCCGCAACCTAACCTCAAAGAGGTTATGGCATCTTTCTCCCAGAAACTTGAGGAATCCCTTTCGGCGATGAGAGAAGAAAACCACGAGGTAAGAAAACTAGCAACTTTCTTATCAGAAAAGTATGATGAACTCCACCGGGAAATTGAAACTCTGAAGAAAGAGAGAAAAACCGTCAAGGACGCAGAAATGGCAGCATCTAGAGCTATCAACGAATTGGAGGAACTAAAACAGTACCAGCGCAAGAACAACTTGATAGTGTATGGAATACCCACTGAAAGAGAGGAGGATGTATTTCACAAAATCTCGGACATTGGCAAGACGTTAGGAGTTGAAATCACCAGGGCAAACATAGACGCAGCTCACCACCTCCCATTAACAAAGCCTGGGCCTCAACCGATAATTGTGAAATTAAATAATAGGTGGAAGAAGGAAGAGATTCTCAGTAGCAGAAGACAAAAAAAAAAGGAAGGAAGCTTGTAGTTTAACGTGACCGTTAATCTTGAGATCATGAGCCACGGGACCTCCTTTTTACGTGGAATCCGAAACACAGGACATGGCATTTCACTTCGAAAATCTCACATGCATTGACCGGGAATCGAACCCGGACCGCCTTGGTGAGAGGCATACAGCTAGACCGCTGAGCCACCACGCCCTCTGCAGAAGACAAAAGAAGACCCTGAAGACGAGTGAAATTGGTTACAGTGATGGTGGTAATATATATATCAATGAACACCTGACCCCAAGAAATGAAACCATCGCCAAAAAGTGCCGTGAATTGAGACAACAGGGAAAAATCTTTGCAACTTGGGTCAGAGACTGCAAAATATACATTCGGAAAAATCAAAATGGACCCTCAAATCTTATATCAAGTGCTGAAATACTGGATGAACTCGCCCTCTCAAACTAAAATCTATGTAATAGTAAGATATCTACTAAGTATTATCCCATATGGAACTAGAATTACAGAAATTAAATTTTTTAGGTAATGCAAATAATAATACACTAGAATTAACCGAGTGTAACTGTAATACACTTAGCGATTATTATAAAATTAAGGACAGTAAACAGATAATAACCGATACCAGTACACTAAAATGCGTACACATAAATGCACATAGCATAAAAAACAAGTTAGATGATATCCAAATAATGTTAGACAGAATCAAAGGTGTAGATGTCCTAGGAATCTCAGAAAATTGGTTAACAGAACAAACAAAAATATTTTTCAATATTAAGAAATATGTTGCATATCACATAGTTAGAAAGCAAACTGGAGGGGGAGTATCTTTGTATATTTCAAACAAATGTAGCAGTACCCTTGTAAAGGAAATAAATTCCACCCACAGCATACTGCACATTACTGTGAGAAAAGGCCATCAAGAATACAATATAATCACTGCTTATAACCCTCATAAAAGCAACATTCCACACTTTCTAACTGATCTCGAAGTAATTATTAGTTCTTACTCAACGAATCCTGTTATAATACTTGGTGATATGAATATCGATCTATTATTTGGGGACAGTTATACTAGTAGTTATATTAACCTAGTCAAATCATACGGTTCAGTCTTATGTAATACAAAATATCCAACTCGTGTAACACAAACTAGCTCTACTCTAATTGATCATGTATTGGTGAACGACTGTGACAAAATATGTAATGTCTATAATATTGATAATGATTTGAGTGATCACCATTTACTAATCTGTGAAATGAGAAACAAAAAGATAAACAGGAACTCAATATGTGATGATAGGCCAATAGAAAAGGATAAAATAAACTACAAAAAACTTAATAAATATTTAATAACTCAAGAATTTGTATGCAATGAAACTAACATCAATGACTACTACAATAAATTCTGTGATTTTATTAATACAGGAATAAAAGCCTGTACTATGAAATATACGAATAAGGAGCCAAGTGCCCCACCAATAAAACCCTGGATCACACAAGATCTTTTAGCACTAATACACAGGGAAGATAAGATATATACAAAAACCAAAGTTAAAAATCCATCTGCAGAAATTTTACAAGAATATAAAATTATTAGCAACCAAGTTACAAAACTTAAGAGAAACCTACAAAGAAACTACTTTGACCAAAAAATCCAAAATGCAAATAATCAGAGGGAAGTGTGGAGTGTTGTTAATGAGATGTTAAATAGGCCAAAGAAGGGGAAAAATGAAATTGTCAAACTTATAGTCAACGGCACAAATGTCGAAAAAAGGAAAATATATGTGATGAAATTAATAAATATTATGTCAATATTGCTAACAGTAGCCTATATGGGAAAATCAAGGAAACGGTTCTACCTCGGACATTACAAGCTATAAAAATACTACTAGCACTAAGACAATCTTTATGTTACCTACTGATGCTAATGAAATACAATCAATTATAAACTCCCTAAAACACAAAAACAATATAAGTGAGGACAACACTACTAATGTCATGCTACAATTGTGTCTTGAGGGCCTTACACCATATCTTGTCAAAATAATAAATCTTTCACTGATGACTGGTATATTCCCCGATGCCTGTAAAGTCTCTAGGGTGGTCCCGATCTACAAAAAAGGAGACAAAACCCACCCATCAAATTACAGACCCATTAATATTATATCTGCCATCAGCAAGGTTCTAGAAAGCGTTGTTAAACGAAGACTTATGAATTTCTTCATGAAAAATGATTACTTTGCAAACTGCCAATATGGGTTTATTCCAAATAGAGGAGCTGATAGTGCTATATTTGAAGTAGTAACTGATGTAGAAAAGGCATTAGATGAAAAAAAAACTAGCTGCTGGTGTACTAATTGGCCTTCAAAAAGCCTTCGATCTGGTTAACCATAAGATTCTCCTTAATAAACTAGAATTTGCAGGCATCAGAGGAGTGGCACATGATTGGTTCAAGAACTACCTCACTAACAGAAAACAATATGTTGCAATCGATAATGTAAAAGGATCTCAAATGAGAATTGACACAGGTGTACCTCAAGGTTCTGTCTTAGGACCAATTCTTTTCTTGGCCTATATTAATGATATAATGATTAGAATTGAAAGGCAAGCTTAAACTATTTGCAGATGATATTTTTATACTCTATCTGGGAACATCTGAACAGGAAATTATGCTAAATATTAATTATGATCTCAATAAGCTGGTGGATTGGTTGAGAGCACACAAAATGGTTATCAATATCACTAAAACAAAATATTTATTCTTCCATAAAACATCATACAAGATTGAGACCACAAACATAGTCAACATAGCCAACAAAGAAATAGAAAGGGTTAAATCGGCAACATACTTAGGTATCACACTAGATAGTACACTAACCTGGGAAAATCATGTAGAAAATGTAAAACATAAAATCAGCCCTTTAATTGGTATTATTTTCAGATTAAGATATAGCTGTCTTACTAGCCAACAATTGAAAAATATATACTTTGCTCTGATACATTCACATCTAATGTACATGAATTTCATATGGGGATATTGTAAGAAGGAGCTGATAAAAAGAACTTGAGATACTCCAGAAACGTGCTATAAAATCTATCTTTGGATTTCCTTGGCTCACACCCTCAAATGAATTATACTCAAGAACTAAAATTATGCCACTGCAAAAACAAATAGCTATGTCAGCAACAGTATTTGTATACAAATTAGAAAACAAATTGATACACACACACATCCATTTTACCCATGCAAATGACATTCATCATTATGCAACAAGAGGAGTAAATCAAATATTCACCAGCCATTCCCAATCCATTAAATTTGGAACTAAAGGAATTATGTCCTCTTTAATAAAAGAATACAACTCGCTACCATTAGGCATAAGGGAAAGTTTCTCTATAAAAACATTTAAGAGGAAAACAAAAGACTTCCTATTAAGGAATGAATAGCCCATGTACAATAGCCTTAAGCAATGCAATGTATCATACCGAATTATCTCTGTAAAGTTAGTCACTAGCAATCTAATATAAGTTAGGCTACTATTAAACTAAACAATAATGTTACCAAAATTATATATATGCCATGCTGTAACTATGTTACTTGATTGTCCCTAACACGAGCTCAGGCTCATTGGGACCTATGTAAATAAATAAACCCTGATTTACTCATTACTCATTAAAAGAGTTGGTGGAAGCGGCCCTAAGGTGTATTCCTTTCCCCACGTGAGCTCTAATACACTTGTTATAAAAATGTAGAAAGCATATCGCTGTAGCTTACAATCGCGACATGTTTAGTTAAATGGCGAACAATGGCTGTATCTATTAGAGGCGTGTCGTCTCGCTTAAAGTGAGGTTATGTGTGGCTAAGCACGATCCCTGGGGTCGCCCTAATGGAAGACTTCTGTAGCGCGTAACAGATATTGAAAGCAGAGAGGATGAGCATCGACAGTGCTAAGTAATGTTCATATTTACTCCCCCTCAGCGCTTCCTGTCATTCAGCAACCTGCTCCTACCCGTGCAACAAAGCCCATAACGCTTCTTTGTTTAATATGTTAGTTCGTCCAATCAGGGACAGCTATAAAACAATTGTCACAACTGAGGGGCTTAGCGCAAGGAAGGCCTAGTGATTAGATCGACATTATAGGGAAATAGTGCACCCTTGGGTTCATTTGCACCTTGATAGTGCAACCCTTGCCAATCATGTTGTATAGCTTACACATTTTATAGCACAACATTAGTTATCGCTCTTTAGAGCACACTTACTTGAGGTAGGATAGTCCTTTATTGTTCTGAGTCTCTCAGGTGTTTAGATGGCACAGTTGCAAAGCTGCTCTGGACAATTGATGTTAGAATTCCATTATTTGTGCGTGCCTCTAAATCGCCAAGTATTTCTGTACTGTGTCACTTGAGACCACAAAAGGTTTCAAAGGTCCTATGCCCTCCCCCGCTTCCGTGGGGTAGTGGCCAGCGTGCTTAGCTTCCACCCCGGAGGTCCAAGGTTCGATTCCCGGCTCTACCACGAAACATTAAAAAGTGGTATAAAGACAGAAACGGGGTCTACTCAGCCTCAGATGGTCCAAATGAGTAGAGGGGGTTCGATTCCCACCTCTGCCATTCTCGAAGTGGTTTTCCGTGGTTTCCCACTTCGTCTTCGGGCAAATGACGGGATGGTCCCTAACGTAAGGCCACGGCCACCTCCTTCCCTCTTTCTTGTCTATTCCTCCCAATCACCCCATCCCCTCATCAGGCCGATGTTCGCTTTGCAGGTGAGGCCGCCTGGGCAAAGTGCTAGTCACACTCCCCAGTTGTATCCCCTGATTCAGAGTCTCAAGCTCCAGGACACTACCCTCAGTGGCGGTAGAGGTGGGACCCCTCACTTAGTCCGTGGGAATAGCTAACCCTGGAGGGTAAAACTTACAAAATGTCTTGTAGATTCAAACAAATTCACAAAAGATAAGTTTGATACACGGGGAGCCAATCCACAAAACCAGTGCGGTAATCTTAAAGAAAATATAATGAAAAGAAAAAGAAGGCTGATCTCTAGAAGAAGGAGGGATCGGGAAAGAAGAGAGGAGGGCCAATTGTGGCGGGAAAGGAAGAGACTCCCTAGGCCTCGGATACCCTAATACCGTCGGGGTCGGAAGAGAACAACAGTTGACCAAGAGTGGTCGACAGGAAAGAAGACGGAGAGGAGCCCGGCACAAGTAAGTGGAAGCAATGCTGGGGTCCCGTGGTCACCAACCCACGTCCCACTAGATGTGAGCCCCTGTGGGGTGTGCGCGTGCCCGCTTAGGGGCAAGGTGCGCGGTAATCTCTTTCAATGTTTGTCTTCAGCCAGCCGAAAATCATAGCCATGTTAAATCGGGGCCACATTAGACTAGAATTGGTATTTATCTTGTAAGGATACGACAGATCCATAGAACGACAACATCATGGAACTCCGAGTGGCATAGGTTTCCGTTTCATGCTTCAAATAGATCACATCCTCCACAAGAAACAGACCGGTGATTTTGGGATTATCGCAAGATCTACAAATACTGGTAAACAGTATGAGAACATTAATAATGTATAAGTAGAATCCTTGAGCATTGAATGAGCGCACTGTTACTAATTACAAGCGCCAGGAGACCCTTCACAGGCCAGTGACGTCAGGGGTTACCCGTCATTGTTGACTTCATAGAGTAACAGTCTAGGCGAACAACGTCTTGGTCACCTCGCCACCGAATTAAAGTTCTGAGTCAGAAATATAGAGGCCCTAGCGTCTTAATGGCTAATTTCCACTAACTCAATAATACCTCCGGTTACACCCGCAGGCATAACGGATCTGCTTTAGAGATTTTAAACGATTGTTCACTAGGAACAAGCAAGGATTCAGACCTCTAAAAGGCAAGTATGCAAAATTTGAATCATGTCGATGAAACGATCTAAGGAACAGAAGAAACAGACAGACTTTCTGCTTTATGTAGATAGATGTATAGTTTTCAACTGGTTGATGTATGAGACAAAGAAAGGAAGTTTGTGACCATTGCTCTTGCCATCATAAACCAAGGAATCTTATTTATTACGTGGAATCCGAACCACTGAACAATTGTTCATTTTTTTAATGTCCCTAGGGGCTTCGGTGGCTTAGTTGGTAGCATGCTGAGCTTCTATGCCGAAGATCGTGGGTTCAAACCCGGCCGAAATCGTCGGATTTTTAAAATCGTTAAAAATCCCTCAGTATGCCTTCCTTCGGAGGGGAAGTAATGCCGGCGGTCCCATGTCATAGAAGTATGGCATGATAAAGAACCTTCCACTAACTACAGCTGTGTGAAGCTAAATTATATATAGGTTAAGAATGTAAACAACGCTCTTAGGTCCCTACGTTTGTCGCCAGGAACTGACTGCGGTGGCGTCTAGTATCCAAGTTCTGAACTAGTAGTCGTTGATGGTGGCCTTTGGCGGCAAATGTAGGAACTATTTGAAAAATTCAATGTCTGCAGTCCTTACATGAATTAAAATACAGATAACACACACTAATACAGTCATCTCAATCAACACCGGTTCAGATTCTACACACACGCAAAGTAGGCTATACGGGGCTACATGACCGCAGCCCCTAAACTGAGGAACCAACCAACCTTTATGTCGCTACGAAAGTATTTCTTCCATCCATCAATATTGCCAACTTTGGCAAGTGTTTGGCACACCTTCCATCTCCCTACATTTTGCCCACCATAAAGGATTGCAACAATGGATATTGCGCATGGATTAACCGGGAATAGAGCCTGATCCACGTTGGTGGCAGATAAATAGGTCGACCACTGAGCTATTGTAAGTTATTCCCAGAATATATTGCGAAGGAGGCTACAAAATTAAGTGAGGTTTGTTTCGATAGAATACCCATCTCAACCTAAAAAAAAAAAATCTCAAAGAAGAATCAATTCAAGAATGGCAGCAAAAATGGGAACAAACTTCAAAAGGCACACTTACAAAAGCATTCTTTACAACAGTTGCAGGTAGATTAAAATCTAAAATCACCTTAACACCTAATATGACTACAATACTGACTGGACATGGAAATATTGCTTCGTACTTACACAGAATTAAAATTATACGTAATCCTGAGTGTTCCTGTAAAAGCAGCTTGCCCCACACATACTTCTCCTCAGTATAACTTCGAAGGCGTAACCCCTGGTTGGGATTCCGACCTCGAAGCTTGAAGCAGATAGAACATCCCTGGACGAGGATATTCGGACAGAATGTCCGTTGATGGAAGCCTGAACCCTTAAACCCAAATCCGCGGCGATATGCCGTAACCAATGAGAGAATAAATTTTTAAGAACATGAACAATAAATATATTTTAGAATAATATTTATACAACAAGTTGGTTGTTGAATTTTTTACACATTTGGAATATTGGCTTACAATTAATATTATTTGATTAAACACAACACTTGGGAAAGCCCTAAGAAACCCCATAGTATGTTAAAGGTTATGATCTTAAACGACGGCAGCCATGCAAGCAAGTAACTCCCGGACTCGGTAAGTATGAAAATTTTAATATTCTCGTGGATGGTTAGATCCAGGAGAAGAAAATAAATCCCGAACAAAATCTAGATTAAGAAAATAGAGAGAGAACAAGCAGGGAACTCACCGTAATAACCATCTCTCATCCAAACACCAAATGTGATCAGGGTAAATCCCATCATTTATAAGGTGAATAATTAGCACCAAACTCTGGCAAGAATCAAGCCGAAAGAAAACGAGAATAAGTCAACTCGCTTGAATATAGCGAAGCTAGGCCAATTTCGGATAATTAATATCGATTTTAAATAGCAAGACATGCTTGCACCAAATACCAATGGCGGCAAGGCCACGCAAAGGATCCCATTTGAGGATAAATCAATTAAAACCGTAAAACGGCACAGATATTTATTTCGATCACGAAATGCACACCAAAGGTGTAGCGACACCCAATCAGATTACTCAGAACCAAACTTAGTTCATAAGAACAGAAAAATATTGGCGATTGAGTTAGAGCGAAGCTCACGACGTCTTTTCATATAGCAAGGCTTATCTTCAACTTATTGCGACAATCGAAATTACCAAATTAATAATCATGGCTGGAAAACAAAAGAAAATTGCCCGACAACAAACGCCAAGGCAAGAAAAGAAAAGGGGAAAACTAAGCTAGCCCAAGCTCCAAAATAAGAGAAACTAAGATACAAATCACAAGTATTTTCATTTTACATAAAATAATCCTAGCTTAGGAAGGCGTCACTCACATTTTAAATTGGCATCGTAAAATAAAATAAAATATTTAATAAGAAAGAATAAGGAAAATCTTTTGGCCTAATAACAATATTATGGGCCCATATTAGAATGCAAAACCTACTAACTACATTATATTAAACTAGCCTGAGACTAGTGCGATGCCACGCAAAAAATCTAAAGTCTTGAAATTAAGACGCAATGGAGATTCACGACACGAATTGCTCCTCAAGCTAAGTTATCACAATCAGTTAATTTAAGCATTCTTTCCGTCCTAGAAGATCAGTTCTCGTTGCTTCATTTGCTGTTTGAGGTTCAATAGGTTTACCTGAAGTTTTAGGCGACCCCATATTCCCTAAGGAATTGGGGCCGGAGCGGAGCTCCAATACGTCCACACCTTTTAAAATCACATCTTGGAATACTTGGCTTCCCCACGCCGAGAAGGAACGCCACGGAAAATCAGTCCATGCGCATGCGCATCAATCATCTTCCACTGCTTCTAGCTCGCAGTGACGATATTCAGAACTAGTAAACAGTTGAAGGAGTACATACTGCCAACATAAAATCGGATAGAGTTATTGAAATATATGGCACTAATGTTCACCAGCACGAAATATGATTGGTAGAACTGACCGTTGCGAACACAGGCGCTGATTGGCAATGAGAGTAGTTTGAATTAAAAAGTTCGAAGAGCGCCAGATTAAGGTAGTTAAGTTCATAATTTTTGCCACATCACTCAATAATGACATATATTGCAAGGTCAATTGTTGGCTTCCGGAATAATTGAACCGGTCGACCTGAGTCATATAGTTCATGGGGAAGGTTTTTAATTCAGTCTATATACAGTATATCTTCTTTTGAAACTGGGAAACACAGGGGCGACCATTGGGCTCTGAACTGAGTCCGTGATGATGACCAAGGGGCGACGAAGAACGGAGAAACCATGAGCAGATGTAATCGGCTCAGCCTCGCGTCACCAAAGGCCTACCAGGGGGCCTTCAGTTGATCTTGAAACCTCCATGCAAAACTGTTTTTGGCTCACCGAACAACAGTAACCAAAACTGTCACAGCAATTCCAGCATAACAGCGTGGCAGCCAGCCTCCACTCCTCCGACCAGCAGTTTGTGGACACCAACCACCAAATGACAGGTGCTCATACGTGATGACAACAGCCCGAGCTCTTAGGCTATGTCACGATAGCGAGGTAGAACCTCACTCACACTGGGCAAGCTGAAACAGAATCAAAACAGCAGAAAGGGGGCAACAGACACTCAAGATACGACTCTTGAAGATCTTCTTTCATGTCGACCTTGTCACCATTCACTTCTTCATGTCCTAATCACTTAAATATTTCTTAAGGCATCTCCCACTAACGATTCATTATTGATCACAAATCCCACTGCAAGTCCTCTCTCCGTATTAACTTACTCTTACTTCACAGATACTATTCATGAACAAATCAACAAAACTTTCAAGTTATTAATTCAAGATCATTAAGTTTAAATTACATTTTAATAATATTGACAATTTAAATAATTAACAATAAGACGGAACATCACAAACGATGATCCGATTAACCCGAGCAAGTTCACCAACCAATTCCTAACCATTTACATACTAATCAAAAAAAATCACAAAATTCATGATACGGGGCGCTACAGAACATAGTATAACTCCCCAAGATCGTGGTGACTCGGCTGACGTGAACTGAACAACAAAAGCTTCCTTGAGGCAGTTCCAGATAATTTTAAATTACATTAAATAAGTAACACAAACAGGAACACACACATCACAGATGGTTCACAATACAAAAAAAAAAAACAACAAGACGCAGCGAGAAAGGAATCCCCTCCTGAAAACACACAACTCACTTCAAGAAATGGAACCCTCGACACCCTACTCCATACCGATTAACCATCCACGAAAACTGTTGACACCACAAGAACAACGTTATCCTAGTGAAGACTTCTCACCCTATCAATGCGATACTCTATCATACTTGTCATGACCAACGTAGCACCAATCGACAATTCAACCAAGGATTAAACATAACCCTTTAGCATGGTAGGAATCATTCCCACTCCAGACTTGTGAACATCTTTGACTTCTTCTCATGTCTTTTCAACCGTACCAATCCAACTTGACATTAACTCGTATTTCTCATCTCATAACCTTGAGACTTCACAACACTAACATACTAAGGAGTTCATTAATAATGAATCCTTCTAAGAAAATCGAATCAAGAGTGCCCACGAGCAAATGCGGGTCAACTCCCCTTTCACTGAAACTTCACAGAAACGCGACTTCAACCACTTCATAACCATATACTCGAACAGGTAGCTAACTAGGAGCTCCTAATGATTAAACATACCGGAATTTTAAAGAATGGGAAGAAAGACCTTAGACGGTAAGAACGCCTCAAGAAGGCTTCGCCGAACACAAGAAAAGAAACTGTAGGTTACAGTTCGCCGAAAATCCACAGACCAACCTTATGCCAAACCAATTTGGTACATCTAACACGACACCAGACTCCGTCAAATGACTCACAAGTCTACTTGAAATCTCTTCACTTGATGATTTACAACCAACCACTCATTGGTACACTTCACCTTCAATTCACCGACAAGACTTTACATTGACAAGATGACTAACCTCACTCTATAATTCTCGCCTTAGTCAACAGCTGCCACACAGCATGATAAGCACACAACAAGGGTTCCATTGCCCTTTCAAGAATTATAATGAACCTTCAGCTACAGCTGTTTCCTCCGATTCCCTCTCCCCTGCACCTTTACAGTAAGACAAATGCGTCCTGAAGATGCGTTTCCTACCTGAATCTTCCAATAGCACTGTAACTTCGGTAGGAAATGCCAACACCTTATACGGGCCAGTAAATCGCGGCATCAATTTCCCTGACACCTTGTTACCTGGAGTCTTTTTCCAAAAATTCTTGACATAAACCATGTCATCAACCTTAAATTTTCCCTGGACTCTTCCTTTGTTATACCTAACAGCCAACTTATCGTGAGAAATCTTTATTGCTTCTTGAGCTTCCTTCCAAATTTCCTTAACTCTCTCTGGGGTAGGTTGATCGGGCAGTAATTCATTCAACGACCATAAATTCGATAACGACGAGTTGGGATCAAAAGCACACATCAATGAAAACGGAGTCTTCCCATGTGACTCATGTTCTCCAGTATTAAAAGCATATACAAGCCAATGTAACGACGAATCCCATTTCGCATGATTCTCCCTATGATAAGCTATTAGAGCTGCCCTCAGATTTCGATTTACTCGTTCTGCTAAACTAGGATTAGGGTAATATGGGGTGGTAGTTACATGTGATATAGAGTAGTCAAAACAGAAGTTCCTCATTTGGCCAGAGGTGAACGTCTTAGCATTATCCGAAATAAGATACTGACATGGCCCAAACGAACTGAATATGCTTTGCAGACATCTAATAACAGAACTGGTATTGCTCATCCTGGTTGGAAAGATCCAGCAAAATCTGGAAAATCCATCCACACACACGAAAGCAAACCTATTACCAAGTTTGGATCTCGGAAATGGCCCGACGAAATCCACAAACAATCTTTCCATGGGCCGAGACGCCGGTTCAGACGACAAAAACCCAACCTTACTAGAGACAGCTGGTTTACTAAGGTTACAAGACCGACATCCTAGCACGAACTTTCTGATATCCTTGTCCATGTGCTTCCAAGTAAACGACCTCCTTATCTTTTGTCGAGTCTTGAAAATGCCCAAATGACCCCCTACGGGTGACTCGTGAAAGTAACTGAGCATACCGTCAACTAGCTGAACAGGTAAAACCACCTTAGGTTTTTTATCATGTCGAGCGACACAACATAGAACACCGGAACGCAAGAAATAAGGATGAACACTTTCACCAGAATTAAGTTTATCGATGATAGTTAACAAATTTGGATCCTCTTTCTGATGGATGGCAATGTCCTTGAATAACAAGGGAGAATTATTTAACATATGCTGGGCAGAGTTCACCCCCACCCTTACCTCAATAGCTGGAACAGGACCAACTTCCTTGGTACTCAGAGGAGCTTCCTCATACATCCTACTGAGACAGTCTGCAACTACGTTCTCAGATCCCTTTATGTGTCGAACGTTAAACTTAAATGACGAAATACGGGTCGCCCACCTTGCAATCCTGCCCGTTTTTCGAGGTCTAGCCAATACCCAACTGAGAGCTTCATTATCAGTCTCTAGATCAAATTCCAAGTGTTCAATATACATTTTAAACTTTTCCAGGGCAAACATCACAGCGAGCCCCTCTAGCTCGTAAACAGAGTAGTTAGATTCAGGTCCAGTTAACGTCCTGGAGGCGAACGCTATCGGCCTCCGACCTTCATCTCCATCCTGTAATAGGACAGCTGCAACAGCTCCTAACGATGCATCCGTTTGAATTACAATTTTTTTTATTGAAATCAGGTACAGCCAGCACAGGTGCCTTACACAACGCACTCTTAAGGTCTTCAAACGCAGACTGTTGGGATTCACCCCACTCGAACGCAACCTTCTTCTGCCTAAGACGATTTAAAGGCAGAGCTCGCCTAGCAAAATCAGGAATAAACTTCCGAAAGAAATTTATCATCCCAACGAATCTAGCAACTCCCTTAACATTCACCGGGGTCTTAAAATTGCGAATGCTTTCAGTACGTGCAGGATCAATAGACACCCCATTACTAGAAACAATGTGGCCCAAGAAGGAAATTTGCTTCTTAGCAAACGATGTTTTGGAAATTTTTACAGTTAAACCAGCAGTTTTAAGCCTTTCCAAGACTTCCTCTAAATGATGAACATGATCATTGAAATTTTCACTAAAGACCACGACATCGTCTAAATAGTGGTACAAGAACTTGAACTTGATGCCGGAGAAAACTCTATCCAATAATCTACTCAGGACTGCTCCTCCAGTAGATAAGCCAAAGGGCACGCGATTAAATTCAAATAAATTCCAATCAGTGGAAAATGCAGTCAATGGCTTGGATTCCTCGGCCAACGGTATCTGATTATACGCCTGCGTTAAATCCAGCAGGGTGAAATAGCGAGCATTTTTGAACCAACTAAAACAATTATGGAGATCGGGAAGAGGTATTGATTCTTGAACAACCTTTTTATTCAACCTACGATAATCCACGACCGGCCTAAAACCACCCCCTGCCTTTGGCACCAAGAAGATTGGTGAGGAATACGCAGAAGTAGAGGGTCTAATTACACCATCTGCCAACATTTTATCGATTATCTTTTTCAGCTCAACCATTTTCGGTGGACTCAACCTATACGGCGGATGTCGCACAGGAATGTTGTCAAGAGTGACAATCTTATAAGACATTAGGTTGGTAACCCCTAACCTGTCAGTGAAAACTTCAGGAAAACGTGAGCATAAATCTCTTATAATGATAGCCTGGCCATCAGACAAATCCCCCAAATCTAAATCATTAACACCGAAAGAAACCTCAGGTGACCCTTCCTCGTCAACCTCCACACAATCAACTCCCATCTCATATTTCACAGAATTAAAGAATAGTAATTTAACATGAGGGCAAAAATTAAACCAGAACATTTCTCTTTCTATATTCAATGACAAACCCGAATATGACATACAGTTCGCTCCCAGAATTACAGGACACGACAATTCAGACACGACCCAAAATGAAAATTTCCATGAAAAATTATAAATGTGAACCTTGAGTTTGACAGAACCCAAGATCGCTAATTGCGAATTATTAGCCGACACCAACTTCACGTCAACTTTAGTCAAGGGTGAAAATTTGCAAATATCTTTCATTCCCAAATACCACTTTTCGCTCATTAAAGATGCAGCACTGCCCGAGTCCAATAATGCATCAACATTAGCATCGTTAATCCAAACCTTGATATCAGGAGAGGCCAATAATTTGTTAGAAGAAACTTTATAACACAATTCACTATCCTTTTCAAGAACATGAACCGTACCTGACATCGGCGGTATCAAAACCTGTTCTTCACGATGCCAGTCCTCCTCCTGTCAATCTCGACCAGCATTACACTCCC
This sequence comes from Meconema thalassinum, assembly GCA_946902985.2. Lineage (NCBI taxonomy): Eukaryota > Metazoa > Arthropoda > Insecta > Orthoptera > Tettigoniidae > Meconema > Meconema thalassinum. The sequence continues at coordinate 550,513,166 of OX336392.1, forward strand.
GATCTGAGTGATCTCCCTGACCACAACGATTACATTTGACCAAATTAATATTCTCTCGACCACCAACACCTTGTCCATTGAACATGTCTCGACGATCCTGATTATTATCATTGTTATACCCCCGATCATTTCCTCCTCTAGGCGGATTTGCTTGATTCCTCACATCACGAGGACGATCCTGACCACCTTGAGGTCGTACATTCCCCCAACGATTATTATTTCCCTGAGGTCTTCGATTCACCCACGTTTCAGATTTGCCTTGAAATCTGGAATTATTCCAACGATTTGATCCCTCCTGTGGCCTACTGCGACCCGATTGATACAACTGACTAATATGACATCTCTGAGACTCACCTTGTCTCACGGATTCAGCATGCACAACCACAGCATTCAATTCAGATAAGGTACGTGCTCGATACCCCACTCCTATTACTGACCTGAACTCCGGACCTATTCCATCCAAAATATGTGAAACTAATTGTTCTTCAGTGAAGTTAATAGAAAAAACCTTGGCAAACTTCAGAATATCCTGAACATACGAACTTAGAGACTCACCAAAACATTGAACACGAGAGAAATATTGATGTTCAACTGGACCTCTCAATCGTACTGGCACAAAATTTGATAAAACTAAATTAATAAACTCCATAATCCGAGTATTTCGACCCATGGCTTCCACTACCATACTTCTCATCACACCACTAGTAATAGGAAACATCAGTTGGTAAATTTGAATATCCGTAACATCAAATACTTCAGCATACTCGTAGATATCAACTAATTCTCTCAAGAACTGAATAACACCATCAGTAGTATCGGTGCAAAGGTTTTTTAATTTACCAACACAAGCTGTTAACGGATGAGTTAAATTTCCAAAATTGTTGTTCGAGTACACAGAACGTCCATTACCTCTTTCTCTTATTTCATCCCGAACAGGCGACCTAAGTTCACGACTCGGCCTACTAATCGTTCTTTCACTCGATTCACGTTGGGGTGAAAAATCCAACCGATTTCTCAATCTAGCATCCCTATTTTCAGAAAAGGAATGATGCTGTCCAGTACCACTCAGGAAATCAGTTTGGTGCAGCCTTGTCACGCCGAAATTCCTTCTCCTAGATAAGTCTACCATTTCATTACTATTCACAACTACACGAGCATGAATTCTATCAGTAGTGGACACCGAACATACAGGGCGAGAATTGACCAATGAATCACTATAAGTTACACCACTACACGAATTACTCATTGTGTACACAGGCAATTCACTGCACACACTCCTTGGCATTCCGGAAGAAACTGAACACACCCCATCCTTTGATCTCATATCAACCGAAAAATCATTATCAATCCCAGAATTAGCAAACGATGAATTGGGTTCATCACACACAACCCTTAACCTGAAATCTGACAACACATGAGATTCGTTGACCAAATCCTTTTTCACTGAAGGCACTCCTCCCACGTCTAATTTAGCAAACCGTGACATCAACCCTTCACCAACTTCTTTCCTTTCATCCACACGAACACCTGACATACCCAACTTAAAATTCTTCCTTCTACCAACAATTCCATCAGCAGAAAATTTTTTCCCAACCTTTAACACAGGTGCAGTTGCCATAGCACCGTCCAACTGAAATAAAGGATTAGTCACACGAACAGGATGTGCTACAGGACTACTCCCATCATCAATTCCAACTACTGAGCTACCTTGAGCACTACTTTCTACCGGCAAGTTACTAGGAGGATTAGAATTTGGAACGCTCACTTGAATACCCTCGCCTGACTGAATTACATTAAGACCTTGCCTACTATCATTGACTACAGGTAATGAAATATGTTCAGAACGATCAGGAGGCACTTCAGAACAAGTATTCTGCTGACTATTCAACTGAATAAAATCTTGAAACTCACTAACATCAAATATAGGATCAGTATCCTCAAATACCCTTTCAGCACTTCTTACTAAACTCAATTGCGCTTCAATTACTTCAATGAACTCATCATCAGATCTATGAACACATCCAGCAAAAATATCCTCACATCGAGTAAATAAATACCGTAACCAAGCTCTCAATCTGTCATACTGTGATGCTGTTCCATATTCTTCCAAAAAGAAAAGGTTTACAATACTACTGCACAAATCAACTTTGTATTGTATCTGGAACTTACTCAACTGGAAGTCTTGATCGCGATCCAAGGTAAGCAATTCGACAGGAACATGCAAGGAATTCCTCAAAACAACACGAGCCGAGGCCAGATCCGGTGGTGTTACAATATTTCTTATGGTCAATTCATAGTTGACTTCATCCTCATACAAATTAAGAGGATCTGGTACATAGCGCTCCGCCATGGTGAATTTATGAAAAAGACAAAACAAGGATTAGCCAAGAACACAATTTCAGCACCCTACCAAATAAATCTTAACAAAATTCACGTAATGAACAACCAACTTGTTTGTTACAGTTATTTATCGCAGTAATCATAACCACGGTCTATAGCTACCACTAACTGCCCCACACATACTTCTCCTCAGTATAACTTCGAAGGCGTAACCCCTGGTTGGGATTCCGACCTCGAAGCTTGAAGCAGATATAACATCCCTGGACGAGGATATTCGGACAGAATGTCCGTTGATGGAAGCCTGAACCCTTAAACCCAAATCCGCGGCGATATGCCGTAACCAATGAGAGAATACATTTTTAAAAACATGAACAATAAATATATTTTAGAATAATATTTATACAACAAGTTGGTTGTTGAATTTTATACACATTTGGAATATTGGCTTACAATTAATATTATTTGATTAAACACAACACTTGGGAAAGCCCTAAGAAACCCCATAGTATGTTAAAGGTTATGATCTTAAACGACGGCAGCCATGCAAGCAAGTAACTCCCGGACTCGGTAAGTATGAAAATTTTAATATTCTCGTGGATGGTTAGATCCAGGAGAAGAAAATAAATCCCGAACAAAATCTAGATTAAGAAAATAGAGAGAGAACAAGCAGGGAACTCACCGTAATAACCATCTCTCATCCAAACACCAAATGTGATCAGGGTAAATCCCATCATTTATAAGGTGAATAATTAGCACCAAACTCTGGCAAGAATCAAGCCGAAAGAAAACGAGAATAAGTCAACTCGCTTGAATATAGCGAAGCTAGGCCAATTTCGGATAATTAATATCGATTTTAAATAGCAAGACATGCTTGCACCAAATACCAATGGCGGCAAGGCCACGCAAAGGATCCCATTTGAGGATAAATCAATTAAAACCGTAAAACGGCACAGATATTTATTTCGATCACGAAATGCACTCCAAAGGTGTAGCGACACCCAATCAGATTACTCAGAACCAAACTTAGTTCATAAGAACAGAAAAATATTGGCGATTGAGTTAGAGCGAAGCTCACGACGTCTTTTCATATAGCAAGGCTTATCTTCAACTTATTGCGACAATCGAAATTACCAAATTAATAATCATGGCTGGAAAACAAAAGAAAATTGCCCGACAACAAACGCCAAGGCAAGAAAAGAAAAGGGGAAAACTAAGCTAGCCCAAGCTCCAAAATAAGAGAAACTAAGATACAAATCACAAGTATTTTCATTTTACATAAAATAATCCTAGCTTAGGAAGGCGTCACTCACATTTTAAATTGGCATCGTAAAATAAAATAAAATATTTAATAAGAAAGAATAAGGAAAATCTTTTGGCCTAATAACAATATTATAGGCCCATATTAGAATGCAAAACCTACTAACTACATTATATTAAACTAGCCTGAGACTAGTGCGATGCCACGCAAAAAATCTAAAGTCTTGAAATTAAGACGCAATGGAGATTCACGACACGAATTGCTCCTCAAGCTAAGTTATCACAATCAGTTAATTTAAGCATTCTTTCCGTCCTAGAAGATCAGTTCTCGTTGCTTCATTTGCTGTTTGAGGTTCAATAGGTTTACCTGAAGTTTTAGGCGACCCCATATTCCCTAAGGAATTGGGGCCGGAGCGGAGCTCCAATACGTCCACACCTTTTAAAATCACATCTTGGAATACTTGGCTTCCCCACGCCGAGAAGGAACGCCACGGAAAATCAGTCCATGCGCATGCGCATCAATCATCTTCCACTGCTTCTAGCTCGCAGTGACGATATTCAGAACTAGTAAACAGTTGAAGGAGTACATACTGCCAACATAAAATCGGATAGAGTTATTGAAATATATGGCACTAATGTTCACCAGCACGAAATATGATTGGTAGAACTGACCGTTGCGAACACAGGCGCTGATTGGCAATGAGAGTAGTTTGAATTAAAAAGTTCGAAGAGCGCCAGATTAAGGTAGTTAAGTTCATAATTTTTGCCACATCACTCAATAATGACATATATTGCAAGGTCAATTGTTGGCTTCCGGAATAATTGAACCGGTCGACCTGAGTCATATAGTTCATGGGGAAGGTTTTTAATTCAGTCTATATACAGTATATCTTCTTTTGAAACTGGGAAACACAGGGGCGACCATTGGGCTCTGAACTGAGTCCGTGATGATGACCAAGGGGCGACGAAGAACGGAGAAACCATGAGCAGATGTAATCGGCTCACAGCTCTCAGACTATAGATCATATAATTTTCGTGTGCAGTGAAGTGAAAAATATTAGGCAATTGTTGATTAATTGTGTTAATAGAGACGAGAACTGGCCGATTCAAAAATCTATGCTATTAAAAAGTATTTGAAGGAATTTTCTAAATTTGTTAATGCTCTGGATTTCCAAGCTCTTAGGAAAAACGATGAATAATATTGTTTGATATTGTTAAGATTGAATAATCTAGAAATTGAAATATTACAATGTAATTTATTTTGTTTATTTATAAAATGTATTGTAAGTGCATGTAGTACTACTTATGTAGTGGAGCATGCAGAGAGTATGAACAGTAAATAATAATTTTAAAAAAATATTGCATAACTTAACTGAGATTCATAAAGGTGTGCAGGTGGTGACTCTGGGAACTGCCCTCTAGTAGCCATCTCAGAGGAGATTTGTGGAATTGTGAAGATGGAAATCGGTGGTTCATTATATCGTACCCTGTACATACCGATGACCCAGAAGTGAAACCTCGTACCTCCCTCTGGCTAGTAAAGAGGAAAGTTACGTAGGCGAAAGCTGGTTACGGAACATTTTCGCGTAACTGACGAATGTGATATGTAAAATGTGTGCCGCAACGCTCTTCGCTGACACGTTTAGTAGTTCATGCTCGGTTTCATTGTGAGAAAGACTGACAGCTGTGTGTCCAATATAAGGAAGCAGCAATTCATTCACTTAAGCAAATTGCTTCCTAGTATCTAGCGGAAGACTTGAACCAATGTTGTTCTGAAATCACGGTGACCATTAAGTAATAAGCAATTAAAAGGACAGAATGAAAGAGATCCTCCTTGTATCATTCTGGAGATCAAATATTTATACCTCTTCCAGAGCGGTCCTCATTAGGGAGGGATTTTGTAATTGTCCCCATTGTTTGGCAACCCTTTTGGCTTGCTTCACAAGATAGCCTCTAGAACAGCTCCGTTTTGCCCTGAACGCCCTTTTGTGCGAGGCTAACCAGAGGTAATATCCTTCCCTTGATACCCACCCCCTCCCAGGTAATCTTAATATATATACATTGTGGTGGTTATTACTTTAATGAGTGGAACAGTGAGGTAATCTGCCCCTCTGCTGGCACTGATCACAAAGATAACCTTGAAAATTTTATAAAGCACGCAAAATTATACAACACAGTGGGTTACAGTTACTTTGAATTAGTTAATAACGAAGAATTTCAATAATAAGTATAATGGGCACACCAAAAAGTAGGTGCAGGACTATCACGCCATTAAGAGAAGCTGAACTACAGTACCATACAGGAAGTATTTCAAAAGTGAACGAACACGAATAAAATTATTGTACCTGACTTTAAGACATGCTCACTATTTTTAGCCTACTTTTCTCATTTTGCAAAAATGAGGATATAGTAGACTTATGAGATCGATTCAGGAAAATGAGTGTTGTCTGTCTGTCTGTCTGTCTGTCTGTCCTTCTATCGGTCTGGCTGTGTGGGTGTCCCCCCCTATCAACTCCTAAACGGCTACAGCAATCGAGACCAAATTTCGTAAGAGTAAAGATGTATACCGAAATATCTAAAGTCCATATTTGAAAATGATATCAGTGCTACCAACTGCTGAAAAAACGCACTAGAAATTGGAGCTCCATGTTGGATATCTTGGAAGGTATGCATGGGTGCTATTCAAAAATTGGCACACATGTAGATAATAATATATCAGTTTAATTTCCAGGAAGTCATACATGAAAGGGTAGCCAAAATGATTTAAGGCTTCTGAAAGTTCCAATGTTTAAATGCATATAACTTCTACACTATCAATTGGAATTCAACCAAATTGTGTACGTAATATATATACATGAACAGATATGACTGAGCGTATTCCTAAGAGCCACCAGGGCTGCCAACTGTTAATAATTGCTCTCCCTATTGTTTTATTCAAATACCAATACACAGAAAGTGTGCAAGCTGACAGCCTTAAACTATGCACACGTATAGTACCTGACATTTTAGATTAATTTAGAGTAACTTATATACGTCAGTTCTACCAACATGATTCTAAGCCTGCTAATAGGACCAATTTTATAATGCATGTAACTTCTATACTATCAATTGGATGTCAACCAAATTTCGTATGTGCTATGTGTACCATAACACATATGACTATGCGTATTGTTAAGAGCAAATAGGGCTGCCAACTGTTAATAAATGCTGTCTTTATTTTCTTACCCTAATATCAATATATCAGAAAGTATGCAAGCCAACAGCTCTAAACTTTGCACACGCATAGTACCTGGCATTCTAGATTAATTTGGAGTAACTAATATAAGTCAGTGCTGCCAACATGATTCTAACCCTGCTGATAGGTCCAATTTTAAAATGCATGTAGCTTCTATACTAACAATTGGATTTCATCCCAAATTGGCACAACAAGAGATCATAATATTTCTGATTATTTCTTGCAAACACATGCAAGCCATTGTTGCCAACATTATTTTACGCACGCTGATAGATCCAATGTCATACTGCATGTAACGTCCATTGGACTTCAACCAAATTTTTTATTCTGTACCTTAAGACATGGAACTAAGAATATATTCAGTCACCAGGGCTGCCAACTGTAGTGCTCGATTAGGCTACATTATACCAGGTATATTTCGAAATAATTAAACATTTCGTTATTACCAACATAATTTCGTCATTATTCTAGATAGGTCTATATAGAATAGCATGAATCTTAAATTTTAAGAAAAGTAGTCTCTTTAGTTCGTCACGGAACTTCTTGTTATGTATATGTTATGAGTTCATGATAGTATTGAAGATTATTTCCCACGTTTGTACTTAGCTTTTACTGTAAATGAACGAAAAGTAGTAAAAGAGTTTGGAAACATCGTGACTAGAGAAAATGGAAATGGCATTTGTTTGGACAAATGCTGCCCCAATAAATCTACAACGTTGTAATAAGTGGAATAGACATGAATTCAAACCACGACATATCCTAGTCCAAATCAAAATTAAATTCATACCACAAAAAAATATCAACAGAGAAAAGAGGAATTACGGCCCATAAAATTAATCAGAAAAGACAAATATCAAGCTGTCACACAAATTGAATTGGTCAGAGCTATTTATTTATCGTGGTGCCGGGAGTGTCCGCGAACATGTTCGGCTTGCCAAAGGCTGTAGCGGCTTCAAGCGGACACCCCTAGGGTGAGCTACAAGTTCATTCAATTTCAAGTTGTTCTAACTTTCGCTACCAGATATCAATGATACCTAGTGATGAACGTTGGAACTTTAATAGAGTTACAACGAAATCTAAGCTAGAAATTTAGCTCAACACAAATGTAGTCTGTGGAAGGATCTTTTACATGCCATAAATCTAGGACATGGGACCACCGGCTGTACTTCCCCTCCGAAGGGAGGCATGCTGAGGGATTTTAACGCTCTTAAAAATCGGACGACTTCGACCGGGTTTGAACCCGCTATCTTGGGCAGAGCAGTTCAGCATGCGGTAGCCGCTCGGTCGGAGCTGAAAAGCATTAAGTCAAAAATTGTCATTTAAAAAAATACAAAATAGATAAATTAAAACAAGAATTTCCGTGACGAACTAAAGAGCCTACTTTTCTTAAAATTAAAATGTATGCCAATGATTAATCTATATGGACCTATCTAGAATACTGACGAAATTAAGTTGGCAATACCGAAATTACTGATTAGTTCGAAATATACCTGGTATAATGTAGCCTAATAGAGCACTACAGTTGGTAGCCCTAGTGACTGAATTTATATTCTTAGTTCCATCTCTTACGGTACAGAATACAAAATTTGGTTGAAGTCCAATGGATAGCATGGACGTTACATGCAGTTAAACATTGGATCTATCAGCGCGCGTAAAATCATGTTGGCAACAATGTCATGCATGTGTTTGTCAGAAATAATCTGAAATATAATGGTCTATTCTTGTGCCAATTTTGTATGAAATCCCTTGTTAGTATAGAAGTTACATGTATTTTAGGACTGGACGTATCAGCAGGCTTAGAATCATGTTGGCAGCACTGACGTATATTATTTACTCCAAATTAATCTAGAATGTCAGGTACTATACGTGTGCAAAGTTTCGAGCTGTTGGCTTGCATACTTTGTTATATATTGACATTAGGGTAAAAATAATGGAGACAGCATTTATTAACAGTTGGCAGCCCTGGTTGCTCTTAAGAATACGCATAGTCATGTCTGTTATAGTACACATAGCACAAACGAAATTTGGTTGAAATCCAATTAATAGTATAGAAGTTAAATGTATTTAAAAATTGGATCTATCAGCAGGCTTAGAATCATGTTGGCAGCACTGACGTACATTAGTTACTCCAAATTAATCCAGAATGGCAGGTACTTTACGTGTGCATATTTTAATGCTGTCGACTTGCATACTTTGTGATATTTTTAAAAAGAGAGTATCTATTAACGGTTGGCTGCCCTGGTGGCTCATAAGATAACGCCCAATCATATCTGTTAATGTACACATAGTACATACGAAATTTGGTTGAAATCCAATTGATAGTGTAGAAGTTATATGCATTTATATATGGACCTATCGGCAGGCTTAAAATCATTTTGGCAACACTGCCATGTATGGCCTCCTGGAAATTAAACTCAAATATTATTTATGTTCGACCCTGATTATTATATGTCAGAAAACTGTAGTCTACTATAATGAGGCTCATTATAACACTATTTCTTTTTTCATTATGAAACAGTCTTTCCCACCAATCAGAGCTCAAGAAACAGTTGTTTGACCAATTAGATAAGTATAGAATCGCGCCTACGCTGAGTTCCACGGCCTTCTAATTTAAATTTCACTGCGTCGGCTAGTGTCATAGTAGGGTAATCGAGGAGGCCATGGTCAAATACAAGGCATTCTCTGTGTCCCATGTGCTCTGTTCAGTACATAAAACTGGCGAAATGTCGACAGATATTTATGAATATTTATGTTCGAACATAAAATAGTTATAATAATTTTCGTCGAACATAAACAGTCGTATGCAACTCGCCTATAATGATAATGATATGGAAATTATAAAACTCGCATACGCTCGTTTTATAAAAAATACTCGTGTCTTAATTATAGCCATTATAGGCTCGTTGCATAATGTACTATTATTAAATTTAAATTGATATTCCGCTAACACAGGGAGCCTCCGTGGCTTAGGCGGCAGCACGCCGGCCTCTCACCGCTGGATCCGTGGTTCAAATCCCGGTCACTCCATGTGAGATCTGTGCTGGACAAAACGGAGGCAGACAGGTTTTTCTCCGGGTACTCCGGTTTTCCCTGTCAAAATTTCATTCCAGCAACACTCTCCACTATCATTTCATTTCATCTGTCATTCATTTAATCATTGCCCCAGAGGAGTGCGTCAGGCCTCGGCAGCCGGCACATTTCATATCCTCGCCGCTAGATGGGGGCTTCATTCATTCCATTCCTGACCCGGTCGGAGACTGGAAGCAGGCTGTGGATTTTTTTAAATTCCGCTAACACAAATATAACCTGAATAGTTGCTTCACAACATAGATGACTAATATAGTGTGTTTGTTAAGTTCTGTTCTGTCAATGACGTTTCCTCTGTCTGATGAAAAGTAGTGAAAACTGACGATACTCTTCAGCTCCGACCGATTCAATAATAAAACTAGATGATTGGGAAGAACCGGTACCAACTCTCATACAGCAAGCTGAATGGTTTCATTGCAATAATAAGTATAATGAGATTTAAAAGTGAAATATCTGGGGAAACATAGTCTCTGGTTTTATATCAGGTGATATACATAACTAGTGCACTCCAACTGTTGATCCCGAGAAAGGAAACATCACCTGGGTGGAAAACGTTCTGAGTAAATGAGACAGAAGCACAAGGTTCATGCATCAGACCGCGCCACCGTGTAATTGAGCCATTGAATAGCTGTGCACGATATTGGAACTCGAGAGACCACACAGTGTGTCTTGTGGAAATCCTACCGAGGCGCGAACATTGATTCCTTGAATATAATTGGAGAGAGGAAGGGAAAGCCCACCCCCTCCCCTCGGGCTGTGAAATGGTCGTAATTACATCCCCAGCGCTGTCACTGTGACGGAGGGTGAGGGCTATAAACACCCTCCTAATTACAGTTATACGTTCCAGATGCAAGAAATGCTTTGTTATTGCAATTATAAACAGTAGATGGTATATTGGCTTTCACGGCCGGTGAATTAAAACTCAGCAATTATTCTAGGTTTGTGCCGTATCTTGTGTGGGGTTTCGCCTAGGACACCAAGCTGGCTCATCTGCGGGCTCTTGGTGTCCCCGCCCGGACCCCCACAGGAGTAACGAACTGCGCGCTACCTCCCTTTATATTAGGTGCAACTGCACCACTTGACTGCGAGAACTAAAAGCTCAAGCAGCCATAACCTCCCTATGAAGGCTTCCAAAAAGATGGTATATTGGCTTTCACGGCCGGTGAATTAAAACTCAGCAATTCTTCTAGGTTTGTGCCGTGTCTTGTGTGGGGTTTCGCCTAGAACACCAAGCTGGCTCATCGGTGGGCTCTTGGTGTCCTCACCCAGACCCCCACAGGAGTAACGAACTGCGTGCTACCTCCCTTTATATTAGGTGCAACTGCACCCCTTGACAGCGAAACCCCACACAAGGCACGGCACAAACCTAGAAGAATTGCTGAGTTTTAATAAACAGTAGAGTTTGCAATTACTGTACTTTATTTTACACATTGGCAGAAACAGAACTAATAGGGGGCCTACAACCTGCTTGCTTCCTTTTCTTTTCATTAATTACTTTATTTATTTATTTATTTATTTATTTATTTATTTATTTATTTATTTATTTATTTATAGTGCTGCCAACACGTTACAACATAATAATGAGAAACACGGTGGCGTTGTTGGTAGCTGAGCATGCTGAGCTTCTATACTTACTGTAAGATCGCGGGTTCGAACCCGGCTGGATTATTAAGAGCGTTAGAAATCCATCAGTAAGCCTTCCTTCGGAGGGGAAGTAAATCCAGTGGGGCCAAACCATAGATTTATGGCATGTAAAAGAACCTTCCACTAGCTAAAATTGTGTGAAGCTAAAGTTAGATTTGATTAGCGCTCTATTAAGTTCCAACATTCGTCGCCTAGTGCCGGTTGCGGTGGCACGTAGTCACCAAGTTCGCAGTTAGGTGTCGTTGACGGTGGCATTTGGTAGCAGTCCTTACCTGAATTACAGATACCACACACTAATACAGCCATCACAGTTATCACCGGTTATCAGACAGATTCTACACACACCCCTAGTACACGGGGCTACATGACCGCGTTGTCGCAGCCCCTAAACTAAGGAACCAGCCAACCACCATAAACTGTGCAATCACATAAATGTGACCACTGCCAATGGTAAACGTGAACGTGCGATAACCCCGCAGGTGGCAGCACTAGCAGTGCAGGGTAGGTACAGCGTGACGAATGGAAGCAGAAAACAGTACAGTCGCTGTCAGGGGGATGACAGATCATAGGAAGAGCGTGGGTCGCGGTAAAGCTCTGCTCTGGATGTTCTGCCAACCAATGAAGAATTAATTTTAGCACTAAGGTTCCGTAGTTGGCACTCATGAACGCTCACATCAAACTGACTGGCGGAAGCGGGAATAGTCTGTTTTGATTGATTTTCCTCGTGGTGTTGTTGGTTGTTTTGATTTGTTCGGTATTTTGTTTATTTGTTTGAATTGAATTGAGTGTCAATCATGCCACTGCAAGGGAGGAAAAATTGCCAAGCATCGGGATGTAGGAATTATAATGAAAGTAAGAACAATACGGCAATTTTCATCTTCCTGGTGTTGACCATGTGTAAAACTAGTGGGCAATATGGACTACTCTCGAATAAAAATATATAAAGAATAAATGTGTGCATTTAATCTCTTGTTTGTTTTCTTACCCATTCTCCTTTGCATTGCAATAAAATTTGTGGTTTAGGGCCACGGGGAGGGGTGGGTGGCAGCGGGCATGCTAGGCAAAAAGTGAGGTTATGGCAATATAGAGTGTGCATTTGGACAGTTTTCTTTATATTCATCGAATATCCCAACAATTCTGTAGAGTAGGAGAGCAATGTTTAATTAGCCTAAAGGTGAATTAAGCTCTAGAACGGTATAACTGTGTCCTTCGTGACAAATCTATTGCCAACATTGATATATATCAAAATGTATTATTTTCCTATCTGGACGTATATTTCAGCGTCTAGCGAAAGGCGCAGTTATGTTTGTGTCATTTTCATCAATAATCAATAACGCATCGCAGAACATACTGTTGAATTACATGTAATAAAGGCTACATTCATATGGCTTTTTACTTTTTAAGTTGCCAGACTTGCCGGAGTAGTACGTAGCCTCAGGCGTTGCTCTCTCTCGGAAATTCCAAACCAAAAGTGACGCATATGTGCTACCAGCTTCCAGGATCTACGAACATACAAAGCAGTTGTCTATTCTACTTTTAAAGAAACAGCTAAGGAGCGAGGTTTACTGATTGACGATTCTGAATGGCAGGTTGTTTGGCAGAAGCGTCACAATTTCAGATGCCTTCTCAGTTACGACAACTGTTTTCTTACATATGTATCTTTCAGACCCCTTCAAATGTAAGATAGTTATGGGACATTTTCAAGAATTCATTATCAGAAGATTTTGGGGTTAGTACAAAACAGCAATGAAAGAATGAGTAATGCATAATTCATTGACGGTCCAGGGGGCACCGGGAAAACATTTCTTTACCAATGCTTGATTCACAGTTGCACTAATTTGGGGTTAAATGTAGTTTCTGTTGCATGGACTGGTATTGCAGCAATGTTACTACCTCAGGGGCGCACTGTTCACAGCCAGTTCAAGTTACCTCTACATTTACATAAAAGTTCTGTATCAGGAATAAAAGTTAACAGCAAGGAAGCTTTTTATATTCGTTCAGCAAAACTTATCATCTGGGATGAAGCCCCTATGGCTAATAAGCACGCGTCGATGTGTGTAAATCGGTTGCTCAAGGACATCATGAATAACGACGTGACTTTCGGAGGAAAAATTATCATCTTAGGTGGAGATTTAAGGCAGGTATTGCCTGTTGTGCCTCACGCATCAGTCCAAATGTCAGTAAGATTCACTCCTTTGTGGCCATTATTCAAAATTTTTAAACTCAACAAAAATATAGGAGCAGATACAGATCAACGTGATTTTGCAAACTTCTTGATACAAATTGGTAACGGCGAATACCCTCACGTCGATGGAGAAAATTCAGAATTAGTCCCACGCTGAAAAATTTTCACGCTTTTCAAAAATAGCGATTTTAGCATATTAAAATGATCATTGTAAAGAAATCAATGACAAAGTTATAGACCTAATCCCAGGATCATCGAGAACTTACATCAGTGTGAATAATTTGATTACTGAAGATGAGAGTGAACTTCTACAAATCCCAATAGAATTTTTAGACAGCATAGGCATAAGTGGATTGCCACCTCATATCCTTCGACTAAAACAAGGCTCAATTGTGATTTTGTTGAGAAAAATTAATGTTAGCCAAGGTCTGTTGAACGGTACTAGACTGTTGGTTTGGAAGATGCATGACAATTGCTTACACCTGGAAATTATTACTGGCGTAAATGTTGGAAACAATGTCCTACTCCCTCGCCTTGACCTTACGCCATCAGACTCTTCTATGCCATTTTCCTTCAATAGGAGGCAGTTTCCAGTACGTTTGGCTTTTTGTACAACTATCTATAAAGCTCAAGGTCAAACACTAGATCAAGTAGGCATTTATTTACCTCAACCGGTGTTTAGCCACGCTCAACTTAACTGTATGCCGCACTACCGTGAGCAAAATCCTTTCATGACGTCACAGTTCAAATAGAACCAAAAGGTAAGCGAACAGCAAATGTCAAATGAAAGGAAGTACTATTAAAATTTTGAAACAAATGTTGCGGAGGAGCACAGACAGACCTCAGCAAACGGGGCACAGATTAAATAACAATTATGCAAGGACGTCCGCATCCCTAATACGATAACTCTCCTGTGGTAATGGTGAAAAAAAACTATTGTCCCACATCGGTGATTACTATCCTACATCCTGTTATTTCATTCCCTCAGTTCTATAACAAAGATATACTCAATCAAATTTACAGCTATTAATTCCTTCTGTGTGAGTTATCTTTTCATTTCTCATCAATCGCCTTTACTTACTATTCTATCTGTAGGGGTGGAGGCGATAGCTGTTTTTACAGAGATGTGCAAATTATTAGATTCGATGTCAGTTTTCCAAAATTGCATTTTTACTTTTCACGGTTTAATGCACTAAGTATGTTTACAAGGAGATGAAATTACTTCAAATTTTTAACCAAGACTCCTAATTATATTTTCATTTAAGAAACTCAAATTAAAATGATGTTTTAGAATTTCCACTAACAGAGGAGCCTTGCAAATGCAAAATGCCACACGTTTCGTTTTTATTACTTCACTCTACTTTACGTGTGAATTTAAAGCGGAGGGATTTGGGGTCTTTTAATTGATGAACGCTAATGAACTATTGAAAGATTCATGAACTATGCATTGAAATCACCTGACTTGAATTCTAAAGTCAATGAAAAATTGAAAATGGTCCCAGCTCAGATATCCCTCGGAATCCGATAATTTGAAAGTTTCTAGACGCAATTCCTTATGGGAAAAGGTGTAATGCCACGGGAGAGGAAACACTACTAAGTAGGACAACAAAAGAAGTTGGTCAATAAAATGATTTTGAATAAAAGTAATTATGGCTAATTAAAATTATTTATTTAATTCTATTAATTTGCACACCTCTATATGTCAACCAAGAGTTGAAAATGAAAATGAAAATCCACAGCCTGCTTCCAGTCTCCGACCGAGTCAGGAATGGAATGAATGAAGTCCCCATCTAGCGACGAGGGTATGAAATGTGCCGGCTGCCGAGGCCTGACGCACTCCTCTAGGGCAATGATTAATTGAATGACAGATGAAATGAAATGATAGTGGAGAGTGTTGCTGGAATGAAATTTTGACAGGGAAAACCGGAGTACCCGGAGAAAAACCTGTCTGCCTCCGTTTTGTCCAGCACAGATCTCACATGGAGTGACCGGGATTTGAACCACGGATCCAGCGGTGAGAGGCCGGAGTGCTGCCGCCTAAGCCACGGAGGCTTCCATGTTAACCAAGAGTTACATCTCTAAATTCAAATATAAGAGATCCATCTTTTATTTTAAATCTATACCATTGTTCATAAGTAGACGAAACACCAAATTGTACCGCTGTAGCCTTAAATTGTGTGGATATCTCTATCTACTTAGTATAAAACAAAGTTCCCAATTCTTGGATGTAACGGGTAATCTCGAGTGCAACTTGATGGATTTTGATGCGGTTTTCACCATTCTGTAAAGGATTTCTCGATGAAGGATTAGAAGAAAAACAATCATTTATGACCAAAAGAAGCCGAGCATTTACGATTTCAGTGAATTGAGTTGAAGAAAAACCTAACGTCCATGTGTATTTTAAGCTTACACTGGGTAAACCGTTAAAAATATCGATATTCTCTGAGAATTGTTCAGCATGTAAAGTTCTGCAAGAAAGTCCGTGACAGCTCCCACATCGACCACCGTAAGTGTTTTTACGTTTTTATTTCTTCCAGCAATCTCCATTCAGTGGAAATTTAAATTACTAGCTTCAGAGTGAGGTAACGAGCTTGCGAGCGACCTATCACCCTAGCTTCAGCCAGCATCAAACTGCCGAGTCGTTAATTCTTCAGAGAAGAATATAGCTTATGTGTTTGGAGTTAGCTGTTCACCTCGGCTTTTCATAATTGCTTCTGGAACATGACGTCCGTTCGCCTTTTAAGCTTACGCAGGGTAAATAGTGGGACACACACACAGAGGACAGGCAGACACCCACACATTTGATCTCATAAGTCTACTTCCTTATTTACCCAAAAGCGGCGGTACCGTAAATGTCTGTTCAGGTCACTAGCATGAAGACATGCAAATGTCATATGGACAGAAGTGCTGTAGGATTGTTGAAATGAATTAAAAATGTGTGCCTGTAGAAATTATACCTGGCACAATTAGTTAGCATAACTCTCAAACCAAAATGAACTTCGTTGGCAGAGCCGCAAATCGAACCCAGGACCCGAGAGGACAACTCGCCACATTTATTCCTGTATCGGTAGTAGTAGCTTTGAAATATTCATTAGTTGCATAGGCCCCTTTAAAATAACATTCAACCCCCCCCCCCCCACAACGAGGTGGTAAGATTACAGTCAAACGCAGTGTTCTTTGACTAACGACCCCGCACTTTCCCGAGATTGGCCACCATTACTGGATCTCATATCCATTGCCAAAACTCGGTGTTCCAACTCTTCCAGCTGAGAGCATCCATATTGAACCCGCTTGGGAAGACATTCATCTCCTCGCCAAGCTGATAAAGACATCTTTAAGAGCTTCCGCTGCTCTGCTAGAACGTCAAGACTACCAGACTTGATGACGCGATTGAAAGCGGCCTCATAATACAGCAGCAGTGGCGCCGATATCCTTCAAGTATTAGGGGAGTTCAAAACCTACAAACTGAAATATTAACACTTGAACTGTGTGGCACAGGTCCCCCTTCAAAACCAACCCGTCTCATATCATTCTCCCGCCATTTGAATACGGGGATCTTCGGCATTTAATGTTTAAACGCGACAGTCTCACGTCAGAAGATTTACAGGCTCGTTGAAGATCCCTTTTATGGCACTCTGACAATCTGGCGTCTAAAATGCCATATATGTTAAAAGCTATGGTAGTATCAGAGGTAGAAACATATCCCGGTTCTAACTTGAGAGCGTTCAGTAATGTTGAAGAGTGCGCAGCCTCTTACTGTATAATTGGAGGGGGGTAATTTTTTTGGCCTCTCGGAACTCGGTGCATACAGCAGTACAAATACAAAACATTCTGAAAAGTTAATTATTTTTAAGGCTCGTAACATCTAGGTCATCAGCTATTTAGGGCTGGAATGACAACGAGAATTAATTCCAACATCACTGCCATTGCTGCAAACAAGCTACATGTACCACAGACACTTCTCTCTCTCTAGACTGCATGGCCTCAGTGAACGTGTCTTTGAATGTCTGTTCAGACCAATGGTTGGCCATTTCGGATCGTTCTCACATGACGTTTTGTTGGCTGTGAATTCTCTCATACATAAACACACTTATCTTATTACCATTGTATCATCACCACATGTCTTAGTCGAATACCAAGGAATATCGGTCAGTTGTGCCCCAGGCAAGTGAATAAAACCAATGATTACACGTTGATCAATGAACGTAAACATTGCCATTTGAAGTCTCGCTCTAGAGGTTTCCATTCAGTTCATCTGTACCACATTCATCAGCCATCTCTGTTGCGCACTAAGCCAGGGCTGCACATTGCTATTTGCTCCCAATCTCGATAAAAAAAGAGACCTTAGAACTTGTAAACTACTGGCTTTTATATAACTGATATAACTTACAAACAAGAAGTTCCGTGACGAACTAAAGAGCCCACTTTTCTTAAAATTTAAAATTCTTGCCCATGATTGATCTATATGGATCTATCTAGAATAATGACGAAATTAAGTTGGTAATATCGACATTCATAATTAGTTCGAAATACTGTATACCTGGCATAATGTAGCCTAATATATAACTACAGTTGGCAGCCCTGGTTACTGAATATATTCTTAGTTCCATCTCTTAAGCTACAGAATACAAAATTTGGTTGAAGTCCAATGGATAGCATGGACGTTACATGCAGTTAAACATTGGATATAACAGCGCGCGTAAAATCATGTTGGCAACATTGAAATTCATGTACTGGTCAGATATAATCTGAAATAATATGACCTATTGTTGTGTCAATTTTGAATGAAATCCATTAGTTAGTATAGAAGTTACATGCATTTTAAAATTGGACCTATCAGTAGGCTTAGAATGATGTTGGCAGCACTGGCGTAGACCTATATTAGTTACTCCAAATTAATGTAGAATGCCAGGTACTATACGTGTGCAAAGTTTAGAGCTATTGGCTTGCATACTTTCTGATATATTGATATTAGGGTAGCAAAAATAGGGACAGTATTTATTAACAGTTGGCAGCCCTGGTTGCTCTTAAGAATACGCATAGGCATATCTGTTATGGTACACTTAGCACACACGAAATTTGGTTGAAATCCAAATGATAGTATATAAGTTACATGTATTTAAAGTTGGACCTCCCAACAGGCTTAGAATCATGTTGGTAGCACTGACGTATAAAAGTTACTCCAAATTAATATAGAATGTTAGGTTCTATACGTGTGCATAGTTTAAAGCTGTCGGCTAGCATACTTTCTGATACATGGGTATTTGGATTTAAAAAAATTGAGAACATTTATTAACAGTTGGCAGACCTGGTGGCTCTTAAGAATACGCTCAGTCATATCTGTTTATGTACACATAGCACATACGAAATTTGGTTGAAATCCAAATGATAGTGTAAATGTTATATGCATTTAAAATTTAGACCTATCAGCAGGCTTATAATCATGATGGCAACACTGCCATGTATGGCCTCCTGGAAATTAAACTGCAATATTATTATCTCCCTACGTGTGCTGATTTTGAAATAGCTCCCATTCATACCTTCCAAGATATCCAATATGGAGCTCAAATTTCAATTGCGATTTTTCAGCAGTTGGTAGCACTTACATCATTTTTATATATGGCGGTGAGATATTCAGGTATAGATCTATACTCCTACTATTTTTTTTCGATTGCTGCAGCCGTTTAGGAGTTGATAGGGGGGGACACACACACCCAGCCAGCCAGACAGAAGGACAGACAGACAGACATTTGCCCGATCTCATAAGTCTACTTTTTCCTCATTTTTGCAAAATGTGAAAAGTAGGCTAAAAATTAATAAAACGATGAATTAAGGGAGATAATACCCGGAGAAACAAGCACGGCCCTCAAAGGCAGATAGTAAACGAAAATAACGGCCCTGCCTCTAAATGAATTGCACAGGCCCTTGACTCATTCATTGCTACAATGTTTTACAACGAGCAAGTGAAGTCAAAAAAATTATATATTCAATGGAGTTTAATTAGTTATTGATGCTTTACGGGGCGAACAACGAGATCATCTGTCCCTGAATTCAATGGAGTTTCACATTCTGTGATTCATAATTAATGTACAGATTGATTTGTATGTATTCTTTTAAGCATCGACTTGAGCCTCTATGGACTGCGTGTTAACAACCACTCTCATTTCAGTGTCTGCGACTTGTTCGTTTACCGGCTTAGACATCTTGCCAGTATCTCTCGAGCTTATTCTTCCACTCGTCTGTTCAAGGGCCTCTCCGTCTTCTGGGTTCTGCCTCCACCATACAACCCTGAGAGGAATAATTTCAGAAGGATGGTGAAAAGCTGTCTTCGATTTTATCCTCCGTAATGCCCACCTGTCTCATATCTTTCTCACGACATTTCAACTTAGAGATCTTCCTTCGGTTTAAGGAAATTGCAGATTTTCTTTGTGAGCCGGTCATTATTCATACGGAAGATGTGCCCATAAAACAGCAATCTTCGCTTTCTAATTGTTGTTGTTATCGGTTCCATCTTGCTGTGTACTCCTGTCCGCAGTGGCGGCTCGTGAATTTTACCGAGCGGGAATTCAACCGTTTAAGATGTAAACCGTTTTTGTGATGTTTATCCAGTAATTGACAGAGATGATTTCATTATTGTGTTTTTTCTTCTCACATATTTTTGTAGCTTGATTTCCTTATTTCGTTTGGAATAGGCACTGCTGTTTTTAAATAAATAACAAAGGCATTAAAACTATTTGCTCCCAGTCACTGGAAAAAGAAGAAAACCGGACCCAGCTTAGGAATCCATCAGGGTCGACAATTCTCTAGCTCACTAGCCATGAGCCCTTGAGGGTGTATCCCCACTACAAGGGTTTACAACTAGGCCTAGTGGGACTTGGGTTGGAGACCATTGGACCCCAGCCGAGGCGGTTATTATTGCCACTTGTGCCGGGCTCTCCTCTGTCATCTACCTGTCGACCTCCATTAGTCAACTCTTGTTCTCTTCCAACCAGGATAGCATTAGAGCATCCAAAGTCTAGGGAGGCATTCATTTTCCGGCCATAACTGACCCTCATATCATCTATCCTGATACCCTCATTCTTCGAGTGGTCAGCCCTATTCTTTTAGTTTCATAACATCTAATACCTTCTACACAAGGCCCTAAAGGAGGCAGGGTGTGTGAAGCTCTACCACACGTAATGCACCCTGGATAGGCCTAAACCTTCAAGAGCTCAGCTTTTGAGCTCGGGAGTTGGCGACTGTGATGTGTTCCAGAGCGAGATCCATTTTCCCCTTTTTGCATTGACTTTGGGGTGGACGCTCTCCTTTTTCCCTTTTCTATCTGCCTTTAATGGCTCTAGTAGTTTCCAAGTACCTAAATACCCATTCTTCGTAGATTGACTATTGTTTTAATGAGATGAACAGCAAGGTCATCTGCCTTTCGAAGATAGAGGGCATTCCTTTACCGTCATTTATTTCCCTTATTCGTTTCTTTCTTTTATTATTGTCGTTCTCTTCTTCTGGTACATACGTTAGTTGTAAGTCAGTAATTAGTTAAGCCGAGCTGTAGATTTCATTTCATCATAATTTCTCACCATCACCTAAACCACTAAGGGTAGATGACCTAGATATTTCACCCCTTTAAACAACAATTATCTCCATCATTAAGGGTGTATCGATATCTAAGGTGCACCGTGCATGGTGGGACAACACACACCCTACCTCCTTTAGGGTCTCTTAGAGAAGGCAGAAAAAGGACAAAATGAGGTCTGATTAGTGATGTGGGCCGGGCAAATGCCCAGTGGGCAGGACATCTATAAATGGGTATTTGCCTGGGCATTTGCCCAAAGCAGTTTTAAGCGCCCAAAATCTGGGCATTTCAAAAAACGTGCTTTTTTTTCTTTTTACTACTTGTGATTGTTACTAGAGCTTCTAAAACATAATAAAAACCATTAATCAAAGGTACATTTCATGGATAAACTAGTAGTGCCCGAATATTGCTAATAATAATTTAATTATCCTGTGTCAATGTTGTCAATAACATCTAAATGGGAATTACGTATATCTGGTTTGAATAAAACATTGTATTACTGAGTTTGGCCTGCAGGCCTACTCATTTATATTTAGGAAAATTACTAGGAGTTTGATTATGGTGTGAATAGTGGCATTGGGAGGGGGCGGGGGTGGATGGGCTAGGCCCTGGGCAGCCATTGTGCTATGATATTGGAGTGGGGGTGGGGTGGTTGTGGCCTTGAGATTGCCGAGGCATTCTACCACCAGCAGCCCCAGGGAGTTGTGAAGTCGAGCTGTCTGTTGAGTGGTTGAGTCTAAGATAACCTCACTTCTTTCTTAGGCTATTTATTTTTTTAAGTGTTAGATTAAATCTCTACAAAATGCTTAGGAAAAAAGAACCTATTTGGAACTGTCTTAATTTGAAATTTATATGGTTATACAAAATCAACTATGGTTATACTGTAATAATACAGGCTGATACTTATCCGGTTTGTCTCCCTAACTGGGACTTCAAGCAGTTTCTTGTTCACTTATCACACCAAACAGACAAACTCCGGATTTTTATCACCATTCTAGCATTTCACCTAACATTAGATATACTACATTTAGCATACACTGACAGTTGCATTACCAACACTGCAACTAAATAATTGTACATATTGTAAATATTTTTCACCTGTATTCTCCAACATAGATGTTATAACGTAAGTGTAATGGATCTGATGATGATCGCTTGACGATCGAAACTGGTCATCCTAGTATATTTATTAATCTCATGTAATTTATTTCAGGATTAGGGCACAACCCAGCTCTTTTTGGGTACATTCGTGTTGACCGACTGAAAAGCACCAAACTTTTGTTTTGAAAACTATATAACGTTATGAAATTAGCTTCAACATTAACAGAACGTTACTCTTTACGAAATTCAATATCAGTGGCGCGGGAATAATTAATTTCAGCGTTTGTTAGGGGATCGCCAAATAATTAAATCTCTTCGTGCACGAAACTCTCCGGGGGAAAGGAACGGTTTGAAACCAAGAAAGAGCAGGATGTGAGAAAAATGTGTTAAGATATTAAACATTAATCACATTGGCAAAGAGTGGAGGGTTAAAGGGTTGCGATCATCAGACACAGGGTGCATAATACAGTGGATGAGGAGAAGGGTGAATTCTGTTTCCAAGTCGGGGTATGAAGAGAATTAAAGTCAACTGATTACATCATCATCATCATCATCATCATCATTAAGGCCCATGACAGAAAACAAAGAAACATAACAAACACTTCAAATACGGTATACAATATTACAAACCAAACATTCCCTTAATCAATCCATTGTCGTCAACCATATTTGATCCGTCCGATATTTTCGTTTGCCTTTTTCTTTGATCTTGTAATTTAAGACTGGTAAGTTATGAGCCTTCCGAGCTCGAGCTCAGTGATGGAGCTGCCATCTAAGGTGCTGAACCACCCGGTTTGTTATCAAAGTTACCTTCTTCTAGGCGAGTTGCCTTCTCCATGGCTCATAGAGTCTCGCCTATCCTTACCCATACCTATTGGTCCGGCTATACATATAAAATTGATATTAATTCAAAAGGTAGGGATCACCAGCTATTACAAGGGGAAGAATGTGTACATAACCTAAAATTGTAAACGTTGATTGACAACTATAAAGATCTGTCCCCTCACCCAATCGAGCGGGCTGTCTTGGGCATGATATAGAAGGCGGTGGAGGCCCGTGTGCTCTTCCTCAATGAATACAAAGAACTACGAAATATCAAATCAACGCGCGATAAACAAACATGTCTGCAATTTAGGACACACAAACATACTGAGTGAACTAGCGTAATGAGAGCACAGATTCATGAGATAACAGGAACTGACACTGGTAACACAATTAGAAAGCTGTGTAAACACACGATGATCCCTTAAAACAACATAACACAACATCAAATGACAAATCCGTGACAGCACCACATTCCAAGATCTTATCATGGCCTCCATACCATACTGATTACATGGAAAGAGAATTCTAATGAACTGCCTGGTATCACCCCATTGAGGACATACAGTACATCAGGTGTGCGTTCAGTTGACCTGTCTACAATATTAGATGCTTCGGAAATGTAGACGTGTAGTCTAAATCCCTGCAGTGTTGGCAACTACTGTTTGTAGCGGAATGATTGAGCCTAAGGCGAAACCGTCGAATGACTGCCACTGCATTCCCCTGTAGAGAATGTCATCTCTCTACACAGAAATTATAACTTTGAATTCGTGGTCTAATACAGAGCCTTGGAAACCTGCCGGATGATGTCCTAACTAGGGAGACATATTTTATAGAGGAGCTAAGAAGAAAACTGCAGCTGCCATCTACGGACAATTGGCATAGGATCATTGCAGAAAGGGAGGACAAGAGAAAACACATCTGGCGTGAGTTATATACAACGGGTGTCATGTTGACGAAAGACTGGACCTGTACCAACTACGAGAAAAGATACTTGTGATTGGGCTAGCTGTACACGGCTTCCACTTCAAACTGTGTTGCACAAAATAGTTTGACGACCCAAAAGAGACATACAGTATACATGGTGATTCATATTAACGTTTAAAACTCTCTGTAGCGACGTAGAGGCATTGAGACAAGTAATTTGTCATAGGACACTTAGGGTCGCAAGTGTCCCGAAATACCTTAAAAGTGAACCACAACTGTTAAACATATGACGTCATCAGGTGACGTCTCAGCTCGAGCGGTGAGGCCCGCGTACTCTTACGCACATCAAAGCATCCAAAGCAAGAGTTGAATGTCACCTCACTCTGGCTCCATGTCTGCGTGTGCGACTCGGGCGCGTGGTGTTCGAGGTTCAATTCCATGCCCTATCCATCAGCATTTTTTTCTCTCTTCGCCTTTCAAGTGGAAGCATCGCTTTTATTTTTGCGCATAAATCACCGAACTCTCTTGCTGTTAAACATTACAACCCACAAACGGCTGAGGGTCATGTGAGAAGGCAGAACGCGTTGGGGAAATCGTTGTTGGTACAGCCGCCTTGCAGCAAGTGCGTTCGAATTTGCAGCACCATAACAAACGTGCATGTCTGCAAGCTCATGGAATGTAAAGCGGTTCATTTGACGTACTATATTGAACTGTGTGGCTGAGAACTCTCAAACCGTTGTTATCTAGTATACAGCAGTTCTTGTCGAATGACTAATTTTGCCCCATCCTACCGAATCCAGTGTAAAATTCCCTAACGCTTCCGATCACATTTGTCATTCTTAATGTCAACTAACAATCTGCTTCCACCTGAAAGGAGAAGAGAGAGATCACAAAAGGATGATGGATAGGCCCCGGATTCGAACCTCGAACCCCACGCGTCCGAGTGGCACACGCAGACAAGGAGCCAGAGTGATTTAATTATCCAAACGCAATAAAACTTGGCACAGGAAATGTTTATGCACAGCCTGCTTCCAGTCGATCGACCGGGTCAGGGAATGGAATGAATGAAGCCCCCATCTAGCGGCGAGGATATGAACTGTGCCGGCTGCCGATGCCTGACGCATTCCTCTGGGGCAATGATTAAATGACAATGATAGTGGAGAGTGTTGCTGGAATGAAATTTATGACAGGGAAAAACATGTCTGCCTCCGTTTTGTCCAGCACAAATCTCACATGGAGTGACCGGGATTTGAACCAAGGACCCAATGGTGAGAGGAGGCGTGTTGCCGCCTAAGACGTGGAGGAATCTCTTGATTGCTTATTGTTGTATAATATTAGATGTGTTGTGGGACTGCTTTGAGGTGTAGAGGATAGCATTTTTATCTCCCATCAGTGGGGTCCTGGGTTTGATTCTCGCCTCTGCCTATAACTTTCAATTTATGGACTGGATCTTCTAGCCCCCGGAGCCTCCGTGGCTTAGGCGGCAGCACGCCGGCCTCTCACCGCTGGGTCCGTGGTTCAAATCCCGGTCACTCCATGTGAGATCTGTGCTGGACAAAACGGAGGCAGACAGGTTTTTCTCCGGGTACTCTGGTTTTCCCTGTCAAAATTTCATTCCAGCAACACTCTCCACTATCATTATCATTGCCCCAGAGGAGTGCGTCAGGCCTCGGCAGCCGGCACAGCTCATATCCTCGCCGCTAGATGGGGGCTTCATTCATTCCATTCCTGACCCGGTCGGAGACTGGAAGCAGACTGTGGATTTTCATTTCATCTTCTAGCCCATGGAATCCTGCTGGTTGGTGTTGCATGAGGAGAGGGAGGGAGGGAGGAAAGGAACTGGCTACCCTACCGCACTTAAATACCTGCTCGGGATGCCTGGTTAATGATCCCTTGTTATAGAATCCGATCAGGTCACCAACGTCGCGGTGGATATGTCTTACTTTGACTTATATCCTGTGTCCCCTTTCGGACCAAAGGGCTGCAACAAAGATCCTCCATTGGTCTCTTCTCCTGGCAATCTGTTCTAGATCTGCCCAGGATTTGATTTCCTCCCTCATCGTTGTCTTTTTTATCCGGCCGGGTTTTCTCTGTTGCAGTTTCAGTGATAATATTTAATCGGAGATGCGTATAATTGGCTTACAGTTGGGGGCCTGCCCCCTTAGCGTCTGTGCCAACCTTCTGGTTACGTCACGATTTGACGTTCGTCGCTACTTCCTGTGCTTCTGTTGTCGCTGTAGATCTCTACAGGGTGTAACCAGACTCCCTCCTCCTTTCTCAACCGGGCTTGGGACCGGCTATGGCGGGATTCGGTGGATATGACACATGGTTTAAAGGACGTCGTGGTTAGTAGGCCTACTGCATGTTTTCGGGAGTTGGGGCTAAGAGGCTGACCGTGGTCTTGCTTCAGGTTCCATCCCTGCATTTGCCTGGAGTTCAACTGGTAAACCACTTCTCTGGTAAGGTGACTGAGCTCGAATACAAACAACCCACGCCATAGCCATGCGCGTTAAATCACGACCGGTAGCTACAGGAAGTCTTGAGACCAGAGGTTCTAATCCTGGTACTGACAGTGGTATTCTCCGGGGTCCTCCACACCCCCTCCAGGTTAAAGTCACGATAGTACCAATTTCAAATCCCGGGACATCTTCCCCAATCCCTAACCCTAATAGATGTAGTTACACAGACATCCAAGTATACGGGGCTGATGACCAAGATCTCCTATGCCCTAAAATGAATTACAAAATTTATGTTATTGGTTTTACGTCCCTTTTAACTACTGTGGTTTTTAGAGACGCCGGGATGCCGGAATTTTGCTCCAAAGGGGGTCTTTAACGTGCCGGTAAACCTACTGGCATGGCTCCCTCACATTTGCGCACCCTCAAATACCAACTGACTACGCTGCAACCTTGGAAACAGCAGGCGAGAACGTTACCGCTGAACCACTCGGCCAGTTTATTCTTGTCAGTTGTCTGTTGTTCTCAGAGTTTAATGTGCTGGCAGCCTACTGTATTGTGCATAAGGCGGTTCTGTCTAC
The DNA here is from genome assembly GCA_946902985.2 of Meconema thalassinum. NCBI lineage: Eukaryota > Metazoa > Arthropoda > Insecta > Orthoptera > Tettigoniidae > Meconema > Meconema thalassinum. Next base: position 550,540,371 of record OX336392.1, read on the forward strand.
AAAAAGTGTGTACACAGAGGAAATTGATTTTCGATTTCCTGTCCCACAGTATAAAAGATACCAACACTCAAGTCAATGGGCCTTTGGAATATTTACTTCAATAACCCTCCTAAGCGGCTTCAGTGGCGTAGTTGGTAGTATGCTGAGCTTCTATGCTCAAGATCGCGGGTTCATACCCGGTTGAAGTCGTCGAATATTTTAGAGCGTTAAAAATCTCTTAGTATGACTTCCTTCAGAGGAGAAGTAAAGCGAGCGGGCCCATGTCTTAGATTTATGGCACGTAAAAGAACCTTCCACTAACTACAACCGTTTGGAGCTAAATGTGTAGGTTAGATTTGATTAACGCTCGATTAAGTACCAATGTTCGCCGGGTTTGTGAGATAATTATTCTTAAATGTGACGCATGGTTGAAACACGCTTAAAAACGGGCACTTTTTGTGTTCAAACTGCCATAAAAAATATTAAAATAGAAATTAAAAATTCCAAACCTACATGAACTAACGTAAAATAGAACGACAAAAATTATGATGTTATTGGATTTTATATAGGTCAATTGATTACTTCACAAACAACCTTCAAACTCGAGTACACATAATATTTTGGTCGACAGTAGTGAGGCACGGGCTAGAGACCATAGGACCGCAGCTGAGTCTAACATTCGAGACTACTGTCACTAGGGAAGCAGCGTGAAGGAACTCATTCCGGGATACCTGGCCATTGGGGCTTAGTGACCATGGGACCGCAGCTGAGTCCAAAATTCGAGACTACTGTCACTAGGGAAGCAGCGTGAAGGAACTCATTCCGGGATACCCAGCCATTGGAGCTTAGTGACCATGGGACCGCAGCTGAGTCCAACATTCGAGACTACTGTCACTTGGGAAGCAGAGTGATGAAAGACATTCCGGGATACCCAGCCATAGGGGCTTCTGTGATCTCCCTCAGGGTCTAACAACTAGTGAGAGGCTACTCGGAGCCTGATTCCTGGCTTTGCCAATACATTTAATTGTGGTCTGAGGGATGGAATGGGGTGCACTCAGTCAATGAGAAGGGCCAGGTTCGATTCTCACCTCAGCCATCCTGGACGTGGTTTTCCGTGGTTTCCACTTCTACTTCAGACGAATGCCGGGATGGTCCCTAAATTAAAACCACGGCCACCTTCTTCCCATTCCAATTAGGAATTCTTCACGGTCGCCAACCCTTGAACCCACCACCCTTAAGGGTGTAGCGCTATCCATGGAGCACCGGGGCGGTACAAACGACAGGCGGGGGATTTGATCTCCCACCCACTGAGGGAAGAGAACCAAGTTACCACCAGGGTCAGGTATATGAAGACACTGTACGGGTTGTAAGGATTGGCACGGAAGATCAACGAGCGCAGCCCAATATTCGAAAGTAGAAAACTTAATGAGAACCTGTGGAGCCGTATTCTCCGTGGCCCACATATTATCCGAGTGTCGTGGACGGCAGCATTTGGTAGAAAAAGCAGGAACTACTTGTAATTGATCGTCTTCTTTTCCGACCCCGACGGTATTAGGGTATCCGAGGCCTAGGAAGTCTCTTCCTTTCCCGCCTTCATTGGCCCTTGTCTCATCTTTTCTGATTCCCTCCTTCTGCGAGGGGTCAGCCTTCTTTTTCTTTTCATATTATCCCCTCTGCCTTCTGCTCAAGGCCCTCAAGGAGGCTGGGTGTATGTAGACCCACTACTTCTGGTGCACCCTAGATAATGCTACACCCTCAGGGGCTCACGGCTGGTGAGTTCGGGAGTTGGCGACCCCGAGGGATTCCTGAGCTGGGTCCGTTTTCCCCTTTTGTCCCTTACCTGCGCGGCGGACCCTCTCCTCTGTCACTTTCCTATCTGCCTAGCATGTCTCTCCTTCCTTCCATTCTTCGAGGGTTGAGGGCATTTCTTTTCCTCCTGTCCTTTATTTGCCTTATTCTCCTTTAGTTTTCCATTTCTTCTTCTACACACATCAAAAAAAGTTTTGCATCACCTCGGTTCCCAGATCTCCGGCATATAGACGTTGACTGTGTATATTGTATCCAAGATACAGTCCCTTTGACTGTTCATAGATGTCACTAAAACTGCTCAAAGATGTAAACAACCATGCATGAGCAGGGCCTATTAGACGGAGGGGGTACGACAGCCGATCAGTTCCAGTCATTCCACCAGGACGAAGGTACGCTGCTCATGTTGTCTGTAGTTCTACCATGCCTAGAAGGTCAATACCGCAGTTCGATCGCGTCCGCATTGTTACTTTGTGTCAAGAAGGGCTCTCAACAAGGGAAGTTTCCAGGCGTCTCAGAGTGAACCAAAGCGATGTTGTTCGGACATGGAGGAGGTACAGAGATACAGGAACTGTCGATGACAGGCCTCGCTCAGGCCGCCCAAGGGCTACTACTGTAGTGGATGACCGCTACTTACGGATTGCCGCTCGGAGGAACCCTGACAGCAATGCCACCATGTTGAATAATGCGTTTCGTTCAGCCACAGGACGTCGTGTTTCAACTCAAACTGTGCGCAATAGGCTGCATGATGCGCAACTTCACTCCCGACGTCCATGGCGAGGTCCAGCTTTGCAACCCCGACACCATGCAGCGCGGTACAGATGGGCCCAACAACATGCTGAATGGACCCCACGGAATTGGCATCACGTTCTCTTCACCGATGAGTGTCGCATATGCCTTCAACCAGACAATCGTCGGAGACGTGTTTGGAGGCACCCTGGTCAGGCTGAACGTCTTAGACACACTGTCCAGCGAGTGCAGCAAGGTGGTGGTTCCCTGATGTTTTGGGGTGGCATTATGTGGGGCCGACGTACGCCACTGGTGGTCATGGAAGGCTCCGAAACGGCTTTACGATACCTGAATGACATCCTCCGACCCATAGTGCAACCATATCGGCAGAATATTGGAGAGGCATTTGTCTTCATGGACGACAATTCTCGACCTCATCGTGCACATCTTGTGAATGCGTTCCTTCAAGATAACGACATCGCTCGACTACAGTGGCCAGCATGTTCGCCAGACATGAACCCTATCGAACATGCCTGGGATATGTTGAAAAGGGCTGTTTATGGACGTCTTGACCCACCAACCACTCTGAGAGATTTACGCCGAATTGTCGTTGAGGAGTGGGACAATTTGGACCAACAGTGTCTTGATGAACTTGTGGATAGTATGCCACGACGAATACAGGCATGCATCAATGCAAGAGGACGTGCTACTGGGTATTAGAGGTAGTGGTGTGTACTGCAATCTGGACCACAAATGCTGAAAGTCTAGCTGTATGATGGTACAACATGCAATGTGTGGGTCTCATGAGCAATAAAACGAGCTGAAATGTTGTTTGTGTTGATCTCTATTCCCTTTGTATTTAAAGGTTCCGGAACTCTTGGAACCGAGGTGATGCAAAACTTTTTTTGATGTGTGTAGTATGTAGGTTAGTAGTTAGTTTTAGTTTTAAGTTCGCATTTCATTTTCATCTTCACGTTCACCCATACCATCAGGGGCCGATAACCTAGGTGTTCCAACCCTTAAACCTCCAATAATTGACTAACTATTAGGTTCATCTGGTGCCCCGTGGTTGCCAACCTACTTCCCTGTAGTTGTGAGCCCCTGGGCGCGGTATAATTAGCCAATATTCTTTATCCAAAGCCATGAAATTCCTTGGCATACTCTACCGCTTCTCAGAAATATCAAATCCCCCAGCCCTTCGCCTCTATTACCTCTCGATAATCCAGCCCATTTCAAACTACTGCTCTCCCATTTGGACAACGTCTTGCCCGTCAAACATTGCTAAATTAAACAGAATGCAATCCTTCTTTGCTGCCATTGTAAGGAACAGAATGCCAAGGTTTAGACACTTCACCACTCTGCAGGTACTTGCAGCCATAAACATCCCTTCCTCAACACGACAAGACAGGTAACTGACCTGTCCTTCCTACATTCTATTTTAAATGGCCATTACAGTTCAGACCACCTGCTGTCACTCTTCAAACTAAGAGTCCCTTCCCGTTCTACCAGGTTCAAAGATATTATGCACATTCCACACACAAAACATTCCTTAATCCAAAGATCCTTCCAAAACCGCATATCATCCCTGTACTATAGCATTGCAAGGAAACGCGAGTTGGACATATCCATAAACAAGAGGACGTTCCTGAAGCAGGCGAAGGAGAACATAAACTGTATTTAGAACTATCATCTTGTCCACTGACGACACGGCTACGAGCAAGGACATTCTACCGGCTCTTGATCTGGACTTGTTTTGTTTGGTGATATGTTAAATTTTATTTAAACTGTTATTTGGTTGTTATTTGTACAAGCGTGAAGGGCTAGCATAGCTGTAGTTTGTGCTTTGATTAATAAATAATAATAAAAAAAATGCCAGAACTTGTGAACCGCACAATGTTTCCTTGACCTCCATCCCTCAGCATAACTTTGAGTGTGTGTTGGAGAGACACCATTTAGCAGCAGGTGTCTGCTATGCTGTGGTCGTATTGATTGTGGGGCACGCAGAGCCCAACTCTCGGGCTCTTCACTTCCACGCCATCAATCACCCGCGAGAGATATTCTCTCTTCCTCCACGTATACATTGGGTGTATCAAAGGGACACTTCTTAGTGTTATACTCGTGCTTCAGAGGCTATTTCTTGTTCTCCCAACTTGCTCATGGTACTGAAGATGTGTTCATGCTTACTGAGCCATCGCTTACATACCCCCAGGGGCTCACATCTAGTGGGACGGGGGTTGGCGACCACGGGACCCCACCTGAGTCCGGCATTGCTTCCACTTACTTGTGCCGGGCTCCTCTTCGTGCTCTTTCTTGTCGACCTCTCTTGGTCAACTCTTGTTCTCCTCCGACCCCGACGGTATTAGGGTATCCGAGGCCTAGGGAGTCTTTCACTTTCCCGCCTTAATTGGCTCTTGTCTCATCTTTCCTGATACCCTTATTCTTCGAGGGGTCAGCCTTCTTTTTCTTTTCATGATATCTCCTGCCTTCTGCTCAAGGCCCTCAAGGAGGAAGGTTGTATGTAGCCCCACCACTTCTGGTGCACCCTGCTTGGTGCTACACCCTCAGGGGCTCACGGCTAGTGAGTTTGGGAGTTAGCGACCCAAGGGATTCTTGAGCTAGGTCCGTCTTGTCGCCTGTTTCCCCTGACCTTGGGGTGGGCCCTCTCCTCTTTCCCTTTCCTATCTGCCTTTCATGGCTCTCCTTCCTTCCAAGACCCTCAGTCTCCTTTTTTCAAGAGTTGAGGGCATTTCATTTCCTCCTGTCCTTTATTTGCCTTATCCTTTATTTGTTTACCATTTCTTCTTCTAGTCTGTAAGTCTGTAGTTAGTAATAGTTATAGTTTTCATTCTCATCTCATCTTTCACGATCACCCTAACCATTAGGGGCCGATAACATAGTTGTTAGGGCCCTTAAAACAACAATCATGATGATCGCAAGTGAACTTATGAAGCTTTGAGAGGTTTTAGAATGTTGTCACCAATCGACCTACACTGAAAGTAGGCAAGCAAAATGAAGTGACAGCATAACCTATGAACACACACAAGATATTGACTTCCCTTAAGTTCATTTGAGGGGCTAGAGCACTTAGCCCCGTGTACATGGGTGCGTGTGGATTTAGTATGATAGCCTGTGTTATTGTGGTGTCTGTATAAGTTTATGTATTTGCAATTCAGGTAAGGATTAGGAATGAGGCAGTCGTTAGAGACCATCCCGGCATTAAAGTGGGAAATCACTGAAAATCACTTTCAGGATGGCTGACCTCTCGTCAATTTTACTGGCTGCGTGGCTCAGCGTTAACTAGGGGGAGTGTAACTGTACCACACTACTAGGGGGAGTGTAACTGTACTACACTAGGGGGAGTGTAACTGTACTACACTAGGGGGAGTGTAACTGTACTACACTAGGGGGAGTGTAACTGTACTACACTAGGGGGAGTGTAACTGTACTACACTAGGGGGAGTGTAACTGTACTACACTAGGGGGAGTGTAACTGTACTACACTACTAGGGGGAGTGTAACTGTACTACACTAGGGGGAGTGTAACTGTACTACACTAGGGGGAGTGTAACTGTACTACACTAGGGGGAGTGTAACTGTACCACACTAGGGGGAGTGTAACTGTACCACACTAGGGGGAGTGTAACTGTACTACACTAGAGGGAGTGTAACTGTACTACACTAGGGGGAGTGTAACTGTACTACACTAGGGGGAGTGTAACTGTACCACACTAGGGGGAGTGTAACTGTACCACACTAGGGGGAGTGTAACTGTACCACACTACTAGGGGGAGTGTAACTGTACTACACTAGGGGGAGTGTAACTGTACTACACTAGGGGGAGTGTAACTGTACTACACTAGGGGGAGTGTAACTGTACTACACTAGGGGGAGTGTAACTGTACTACACTACTAGGGGGAGTGTAACTGTACTACACTAGGGGGAGTGTAACTGTACCACACTAGGGGGAGTGTAACTGTACCACACTAGGGGGAGTGTAACTGTACCACACTAGGGGGAGTGTAACTGTACTACACTAGGGGGAGTGTAACTGTACTACACTAGGGGGAGTGTAACTGTACCACACTAGAGGGAGTGTAACTGTACTACACTAGGGGGAGTGTAACTGTACTACACTAGGGGGAGTGTAACTGTACCACACTAGGGGGAGTGTAACTGTACTACACTAGGGGGAGTGTAACTGTACCACACTAGAGGGAGTGTAACTGTACTACACTAGGGGGAGTGTAACTGTACCACACTAGGGGGAGTGTAACTGTACTACACTAGGGGGAGTGTAACTGTACTACACTAGGGGGAGTGTAACTGTACCACACTAGGGGGAGTGTAACTGTACTACACTAGGGGGAGTGTAACTGTACCACACTAGGGGGAGTGTAACTGTACTACACTAGGGGGAGTGTAACTGTACTACACTAGGGGGAGTGTAACTGTACCACACTAGAGGGAGTGTAACTGTACTACACTAGAGGGAGTGTAACTGTACCACACTAGAGGGAGTGTAACTGTACTACACTAGGGGGAGTGTAACTGTACTACACTAGGGGGAGTGTAACTGTACTACACTAGGGGGAGTGTAACTGTACTACACTAGGGGGAGTGTAACTGTACCACACTAGGGGGAGTGTAACTGTACTACACTAGGGGGAGTGTAACTGTACTACACTAGGGGGAGTGTAACTGTACTACACTAGGGGGAGTGTAACTGTACTACACTACTAGGGGGAGTGTAACTGTACTACACTAGGGGGAGTGTAACTGTACTACACTAGGGGGAGTGTAACTGTACTACACTAGAGGGAGTGTAACTGTACCACACTACTAGGGGGAGTGTAACTGTACTACACTAGGGGGAGTGTAACTGTACTACACTAGGGGGAGTGTAACTGTACCACACTAGGGGGAGTGTAACTGTACTACACTAGGGGGAGTGTAACTGTACTACACTAGAGGGAGTGTAACTGTACTACACTAGGGGGAGTGTAACTGTACCACACTAGGGGGAGTGTAACTGTACCACACTAGGGGGAGTGTAACTGTACCACACTAGGGGGAGTGTAACTGTACTACACTAGGGGGAGTGTAACTGTACTACACTAGGGGGAGTGTAACTGTACTACACTAGGGGGAGTGTAACTGTACCACACTAGAGGGAGTGTAACTGTACTACACTAGGGGGAGTGTAACTGTACCACACTAGAGGGAGTGTAACTGTACCACACTAGGGGGAGTGTAACTGTACTACACTAGGGGGAGTGTAACTGTACTACACTACTAGAGGGAGTGTAACTGTACTACACTAGAGGGAGTGTAACTGTACTACACTAGGGGGAGTGTAACTGTACTACACTAGGGGGAGTGTAACTGTACTACACTAGGGGGAGTGTAACTGTACCACACTAGGGGGAGTGTAACTGTACTACACTAGGGGGAGTGTAACTGTACTACACTACTAGAGGGAGTGTAACTGTACTACACTAGGGGGAGTGTAACTGTACTACACTAGGGGGAGTGTAACTGTACTACACTAGAGGGAGTGTAACTGTACTACACTAGGGGGAGTGTAACTGTACTACACTAGGGGGAGTGTAACTGTACTACACTAGGGGGAGTGTAACTGTACCACACTAGAGGGAGTGTAACTGTACTACACTAGGGGGAGTGTAACTGTACTACACTAGGGGGAGTGTAACTGTACCACACTAGGGGGAGTGTAACTGTACTACACTAGGGGGAGTGTAACTGTACCACACTAGGGGGAGTGTAACTGTACTACACTAGGGGGAGTGTAACTGTACTACACTAGAGGGAGTGTAACTGTACTACACTAGAGGGAGTGTAACTGTACTACACTAGGGGGAGTGTAACTGTACCACACTAGGGGGAGTGTAACTGTACCACACTAGGGGGAGTGTAACTGTACTACACTAGGGGGAGTGTAACTGTACTACACTAGGGGGAGTGTAACTGTACCACACTAGGGGGAGTGTAACTGTACCACACTAGAGGGAGTGTAACTGTACTACACTAGGGGGAGTGTAACTGTACTACACTAGGGGGAGTGTAACTGTACTACACTAGGGGGAGTGTAACTGTACTACACTACTAGGGGGAGTGTAACTGTACCACACTAGAGGGAGTGTAACTGTACTACACTAGGGGGAGTGTAACTGTACCACACTAGGGGGAGTGTAACTGTACCACACTAGGGGGAGTGTAACTGTACCACACTAGGGGGAGTGTAACTGTACTACACTAGGGGGAGTGTAACTGTACTACACTAGAGGGAGTGTAACTGTACTACACTAGAGGGAGTGTAACTGTACTACACTAGGGGGAGTGTAACTGTACTACACTAGGGGGAGTGTAACTGTACCACACTAGGGGGAGTGTAACTGTACTACACTAGAGGGAGTGTAACTGTACCACACTAGGGGGAGTGTAACTGTACCACACTAGAGGGAGTGTAACTGTACTACACTAGGGGGAGTGTAACTGTACTACACTAGGGGGAGTGTAACTGTACTACACTAGAGGGAGTGTAACTGTACCACACTAGGGGGAGTGTAACTGTACTACACTAGAGGGAGTGTAACTGTACCACACTAGGGGGAGTGTAACTGTACCACACTAGGGGGAGTGTAACTGTACTACACTAGGGAGTGTAACTGTACTACACTAGGGAGTGTAACTGTACTACACTAGGGAGTGTAACTGTACTACACTAGGGAGTGTAACTGTACTACACTAGGGAGTGTAACTGTACTACACTAGGGAGTGTAACTGTACTACACTAGAGGGAGTGTAACTGTACTACACTAGGGGGAGTGTAACTGTACTACACTAGGGAGTGTAACTGTACTACACTAGGGAGTGTAACTGTACTACACTAGGGAGTGTAACTGTACTACACTAGGGAGTGTAACTGTACTACACTAGAGGGAGTGTAACTGTACTACACTAGGGGGAGTGTAACTGTACTACACTAGGGAGTGTAACTGTACTACACTAGGGAGTGTAACTGTACCACACTAGGGGGAGTGTAACTGTACTACACTAGAGGGAGTGTAACTGTACCACACTAGGGGGAGTGTAACTGTACTACACTAGGGGGAGTGTAACTGTACCACACTAGGGGGAGTGTAACTGTACTACACTAGAGGGAGTGTAACTGTACTACACTAGGGGGAGTGTAACTGTACTACACTAGGGGGAGTGTAACTGTACCACACTACTAGGGGGAGTGTAACTGTACTACACTAGGGAGTGTAACTGTACCACACTAGGGGGAGTGTAACTGTACTACACTAGGGGGAGTGTAACTGTACTACACTAGGGGGAGTGTAACTGTACTACACTAGGGGGAGTGTAACTGTACTACACTAGGGGGAGTGTAACTGTACTACACTAGGGGGAGTGTAACTGTACTACACTAGGGGGAGTGTAACTGTACCACACTAGGGGGAGTGTAACTGTACCACACTAGAGGGAGTGTAACTGTACCACACTAGGGGGAGTGTAACTGTACCACACTAGAGGGAGTGTAACTGTACTACACTAGGGGGAGTGTAACTGTACCACACTAGAGGGAGTGTAACTGTACCACACTAGAGGGAGTGTAACTGTACTACACTAGGGGGAGTGTAACTGTACCACACTAGAGGGAGTGTAACTGTACTACACTAGAGGGAGTGTAACTGTACCACACTAGGGGGAGTGTAACTGTACCACACTAGGGGGAGTGTAACTGTACCACACTAGGGGGAGTGTAACTGTACTACACTAGAGGGAGTGTAACTGTACTACACTAGGGGGAGTGTAACTGTACTACACTAGGGGGAGTGTAACTGTACTACACTAGAGGGAGTGTAACTGTACCACACTAGAGGGAGTGTAACTGTACTACACTAGGGGGAGTGTAACTGTACTACACTAGGGGGAGTGTAACTGTACTACACTAGGGGGAGTGTAACTGTACCACACTAGGGGGAGTGTAACTGTACTACACTAGGGGGAGTGTAACTGTACTACACTAGGGGGAGTGTAACTGTACCACACTAGGGGGAGTGTAACTGTACTACACTAGGGAGTGTAACTGTACTACACTAGGGGGAGTGTAACTGTACTACACTAGGGGGAGTGTAACTGTACTACACTAGAGGGAGTGTAACTGTACCACACTAGAGGGAGTGTAACTGTACTACACTAGGGGGAGTGTAACTGTACCACACTAGAGGGAGTGTAACTGTACTACACTAGAGGGAGTGTAACTGTACCACACTAGGGGGAGTGTAACTGTACCACACTAGGGGGAGTGTAACTGTACCACACTAGGGGGAGTGTAACTGTACCACACTAGAGGGAGTGTAACTGTACTACACTAGAGGGAGTGTAACTGTACTACACTAGGGAGTGTAACTGTACTACACTAGGGGGAGTGTAACTGTACTACACTAGGGAGTGTAACTGTACTACACTAGGGGGAGTGTAACTGTACTACACTAGGGGGAGTGTAACTGTACTACACTAGGGGGAGTGTAACTGTACCACACTAGAGGGAGTGTAACTGTACTACACTAGGGGGAGTGTAACTGTACTACACTAGGGGGAGTGTAACTGTACCACACTAGGGGGAGTGTAACTGTACTACACTAGGGGGAGTGTAACTGTACTACACTAGGGGGAGTGTAACTGTACCACACTAGGGGGAGTGTAACTGTACTACACTAGGGAGTGTAACTGTACTACACTAGGGGGAGTGTAACTGTACTACACTAGGGGGAGTGTAACTGTACTACACTAGAGGGAGTGTAACTGTACCACACTAGAGGGAGTGTAACTGTACTACACTAGGGGGAGTGTAACTGTACCACACTAGAGGGAGTGTAACTGTACTACACTAGAGGGAGTGTAACTGTACCACACTAGGGGGAGTGTAACTGTACCACACTAGGGGGAGTGTAACTGTACCACACTAGGGGGAGTGTAACTGTACCACACTAGAGGGAGTGTAACTGTACTACACTAGAGGGAGTGTAACTGTACTACACTAGGGAGTGTAACTGTACCACACTAGGGGGAGTGTAACTGTACTACACTAGGGAGTGTAACTGTACTACACTAGGGGGAGTGTAACTGTACTACACTAGGGGGAGTGTAACTGTACTACACTAGGGGGAGTGTAACTGTACCACACTAGAGGGAGTGTAACTGTACTACACTAGGGGGAGTGTAACTGTACTACACTAGGGGGAGTGTAACTGTACTACACTAGGGGGAGTGTAACTGTACCACACTAGGGGGAGTGTAACTGTACTACACTAGGGGAGTGTAACTGTACTACACTAGGGGGAGTGTAACTGTACTACACTAGGGGGAGTGTAACTGTACCACACTAGAGGGAGTGTAACTGTACCACACTAGAGGGAGTGTAACTGTACTACACTAGGGGGAGTGTAACTGTACCACACTAGAGGGAGTGTAACTGTACTACACTAGAGGGAGTGTAACTGTACCACACTAGGGGGAGTGTAACTGTACCACACTAGGGGGAGTGTAACTGTACCACACTAGGGGGAGTGTAACTGTACCACACTAGAGGGAGTGTAACTGTACTACACTAGGGGGAGTGTAACTGTACTACACTAGAGGGAGTGTAACTGTACTACACTAGGGAGTGTAACTGTACCACACTAGGGGGAGTGTAACTGTACTACACTAGGGAGTGTAACTGTACTACACTAGGGGGAGTGTAACTGTACTACACTAGGGGGAGTGTAACTGTACTACACTAGAGGGAGTGTAACTGTACCACACTAGGGGGAGTGTAACTGTACTACACTAGGGGGAGTGTAACTGTACTACACTAGGGAGTGTAACTGTACTACACTAGGGAGTGTAACTGTACTACACTAGGGGGAGTGTAACTGTACCACACTAGAGGGAGTGTAACTGTACCACACTAGGGGGAGTGTAACTGTACTACACTAGGGGGAGTGTAACTGTACCACACTACTAGGGGGAGTGTAACTGTACTACACTAGGGAGTGTAACTGTACTACACTAGGGGGAGTGTAACTGTACTACACTAGGGGGAGTGTAACTGTACTACACTAGAGGGAGTGTAACTGTACCACACTAGGGGGAGTGTAACTGTACTACACTAGGGAGTGTAACTGTACTACACTAGGGGGAGTGTAACTGTACCACACTAGAGGGAGTGTAACTGTACCACACTAGAGGGAGTGTAACTGTACTACACTAGGGGGAGTGTAACTGTACTACACTAGAGGGAGTGTAACTGTACTACACTAGGGGGAGTGTAACTGTACTACACTAGGGAGTGTAACTGTACTACACTAGGGGGAGTGTAACTGTACTACACTAGGGGGAGTGTAACTGTACTACACTAGAGGGAGTGTAACTGTACTACACTAGGGGGAGTGTAACTGTACTACACTAGGGGGAGTGTAACTGTACTACACTAGAGGGAGTGTAACTGTACCACACTAGAGGGAGTGTAACTGTACTACACTAGGGGGAGTGTAACTGTACTACACTAGGGAGTGTAACTGTACTACACTAGAGGGAGTGTAACTGTACTACACTAGGGGGAGTGTAACTGTACTACACTAGGGGGAGTGTAACTGTACCACACTAGGGGGAGTGTAACTGTACCACACTAGAGGGAGTGTAACTGTACTACACTAGGGGGAGTGTAACTGTACTACACTAGGGAGTGTAACTGTACTACACTAGAGGGAGTGTAACTGTACTACACTAGGGGGAGTGTAACTGTACTACACTAGGGGGAGTGTAACTGTACTACACTAGAGGGAGTGTAACTGTACTACACTAGGGGGAGTGTAACTGTACCACACTAGAGGGAGTGTAACTGTACCACACTAGGGGGAGTGTAACTGTACTACACTAGGGGGAGTGTAACTGTACCACACTAGAGGGAGTGTAACTGTACTACACTAGGGGGAGTGTAACTGTACTACACTAGGGGGAGTGTAACTGTACTACACTAGAGGGAGTGTAACTGTACTACACTAGGGGGAGTGTAACTGTACCACACTAGGGGGAGTGTAACTGTACTACACTAGGGGGAGTGTAACTGTACTACACTAGAGGGAGTGTAACTGTACCACACTAGGGGGAGTGTAACTGTACTACACTAGGGGGAGTGTAACTGTACTACACTAGGGGGAGTGTAACTGTACTACACTAGGGGGAGTGTAACTGTACCACACTAGGGGGAGTGTAACTGTACTACACTAGGGGGAGTGTAACTGTACTACACTAGGGGGAGTGTAACTGTACTACACTAGGGGGAGTGTAACTGTACTACACTAGAGGGAGTGTAACTGTACCACACTAGGGGGAGTGTAACTGTACTACACTAGGGGGAGTGTAACTGTACTACACTAGGGGGAGTGTAACTGTACTACACTAGGGGGAGTGTAACTGTACTACACTAGGGGGAGTGTAACTGTACCACACTAGGGGGAGTGTAACTGTACTACACTAGAGGGAGTGTAACTGTACCACACTAGGGGGAGTGTAACTGTACTACACTAGGGGGAGTGTAACTGTACCACACTAGAGGGAGTGTAACTGTACCACACTAGGGGGAGTGTAACTGTACTACACTAGGGGGAGTGTAACTGTACTACACTAGGGGGAGTGTAACTGTACTACACTAGGGGGAGTGTAACTGTACTACACTAGGGGGAGTGTAACTGTACTACACTAGAGGGAGTGTAACTGTACTACACTAGGGGGAGTGTAACTGTACCACACTAGGGGGAGTGTAACTGTACTACACTAGGGGGAGTGTAACTGTACTACACTAGAGGGAGTGTAACTGTACTACACTAGAGGGAGTGTAACTGTACTACACTAGGGGGAGTGTAACTGTACTACACTAGGGGGAGTGTAACTGTACTACACTAGAGGGAGTGTAACTGTACTACACTAGGGGGAGTGTAACTGTACCACACTAGGGGGAGTGTAACTGTACTACACTAGGGAGTGTAACTGTACTACACTAGGGGGAGTGTAACTGTACTACACTAGGGGGAGTGTAACTGTACTACACTAGAGGGAGTGTAACTGTACCACACTAGAGGGAGTGTAACTGTACTACACTAGGGGGAGTGTAACTGTACTACACTAGGGGGAGTGTAACTGTACTACACTAGGGGGAGTGTAACTGTACCACACTAGAGGGAGTGTAACTGTACTACACTAGGGGGAGTGTAACTGTACTACACTAGGGAGTGTAACTGTACCACACTAGGGGGAGTGTAACTGTACTACACTAGGGAGTGTAACTGTACCACACTAGGGGGAGTGTAACTGTACTACACTAGGGGGAGTGTAACTGTACCACACTAGAGGGAGTGTAACTGTACTACACTAGGGGGAGTGTAACTGTACCACACTAGGGGGAGTGTAACTGTACTACACTAGGGGGAGTGTAACTGTACCACACTAGGGGGAGTGTAACTGTACTACACTAGAGGGAGTGTAACTGTACTACACTAGGGGGAGTGTAACTGTACTACACTAGGGGGAGTGTAACTGTACCACACTAGGGGGAGTGTAACTGTACTACACTAGGGGGAGTGTAACTGTACTACACTAGGGGGAGTGTAACTGTACCACACTAGAGGGAGTGTAACTGTACTACACTAGGGGGAGTGTAACTGTACCACACTAGAGGGAGTGTAACTGTACCACACTAGGGGGAGTGTAACTGTACTACACTAGGGGGAGTGTAACTGTACCACACTAGGGGGAGTGTAACTGTACTACACTAGGGGGAGTGTAACTGTACTACACTAGAGGGAGTGTAACTGTACTACACTAGGGGGAGTGTAACTGTACCACACTAGGGGGAGTGTAACTGTACTACACTAGAGGGAGTGTAACTGTACTACACTAGGGGGAGTGTAACTGTACCACACTAGGGGGAGTGTAACTGTACCACACTAGAGGGAGTGTAACTGTACTACACTAGGGGGAGTGTAACTGTACTACACTAGGGGGAGTGTAACTGTACTACACTAGGGGGAGTGTAACTGTACTACACTAGAGGGAGTGTAACTGTACCACACTAGGGGGAGTGTAACTGTACCACACTAGGGGGAGTGTAACTGTACTACACTAGGGAGTGTAACTGTACTACACTAGGGGGAGTGTAACTGTACTACACTAGGGGGAGTGTAACTGTACCACACTAGAGGGAGTGTAACTGTACCACACTAGAGGGAGTGTAACTGTACTACACTAGGGGGAGTGTAACTGTACTACACTAGAGGGAGTGTAACTGTACTACACTAGAGGGAGTGTAACTGTACTACACTAGGGGGAGTGTAACTGTACCACACTAGGGGGAGTGTAACTGTACTACACTAGGGGGAGTGTAACTGTACCACACTAGAGGGAGTGTAACTGTACTACACTAGGGGGAGTGTAACTGTACCACACTAGGGGGAGTGTAACTGTACTACACTAGAGGGAGTGTAACTGTACTACACTAGGGGGAGTGTAACTGTACTACACTAGGGGGAGTGTAACTGTACCACACTAGGGGGAGTGTAACTGTACCACACTAGAGGGAGTGTAACTGTACTACACTAGGGGGAGTGTAACTGTACTACACTAGGGGGAGTGTAACTGTACCACACTAGGGGGAGTGTAACTGTACCACACTAGAGGGAGTGTAACTGTACTACACTAGGGGGAGTGTAACTGTACTACACTAGGGAGTGTAACTGTACTACACTAGGGAGTGTAACTGTACTACACTAGAGGGAGTGTAACTGTACTACACTAGGGAGTGTAACTGTACTACACTAGGGAGTGTAACTGTACTACACTAGGGAGTGTAACTGTACTACACTAGAGGGAGTGTAACTGTACTACACTAGGGAGTGTAACTGTACTACACTAGGGAGTGTAACTGTACTACACTAGAGGGAGTGTAACTGTACTACACTAGGGAGTGTAACTGTACTACACTAGGGAGTGTAACTGTACCACACTAGGGGGAGTGTAACTGTACTACACTAGGGAGTGTAACTGTACTACACTAGGGGGAGTGTAACTGTACTACACTAGGGAGTGTAACTGTACTACACTAGAGGGAGTGTAACTGTACTACACTAGGGAGTGTAACTGTACTACACTAGGGAGTGTAACTGTACCACACTAGGGGGAGTGTAACTGTACTACACTAGGGGGAGTGTAACTGTACTACACTAGGGAGTGTAACTGTACTACACTAGGGGGAGTGTAACTGTACTACACTAGGGAGTGTAACTGTACTACACTAGGGAGTGTAACTGTACTACACTAGGGAGTGTAACTGTACTACACTAGAGGGAGTGTAACTGTACTACACTAGGGAGTGTAACTGTACTACACTAGGGAGTGTAACTGTACTACACTAGAGGGAGTGTAACTGTACTACACTAGGGAGTGTAACTGTACTACACTAGGGAGTGTAACTGTACCACACTAGGGGGAGTGTAACTGTACTACACTAGAGGGAGTGTAACTGTACCACACTAGGGAGTGTAACTGTACCACACTAGAGGGAGTGTAACTGTACCACACTAGAGGGAGTGTAACTGTACTACACTAGGGGGAGTGTAACTGTACCACACTAGAGGGAGTGTAACTGTACTACACTAGGGAGTGTAACTGTACTACACTAGGGGGAGTGTAACTGTACTACACTAGGGGGAGTGTAACTGTACTACACTAGAGGGAGTGTAACTGTACCACACTAGAGGGAGTGTAACTGTACTACACTAGGGGGAGTGTAACTGTACCACACTAGGGGGAGTGTAACTGTACTACACTAGGGGGAGTGTAACTGTACCACACTAGAGGGAGTGTAACTGTACTACACTAGGGGGAGTGTAACTGTACCACACTAGGGGGAGTGTAACTGTACCACACTAGGGGGAGTGTAACTGTACTACACTAGAGGGAGTGTAACTGTACTACACTAGGGAGTGTAACTGTACTACACTAGGGAGTGTAACTGTACCACACTAGGGGGAGTGTAACTGTACTACACTAGAGGGAGTGTAACTGTACCACACTAGGGAGTGTAACTGTACCACACTAGAGGGAGTGTAACTGTACCACACTAGAGGGAGTGTAACTGTACTACACTAGGGGGAGTGTAACTGTACCACACTAGGGGGAGTGTAACTGTACCACACTAGGGGGAGTGTAACTGTACCACACTAGAGGGAGTGTAACTGTACTACACTAGGGAGTGTAACTGTACTACACTAGGGGGAGTGTAACTGTACTACACTAGGGGGAGTGTAACTGTACTACACTAGAGGGAGTGTAACTGTACCACACTAGAGGGAGTGTAACTGTACTACACTAGGGGGAGTGTAACTGTACCACACTAGGGGGAGTGTAACTGTACTACACTAGGGGGAGTGTAACTGTACCACACTAGAGGGAGTGTAACTGTACTACACTAGGGGGAGTGTAACTGTACTACACTAGGGGGAGTGTAACTGTACCACACTAGAGGGAGTGTAACTGTACCACACTAGGGGGAGTGTAACTGTACTACACTAGGGGGAGTGTAACTGTACTACACTAGGGGGAGTGTAACTGTACTACACTAGAGGGAGTGTAACTGTACTACACTAGGGGGAGTGTAACTGTACCACACTAGAGGGAGTGTAACTGTACTACACTAGGGGGAGTGTAACTGTACTACACTAGGGGGAGTGTAACTGTACTACACTAGAGGGAGTGTAACTGTACTACACTAGGGGGAGTGTAACTGTACCACACTAGGGGGAGTGTAACTGTACTACACTAGGGGGAGTGTAACTGTACCACACTAGGGGGAGTGTAACTGTACTACACTAGAGGGAGTGTAACTGTACCACACTAGGGGGAGTGTAACTGTACTACACTAGGGGGAGTGTAACTGTACCACACTAGGGGGAGTGTAACTGTACTACACTAGGGGGAGTGTAACTGTACTACACTAGGGGGAGTGTAACTGTACCACACTAGGGGGAGTGTAACTGTACTACACTAGGGGGAGTGTAACTGTACCACACTAGGGGGAGTGTAACTGTACTACACTAGGGGGAGTGTAACTGTACCACACTAGGGGGAGTGTAACTGTACTACACTAGGGGGAGTGTAACTGTACTACACTAGGGGGAGTGTAACTGTACTACACTACTAGGGGGAGTGTAACTGTACCACACTACTAGGGGGAGTGTAACTGTACCACACTAGGGGGAGTGTAACTGTACTACACTAGGGGGAGTGTAACTGTACTACACTAGGGGGAGTGTAACTGTACCACACTAGAGGGAGTGTAACTGTACTACACTAGAGGGAGTGTAACTGTACTACACTAGGGGGAGTGTAACTGTACTACACTAGGGGGAGTGTAACTGTACTACACTAGGGGGAGTGTAACTGTACCACACTAGAGGGAGTGTAACTGTACTACACTAGAGGGAGTGTAACTGTACTACACTAGGGGGAGTGTAACTGTACTACACTAGGGGGAGTGTAACTGTACTACACTAGGGGGAGTGTAACTGTACTACACTACTAGGGGGAGTGTAACTGTACCACACTACTAGGGGGAGTGTAACTGTACCACACTAGGGGGAGTGTAACTGTACTACACTAGAGGGAGTGTAACTGTACCACACTACTAGGGGGAGTGTAACTGTACCACACTACTAGGGGGAGTGTAACTGTACTACACTAGGGGGAGTGTAACTGTACTACACTAGGGGGAGTGTAACTGTACTACACTACTAGGGGGAGTGTAACTGTACTACACTAGGGGGAGTGTAACTGTACTACACTAGAGGGAGTGTAACTGTACTACACTACTAGGGGGAGTGTAACTGTACTACACTAGGGGGAGTGTAACTGTACTACACTAGGGGGAGTGTAACTGTACTACACTAGAGGGAGTGTAACTGTACTACACTAGGGGGAGTGTAACTGTACTACACTAGGGGGAGTGTAACTGTACTACACTAGGGGGAGTGTAACTGTACTACACTAGGGGGAGTGTAACTGTACTACACTAGGGGGAGTGTAACTGTACTACACTAGGGGGAGTGTAACTGTACTACACTACTAGGGGGAGTGTAACTGTACTACACTAGAGGGAGTGTAACTGTACTACACTAGGGGGAGTGTAACTGTACCACACTAGGGGGAGTGTAACTGTACTACACTAGAGGGAGTGTAACTGTACTACACTAGGGGGAGTGTAACTGTACTACACTACTAGGGGGAGTGTAACTGTACTACACTAGAGGGAGTGTAACTGTACTACACTAGGGGGAGTGTAACTGTACTACACTAGAGGGAGTGTAACTGTACTACACTAGGGGGAGTGTAACTGTACCACACTAGGGGGAGTGTAACTGTACTACACTAGAGGGAGTGTAACTGTACTACACTAGGGGGAGTGTAACTGTACTACACTACTAGGGGGAGTGTAACTGTACTACACTAGAGGGAGTGTAACTGTACTACACTAGGGGGAGTGTAACTGTACTACACTAGGGGGAGTGTAACTGTACTACACTAGAGGGAGTGTAACTGTACTACACTAGGGGGAGTGTAACTGTACTACACTAGAGGGAGTGTAACTGTACTACACTAGGGGGAGTGTAACTGTACTACACTAGGGGGAGTGTAACTGTACTACACTAGGGGGAGTGTAACTGTACTACACTAGAGGGAGTGTAACTGTACTACACTAGGGGGAGTGTAACTGTACTACACTAGAGGGAGTGTAACTGTACTACACTACTAGGGGGAGTGTAACTGTACTACACTACTAGGGGGAGTGTAACTGTACTACACTAGAGGGAGTGTAACTGTACTACACTAGAGGGAGTGTAACTGTACTACACTAGGGGGAGTGTAACTGTACTACACTAGAGGGAGTGTAACTGTACTACACTAGAGGGAGTGTAACTGTACTACACTAGGGGGAGTGTAACTGTACCACACTAGAGGGAGTGTAACTGTACTACACTAGAGGGAGTGTAACTGTACCACACTACTAGGGGGAGTGTAACTGTACTACACTAGAGGGAGTGTAACTGTACTACACTAGGGGGAGTGTAACTGTACTACACTAGGGGGAGTGTAACTGTACTACACTAGGGGGAGTGTAACTGTACTACACTAGAGGGAGTGTAACTGTACTACACTAGGGGGAGTGTAACTGTACTACACTAGGGGGAGTGTAACTGTACTACACTAGGGGGAGTGTAACTGTACTACACTAGGGGGAGTGTAACTGTACTACACTAGGGGGAGTGTAACTGTACTACACTAGGGGGAGTGTAACTGTACTACACTAGGGGGAGTGTAACTGTACTACACTAGAGGGAGTGTAACTGTACTACACTAGAGGGAGTGTAACTGTACCACACTAGGGGGAGTGTAACTGTACTACACTAGGGGGAGTGTAACTGTACCACACTAGGGGGAGTGTAACTGTACCACACTAGGGGGAGTGTAACTGTACTACACTACTAGGGGGAGTGTAACTGTACTACACTAGAGGGAGTGTAACTGTACTACACTAGGGGGAGTGTAACTGTACCACACTAGGGGGAGTGTAACTGTACCACACTAGGGGGAGTGTAACTGTACTACACTACTAGGGGGAGTGTAACTGTACTACACTAGAGGGAGTGTAACTGTACTACACTAGAGGGAGTGTAACTGTACTACACTAGAGGGAGTGTAACTGTACTACACTAGGGGGAGTGTAACTGTACTACACTACTAGGGGGAGTGTAACTGTACTACACTAGAGGGAGTGTAACTGTACTACACTAGGGGGAGTGTAACTGTACCACACTAGGGGGAGTGTAACTGTACCACACTAGGGGGAGTGTAACTGTACTACACTACTAGGGGGAGTGTAACTGTACTACACTAGAGGGAGTGTAACTGTACTACACTAGGGGGAGTGTAACTGTACTACACTACTAGGGGGAGTGTAACTGTACTACACTAGGGGGAGTGTAACTGTACCACACTAGGGGGAGTGTAACTGTACTACACTAGGGGGAGTGTAACTGTACTACACTAGGGGGAGTGTAACTGTACTACACTAGAGGGAGTGTAACTGTACTACACTAGAGGGAGTGTAACTGTACTACACTAGGGGGAGTGTAACTGTACTACACTAGAGGGAGTGTAACTGTACTACACTAGAGGGAGTGTAACTGTACTACACTAGGGGGAGTGTAACTGTACTACACTAGAGGGAGTGTAACTGTACTACACTAGAGGGAGTGTAACTGTACTACACTAGGGGGAGTGTAACTGTACTACACTAGAGGGAGTGTAACTGTACTACACTAGAGGGAGTGTAACTGTACTACACTAGGGGGAGTGTAACTGTACTACACTAGGGGGAGTGTAACTGTACCACACTAGGGGGAGTGTAACTGTACTACACTAGGGGGAGTGTAACTGTACTACACTAGAGGGAGTGTAACTGTACTACACTAGGGGGAGTGTAACTGTACTACACTAGGGGGAGTGTAACTGTACTACACTAGGGGGAGTGTAACTGTACTACACTAGGGGGAGTGTAACTGTACCACACTAGAGGGAGTGTAACTGTACCACACTAGGGGGAGTGTAACTGTACCACACTAGGGGGAGTGTAACTGTACTACACTAGGGGGAGTGTAACTGTACTACACTAGAGGGAGTGTAACTGTACCACACTAGGGGGAGTGTAACTGTACCACACTACTAGGGGGAGTGTAACTGTACCACACTAGGGGGAGTGTAACTGTACTACACTAGGGGGAGTGTAACTGTACCACACTACTAGGGGGAGTGTAACTGTACTACACTAGAGGGAGTGTAACTGTACCACACTAGGGGGAGTGTAACTGTACCACACTACTAGGGGGAGTGTAACTGTACCACACTACTAGGGGGAGTGTAACTGTACTACACTAGGGGGAGTGTAACTGTACCACACTAGGGGGAGTGTAACTGTACTACACTAGGGGGAGTGTAACTGTACTACACTACTAGGGGGAGTGTAACTGTACCACACTAGGGGGAGTGTAACTGTACCACACTAGAGGGAGTGTAACTGTACTACACTAGGGGGAGTGTAACTGTACTACACTAGGGGGAGTGTAACTGTACTACACTAGGGGGAGTGTAACTGTACTACACTAGGGAGTGTAACTGTACCACACTAGGGGGAGTGTAACTGTACCACACTAGGGGGAGTGTAACTGTACTACACTAGGGGGAGTGTAACTGTACTACACTAGGGGGAGTGTAACTGTACTACACTAGGGGGAGTGTAACTGTACTACACTAGAGGGAGTGTAACTGTACCACACTAGAGGGAGTGTAACTGTACTACACTAGGGGGAGTGTAACTGTACTACACTAGGGGGAGTGTAACTGTACTACACTAGGGGGAGTGTAACTGTACCACACTAGAGGGAGTGTAACTGTACCACACTAGGGGGAGTGTAACTGTACTACACTAGGGGGAGTGTAACTGTACCACACTAGGGGGAGTGTAACTGTACTACACTAGGGGGAGTGTAACTGTACCACACTAGGGGGAGTGTAACTGTACCACACTAGGGGGAGTGTAACTGTACTACACTAGAGGGAGTGTAACTGTACTACACTAGGGGGAGTGTAACTGTACTACACTAGGGGGAGTGTAACTGTACTACACTAGGGGGAGTGTAACTGTACTACACTAGGGGGAGTGTAACTGTACTACACTAGGGGGAGTGTAACTGTACTACACTAGAGGGAGTGTAACTGTACTACACTAGGGGGAGTGTAACTGTACTACACTAGGGGGAGTGTAACTGTACTACACTAGGGGGAGTGTAACTGTACCACACTAGAGGGAGTGTAACTGTACCACACTAGGGGGAGTGTAACTGTACTACACTAGGGGGAGTGTAACTGTACTACACTAGGGGGAGTGTAACTGTACCACACTAGAGGGAGTGTAACTGTACCACACTAGGGGGAGTGTAACTGTACTACACTAGGGGGAGTGTAACTGTACCACACTAGGGGGAGTGTAACTGTACTACACTAGGGGGAGTGTAACTGTACCACACTAGGGGGAGTGTAACTGTACCACACTAGGGGGAGTGTAACTGTACTACACTAGAGGGAGTGTAACTGTACTACACTAGGGGGAGTGTAACTGTACTACACTAGGGGGAGTGTAACTGTACTACACTAGGGGGAGTGTAACTGTACTACACTAGGGGGAGTGTAACTGTACTACACTAGGGGGAGTGTAACTGTACTACACTAGGGGGAGTGTAACTGTACTACACTAGGGGGAGTGTAACTGTACTACACTAGAGGGAGTGTAACTGTACCACACTAGGGGGAGTGTAACTGTACCACACTAGGGGGAGTGTAACTGTACCACACTAGGGGGAGTGTAACTGTACTACACTAGGGGGAGTGTAACTGTACTACACTAGAGGGAGTGTAACTGTACCACACTAGGGGGAGTGTAACTGTACCACACTAGGGGGAGTGTAACTGTACCACACTAGGGGGAGTGTAACTGTACTACACTAGGGGGAGTGTAACTGTACCACACTAGGGGGAGTGTAACTGTACCACACTAGGGGGAGTGTAACTGTACCACACTAGGGGGAGTGTAACTGTACTACACTAGGGGGAGTGTAACTGTACTACACTACCAGGGAGCATCTGTATACCTACGGTACCGTTCTTCTGCACCCAAGATATAAATCTTTATTTCAATATTTTAAATTATCTTGTATCAGCCACTAGCTTCTTCTCAACTCTGAGAGACGCAACTAAGCTGTGACATGACTAAATAAAAAAAGTCCTAAAAGGCCGATTTCTCTAACATATCACCAAAAAAATCTACCACACTTAAAACAAGTAGTTCCGTGAAGAACTATACAGTCTATTTTCATATATCCTACTTATGTTAGTTGCCTCTATCAACATACACAATTTCAGTTTGATTGCTGTAATTGATTCGTAGATATTGAGAACCGACTAAATATTTCGGATGATCGCCATGTTGGATTTTACATATGTAGGTCCTAGAGTTCTGTACTGTTACATGCAGATTATTGTGTCCGTGTAGTATTCAAACTTCAATCGCATAATTAGGACACAAGAAGTAACAAGGAGATTTCTAAATTTCGCACAGCTGCCATCTTGAGGTTATGGAAACAATTGAAATAAATTAGATGCCAGTGGATTACCATTCGTATAAGGATTTACTGTATCTAGATTCACTGCACTCGGAGTTTTAATTTGCGAGAAACGTCCATGTGAATATTTATACTTCGCGTCGCCACCATGTTGGATTTGTGATTACCAGGTTATTTAAAGTCTTATAGGTGAACTTAAGTTAATAGCCCCTATGAACATTAAAACATTCAGTTTGATTGCTATAATAGACTCGTAGATATTCTGAGCCGTCTAAATATTTCGGATGGTCGCCATGTTGGTTTGTTAAATGTATAGGCCATAGAGTCATGTACTATTAAAGGAAAATTATTGCATAGGTTCATTATTCAAGGTTTCACTTCGATCGCATGTCTAAATCACAATAAATAAACACTTAATTTTAAAATTCTCACAGCCGCCATCTTGAGGTTATGTAAACAATTGAACTAAATTAGATACCAGTGCATTACAATGTGTATAAATATTTCCTGTACCAGATTTCATTGCGTTTGGAACATTAAATCGCGAGAAAGGACTATTTAAAATTGTCAAATTCGCTTGGCCGCCATGTTTGTTTTGTAGTTAACCTGTTTTTGAAAGTCTTATAGATGGACTTCCAGTAGTGCCCTTTATCTCCGTACAAAATTTCAGGGAGATACCGGTAATAGTTTCAGAGATATAGAATGCCGGTGAAATATTTCGCACATCCGCCATCTTGTGGTTATGTAAACAATTGAACGAAGTTAGATGTCGGTGCATTACAATTTATATAAACATATACTGTACCATGTTTCATTGCGTTTGGTTGGTTAAATCGCGAGAAACGTCTATTTAAAAGTCGCAACTTCGCTTGGCCGCCATGTTGGTTTTGTAGTTACCAGGTTTTCAAAGGTCACATAAGTGAACTTATAGTAGTTCCCTTTATCACCACACAAAATGTCAGGGTAATGTCGCTAATTGTTTCGGAGATATTGAATTCTGGTTAAATAATTCGCACAGCCGCCATGTTGGATTGGTGAGTCGTAACAAAATTTTAAGGGCACGGTCGGGGTCGCCCGGAATAGTGCTATGACCTTACCGAGTTTCATTGAAATCGCTCCAGCCGTTTAGATTTTATTAGGGGGGGACACACACACGAATCACGAACACACACACACACACACACACACGCACACACACACGGACAAAAGGTGATCTCATAAGCATATTTTTTCAAAATTGAAAATAGGCTAAAAATGCTTTTAATATGAAAAAAAAAACACAAAAAATTCCAAAAGATGCAAAATAAAAATGACATATTTGAAGACAGGGTGGCCCGTCCGGAGTTTCTGTGTACTTCAGCATTGATTTAGACAGCTGAGTAAAATGATGAGATATCACCAACATCCGGGCCCTAGTTATCACTAAGACATGGGACCAACTTCCAAACCGTAGATCATACACTTGGATCTCACCAGCTGATAACGTGAATAACACTCCGCAAAGAAAACAGATTGATTATATCCTCATCAATTAGAGATATAGAAACTTTATTAAAAAGGTTAGTACATATACAGGGACAGATGTAGGCTCTGATCATAACCCTTTAATCGCTAATGCTCAAATGAAATTAAAAATTTTGCATAAAACCAAACATTCAAGCAGAATAGATCAGACGAAAATAGA